>JAUMJJ010000648.1:0-381890 GCA_033556795.1 Tapera naevia | reverse complement strand
AATGCAGACGATACCGGAAAACACAGGCTTCCTCTGGCTTCCCTGTGGCTGGGCAGAAGAGGCAAAAGGGTCCCTCAGACACCAACACGCTATGCCCAGTCACTCGGGAAAGGTGGCAACAACGCAACCTTGAGAGGTTCCAGGCCAGACCACGCATCACGCTGGGAACAGGCGGGTGAAGGAGCAGAATCTCTTTGAACGCAGCACCAAGAGGAGGGACCCGCAGGAAGGAATGGTGCAGGAAGTGAGGCTGGGTGACAGAAGAAGGCAGAAAAGAAAAAAGAAAAAGAGAAGGTGCGAAGTAAATAGTTGTGGAAAAAAATACATGGCGCCCTGAAAAAAGAACACAAAAAGAGAAATGAATGTTAGCAGGGTAACGAGAGGAGGTGGCCTTCGGCTCCTAGACAGGAGCGCTTTCCTCCTTCATGCACAATCCACAACACCCTGAGATATAACCCATCAAAATAAAGCTGAGAAGACAATCTGCTTCAAATTAATGGCAAAGGCTATTGTCGGCGCCTCTCAGCTACTCCACACGAAGCGACTTGGGTCGGGTCGGATTCGCTCGGCTCCGTTACGAACCGAGAAAACGGAGAGCAGATGCGTGGAGGCCGGAGTAGCCGAGAGAAGCCAAACAGAGGCGAGAAATACCGAGCGGCGACGAGGAATGCCGAGCTGTGTCGGGAAATACTGAGTTGTGCGGGAAAATGCCAAGAGGAGCCGGGAAAGGCAGAGCGGAGCCGAGAACTGCCGAGCGGAGATGAGAACTGCCAAGAATACCTGAGCGGAGCTGAGAATTGCCGAGCGGAGCCGAGAACTGCCGAGCTATCAATAGTACATATATGGCAGAATTTATGAAAGGACCGTTGTTAAAACAATGTGTATTAGAGAATTGTAATAATTTTACAAAGGGCATCCTTGTAAATTAGCCTATAGATGCTACCATAGAAACTATGTTGGAACAAATAAGTAGAGCGCCTGTGGGATGACAAGCTATGTTAGTGGAAGCAATCAAAGAGGTGGGGAACAATTTACTTAAGGCACAAGAACAGCATTTGCAGCTCTTGCACCCCTGAAGCCTCCAGATATGTATCAAAACAAGACGCCTGCCCGAAAAGAACACAAGCGCTTCCGTTGTGGACGCTCGGGACATACACATCGTCAGTGTCGGGAGCCGCACGTGTGGTGCCAGAATTGCCAAATGGACACTCATAATACTTTAGCCTGTCACCGTTCAGGAAACGGAAGACCGAGTGCCGGGAGCCGCAGCGCGCCAACACAAATGACGGCTCAACCGGTGGCGACTCCGGCTACTGGCAGCCCCCAACCCGTCATTCAACGACAATCAAAAAAACCTTCGACCAGCAACCAGGCGGAGCCTTGGGTTGCACTTGGGCAACAACAATAGTTGTAACATTAATCGATAATCAACCACAAAAGATCGCTACAGGAATTAAAGGACCTGTAATCATTAATGGACCACCTCATGGAGCATTGTTATTAGGACGATCCTCTAGTGGACTTAAAGGACTTTTTATATTACCAGGAGTTATTGATTGCGATTATACGGCAGAAATTTGTATTGTTGTACAAACGAACTTTCCACCAATTCATATTCCAAAAGGAAGTCGCATCGCTCAGCTTGTGCCACGTCAACAACTAACCCAGCAAATGGCGACAGAGACCGCTCAATCTCGTGGCTTAAAAAGATCCACCGGAGGACTGGTAATGTTGACTGTACCCATGCACCAACGACCACTTGTTCAAGTCACACTTATCCATGGAACTGATAAGAAACAGTTATCAGCACTTTTGGATACCGATGCCGACATTACCATCGTCCCTACTACTCAATGGCCCACCCACTGGCCTTTACAGAATGTATTAGGAGGAGTAGAAGGGGGTAGGTGGAAAAGCACCAGTTCAACGCAGTCAACGTCGAGTAAACATTGCCCTCGATGGAAGAGTTGCGACACTTTATGTGAGAGTCATGCCCTTACCAACAGGAGTTAACGCACTTAGTGGACGAAATGTGCTAAACCAATTGGGAGCAGTTCTTGCAACCGAATCGCCTTTTTAGCTGCGGTCACTGCCAACTGGACTTCCCCGATCCCGTTGCGATGGCTAACAAGTGAGCCTGTTTGGATCGGGCAGTGGCCCTTGAAAAGGGAAAGTCTGCAACAGGCACATTTATTAGTGCAAGAACAATTAGCACAGGGTCATCTTAACCTTCTACCAGTCCTTGGAACCAAAACCAACAATCCAAGAAAGAACAAAAAAATTTAGCAGAATTAATTTGCAAAGGAAGAACACGAGTCATACAAACTACTGGATCAGAACCAAATGTTGTGTATTTACCAATTTGCAGAGAAGATCTTGAATGGTGGCTACAAAATTCACAGGATTTACAATTGAGCCTATTAAGTGAGGCCCTCTAAACATCAAAGTAGGGGCTTTGAAAGCACCTTTGTTGAAATGGATTAGTAATAAGGATTGGATAAAGCGGCCAAAACGTAGTGAACAGCCTCTCGTAAATGCTATTACGGTTTATACAGATGCCGGAAAAAAGTCACGGACAGCAACATGACATGAGGACTGTCAGTGGAGACATCAAATCCTCCAAGGTGAGAAAGGCGATTCCCTACAAACATTAGAATTGGCTGCGGTTGTTTGTTCCTTTTTACAATGGAATGAACAAGGAATTAAATGTAGTAACTGACTCAACGTACGTAGCAAGTATTCCCCCTACTCGTTTTTTCTTTAAATTCCCTCCAGTTATACAGTTGTTCATGTTACTCCCAGCGTGAAATGGATCACAGGAGCCAGAACCAAACCAAGGACATCGACAATACGCAGCAACTCCAGCAGAGATGCAAAGTGAAATGGATCCAGCAGCAGCCTCCATGTTGACTTCCAAAAACCTCCCTGCATCACAAGGTGAAAGAGAGTTCACCCTGCACAATAGCTCCATTAAGTACCTTTATGGAATAGAGATTGCTAAGTGTATTAAACTGTGCCAAGCCACACATGACAATCTTGGGACAACTTCTCGAGATGGTAAAGACCAAGTTACAGCTGAACTATATTGACTGTAAAATTGCAGCAATTTTGTTCTGCATAATACTCTGAAAATTCATGTAATGAGATATATAAAACAGAAAGCCTGAAAACCATAAAGAAACTACTCAGACTTTTAGTCTGAGATTACTATCAGAAAACCAGCTCAGGAAAGTATTTGGATTGAAGTGCATACTAAGTTATGCGTTTTCCTAAAGTGAAAATACACCACTGGAAATGCCATAATGGAACACATAGCAGCACACAACTTGGTGAGGAAGAGCATAATTCAGCTTTTATTTCGCTTACTTGACTAAAAAGCAGTGTTCTGAACAAGATTCATTCACCCCATCTGAACAACCCCAATTCCTCAGCAAGGGCTCACTACTGATTGTTTTTCACACTGTACTCTCTACCTAAAACTACTTGGAACAGTCACCATGTAAGTGAAAAAAAACCATAAAACATAGTTTCACATAAATAGGTACTAAATCTAAAATTTCTTAGATTTCAAAATTCTAAGCAAGGGTTAAAATAAAAACAACAGAAAAGCACAAAACAGTGGCAGAAATCATCCTCCTCTCGCACCTCCCCCCCCCCCCCCCCAAAATATCCTTCTGAGACAAGATAATTTTTAACTGCTTATCACACAACAACAAATTTAAAGAAACCAGCTCAAGAGCACTCATTAACATCTATTGCTAAAAGCATACTGGAAATCTCATTTAGGTTGAGCCTAAATCCTTTGTGCTTCTATGGATTAAAAAGAAAAAAAAAATTAACAAAAAAAAAATCCCTACCTCTATTACTAAAACTAGAACAAAGATAGACAAGTCAGCATAGACTGCAAACATTTGTGGTAACATGTCTCTGAAGCTATCACATTCCAAACCAAATTTACTCTGAGATTAAAAAGTAAACCCACAAGTAAAATTATTATCTGAAACTTACAGACAAAATGATCACAGTAGGCTCAGACATACCACAAAGGGAAACACACAAGCTGTCCAAAACAGAGCAAAGAAAGGAAAGTTGCTCTGGTCCCAAACTTCACCTAATCCTCCAGGAGCATATAAGAACCAGCTCTAACGCAGGAGGCCTTTTAAGGGAAAAGCCTCTCCACCTGCACCAAATTAGTGACCACAGATGTGGCACAGATTTAACAAACACAATTACTACTTTCAGGTGGTTTTGAACCAGACCTACTCTTTTAAAACCAAGTCTAGCATCCTACTTATGATGGGTAAAGATAAATTACTCCTAAACATAATATGTTGGTGGTTTTCTGAAAGTTCATTTATCAGTAAGATAGCCAAGCTTGATTTAAATTATGTAAGTTAACTGCACATACCTTATCAAGCCACTAAATGGTCAATTATCCTTTTTTAAAACCTGTCCAGATTAAAAGATACATTCTATACTCTAGTCACTGAGACACAGCGCTCAGAAGTGTATCAATAACAATTATATATAAACATGCTTTACACAAGCATATTGTCTTACCATCACATGCAGCTATGTCTTATGCGTAGTCATGTGGCTAAAATGTCAAGGCTGAAAAGTCCAATAAAACTATCACAGAAAAGCTGAAAATAAAAGCAGATGCTAGACATGAAAGAAAAGGCTACAGACACAATCATTGCTTACATCAGCTGAATTACACCCCCTTCCTACCGCAGAAGTAACTGTGAGCACATGCTGTAACATTGTTAGTCAGGCTCTGATTGCACCGTCTGTGAATCCCAAGCATATACATAAAAGAAAGTCAGCTGGGGTCCAGTGCCTTTACAGAGTTACAGAGGAGGGGGAAAGCAAATACAATAAAGCTCTTGCCGCTTGAGACATTCGGAGATCAACACACGTAGATATTTTCACCAACAATTCTCTGAGCAGAAACTTAGAAGAAAACCCCAGGATGGGAATCTTAGAAAGCCACATGTTAAGAAACACCACCTTACTCAATGAACTGTCCAACGAGACCAGAAACAGTGGGAGCTGCAGAGGTACCAAGCAGCCGATGAGTGCCGAGAGGAGCCGATTAATGCCGAGCGGCACCGTGGGGAAAGGGGGACGGCGGGGAAAGCAGTGCCGACTCTCAGTGCTGCCGCCCGGTGGGCGCACAGCGGTATTGCAGCCCGGGTGTCGCCCGGGGGCCGTACTCCTCCCTCCTCCCAGCTGTCTGCTGCCGCCCTGTGGTCGAAAATCGGTACTGCATCTCGGACGCTGCCACTCGGTTCCTCTCCTTTCCCTTCGGCTCCTCTCGGCTTAATTCGGCGCCTCATAGCTGCTCTCGCCTCAACACGGCTCGTCTTTGCTCCTTCTGGCTCGGCTCGGCACCGCTCGGCTATTGTCGGCGCCTCTCGGCTACTCCACACGAATCGACTTGGGTCGGGTCGGGTCGGGTCGGCTTCGCTTGGCTCCGTTAAGAACCGAGAAAACGGAGAGCAGACGCGCGGAGGCGGGAGTAGCCGAGAGAAGCCAAACAGAGGCGAGAAATACCGAGCGGCGACGAGGAATGCCGAGCTGTGTCGGGAAATACTGAGTTGTGTGGGGAAATGCCGAGCGGAGCCGAGAACTGCCGAAAACAGCCGATTGGAGCCGAGAAATACCGAGCGGATCCGAAAAATGCCGAGAATAGTGGCTCCGTGCTGCGAGCCCGCACTCTATCGTTCTCAGCCCGGCAGCCAATGAGAGTCGGAGGCGGGGAGATGCACACGAGCCGGCGAGAGAGAGCCAATGGGAGAGGGAGGGGGCGGAGAGATGCAAAAGAGGCGCCGCGCGCCGAGGACGCCGGAGATGTCAATGAGGTTCGGCTCGGCTCGGGACCACTCGGCTCCATTCATAAACTCGCATCTCCGATCGGCTGCTCTCGGCTCATCGCCGCTCCCCTCGGCTCGATTCGTAAGCTCTCGGCACCATTCGACTGAGCTCGGCTATATTCTCCACGGCTCGGATTGCGTCGGGTCGGGTCGGCTTCACTCGGCTCGCCTACGAGCCGAGATTAACCGAGACGAGACGCGCGGCGGCGGGAATAGCCGAGAGCAAGCCGAGAGAAGCCGAGAGAAGCCGAAGAGAGCCGAGAAATGCGGAGCGAAGCCGAGAGAAGCCGAAGGGAACGGAGAGAAGCCGAGCGGCTGCGGCCGGGCTGCAGTGCCGACTTTCGACCACACGGCGGCAGCAGAGAGGTTTCAGCGGGGGGGGGGGCGTCACGGCCCCGGCGCGGCACCCGGGCTGCAGTACCGCGGAGCAGCCACACGGCGGCAGCACTTGGACACGGCGCCGCTTGCCCCGCGCTCCCCCTTTCGCCACGCTGCAAAACAAAAGCCGCTGCATCGGCCGCGGCAGCAGCAAAATCAGCCTCGCTCACACAACTCTGACCCCGCTGCTGCGCTCTGGAGACACGGAAGTGCAAACCGTGCCTTCGCTCACACCGAAGCTGACCGGGACGCCACGACTTCGGTCCCGTTCCGTGCAACACGGACGCTCCCGGACGAACCCCATTGAACAGCGCTGCCCCAACATTCAGCTGGAGCTGCAGGCACTGCTCTTCACCAATAAAGTTACATTTCAGACCTGTTCAGAGCCACCAAACCTCACCCACCTTCATCAGGAAACTGCTCTGCTAACAAAAGTTGAGAGACACAGGCTGCATTTCCAGAGGAAGGCCAGCTTTCTCCTTCTACTCAGCACCCAGAACACATTCTCTGTACGTTGCAAGCTGTCCCGACCAAAAGGATTTTGCCTTTTGAAATACGTGAAGACTACCAAGGGAAAACTGACCCGGTCCAGGAAAATGCACGGAATTCAACTCCAACAGAAGTTGATAGGTGAAGCGGCACACGATGCACCGACGACGAGAATATTTCCCTGTCAAACATCCCCTCACCGTCGTGACCCACCAAACTCCTCCAGCAAACACCGAGCCTCTTAAAGTCAATCGACTGCCAACACACAAAAGCAGGCTGCTAAATTGGGGCCTGCATTGCAAAACGCAGCACTCCCACTGCCGGGTTTGAGCCGACAGCAGGTTCACAGCACTTCCCGAATGGCCTGTGTTTTGCTTCTTGGTTTCTTTTTAAATGTCGAGAAACTAAAGCACACAGAGCACACAGCGACTGATCTAAAGCTTTAATGCAGACGATACCGGAAAACACAGGCTTCCTCTGGCTTCCCTGTGGCTGGGCAGAAGAGGCAAAAGGGTCCTCAGACACCAACACGCTATGCCCAGTCACTCGGGAAAGGTGGCAACAACGCAACCTTGAGAGGTTCCAGGCCAGACCACGCATCACGCTGGGAACAGGCGGGTGAAGGAGCAGAATCTCTTTGAACGCAGCACCAAGAGGAGGGACCCGCAGGAAGGAATGGTGCAGGAAGTGAGGCTGGGTGACAGAAGAAGGCAGAAAAGAAAAAAGAAAAAGAGAAGGTGCGAAGTAAATAGTTGTGGAAAAAAATACATGGCGCCCTGAAAAAAGAACACAAAAAGAGAAATGAATGTTAGCAGGGTAACGAGAGGAGGTGGCCTTCGGCTCCTAGACAGGAGCGCTTTCCTCCTTCATGCACAATCCACAACACCCTGAGATATAACCCATCAAAATAAAGCTGAGAAGACAATCTGCTTCAAATTAATGGCAAAGGCTATTGTCGGCGCCTCTCAGCTACTCCACACGAAGCGACTTGGGTCGGGTCGGATTCGCTCGGCTCCGTTACGAACCGAGAAAACGGAGAGCAGATGCGTGGAGGCCGGAGTAGCCGAGAGAAGCCAAACAGAGGCGAGAAATACCGAGCGGCGACGAGGAATGCCGAGCTGTGTCGGGAAATACTGAGTTGTGCGGGAAAATGCCAAGAGGAGCCGGGAAAGGCAGAGCGGAGCCGAGAACTGCCGAGCGGAGATGAGAACTGCCAAGAATACCTGAGCGGAGCTGAGAATTGCCGAGCGGAGCCGAGAACTGCCGAGCTATCAATAGTACATATATGGCAGAATTTATGAAAGGACCGTTGTTAAAACAATGTGTATTAGAGAATTGTAATAATTTTACAAAGGGCATCCTTGTAAATTAGCCTATAGATGCTACCATAGAAACTATGTTGGAACAAATAAGTAGAGCGCCTGTGGGATGACAAGCTATGTTAGTGGAAGCAATCAAAGAGGTGGGGAACAATTTACTTAAGGCACAAGAACAGGCATTTGCAGCTCTTGCACCCCTGAAGCCTCCAGATATGTATCAAAACAAGACGCCTGCCCGAAAAGAACACAAGCGCTTCCGTTGTGGACGCTCGGGACATACACATCGTCAGTGTCGGGAGCCGCACGTGTGGTGCCAGAATTGCCAAATGGACACTCATAATACTTTAGCCTGTCACCGTTCAGGAAACGGAAGACCGAGTGCCGGGAGCCGCAGCGCGCCAACACAAATGACGGCTCAACCGGTGGCGACTCCGGCTACTGGCAGCCCCCAACCCGTCATTCAACGACAATCAAAAAACCTTCGACCAGCAACCAGGCGGAGCCTTGGGTTGCACTTGGCAACAACAATAGTTGTAACATTAATCGATAATCAACCACAAAAGATCGCTACAGGAATTAAAGGACCTGTAATCATTAATGGACCACCTCATGGAGCATTGTTATTAGGACGATCCTCTAGTGGACTTAAAGGACTTTTTATATTACCAGGAGTTATTGATTGCGATTATACGGCAGAAATTTGTATTGTTGTACAAACGAACTTTCCACCAATTCATATTCCAAAAGGAAGTCGCATCGCTCAGCTTGTGCCACGTCAACAACTAACCCAGCAAATGGCGACAGAGACCGCTCAATCTCGTGGCTTAAAAAGATCCACCGGAGGACTGGTAATGTTGACTGTACCCATGCACCAACGACCACTTGTTCAAGTCACACTTATCCATGGAACTGATAAGAAACAGTTATCAGCACTTTTGGATACCGATGCCGACATTACCATCGTCCCTACTACTCAATGGCCCACCCACTGGCCTTTACAGAATGTATTAGGAGGAGTAGAAGGGGGTAGGTGGAAAAGCACCAGTTCAACGCAGTCAACGTCGAGTAAACATTGCCCTCGATGGAAGAGTTGCGACACTTTATGTGAGAGTCATGCCCTTACCAACAGGAGTTAACGCACTTAGTGGACGAAATGTGCTAAACCAATTGGGAGCAGTTCTTGCAACCGAATCGCCTTTTTAGCTGCGGTCACTGCCAACTGGACTTCCCCGATCCCGTTGCGATGGCTAACAAGTGAGCCTGTTTGGATCGGGCAGTGGCCCTTGAAAAGGGAAAGTCTGCAACAGGCACATTTATTAGTGCAAGAACAATTAGCACAGGGTCATCTTAAACCTTCTACCAGTCCTTGGAACCAAAACCAACAATCCAAGAAAGAACAAAAAAATTTAGCAGAATTAATTTGCAAAGGAAGAACACGAGTCATACAAACTACTGGATCAGAACCAAATGTTGTGTATTTACCAATTTGCAGAGAAGATCTTGAATGGTGGCTACAAAATTCACAGGATTTACAATTGAGCCTATTAAGTGAGGCCCTAAACATCAAAGTAGGGGCTTTGAAAGCACCTTTGTTGAAATGGATTAGTAATAAGGATTGGATAAAGCGGCCAAAACGTAGTGAACAGCCTCTCGTAAATGCTATTACGGTTTATACAGATGCCGGAAAAAAGTCACGGACAGCAACATGACATGAGGACTGTCAGTGGAGACATCAAATCCTCCAAGGTGAGAAAGGCGATTCCCTACAAACATTAGAATTGGCTGCGGTTGTTTGTTCCTTTTTACAATGGATGAACAAGGAATTAAATGTAGTAACTGACTCAACGTACGTAGCAAGTATTCCCCCTACTCGTTTTTTCTTTAAATTCCCTCCAGTTATACAGTTGTTCATGTTACTCCCAGCGTGAAATGGATCACAGGAGCCAGAACCAAACCAAGGACATCGACAATACGCAGCAACTCCAGCAGAGATGCAAAGTGAAATGGATCCAGCAGCAGCCTCCATGTTGACTTCCAAAAACCTCCCTGCATCACAAGGTGAAAGAGAGTTCACCCTGCACAATAGCTCCATTAAGTACCTTTATGGAATAGAGATTGCTAAGTGTATTAAACTGTGCCAAGCCACACATGACAATCTTGGGACAACTTCTCGAGATGGTAAAGACCAAGTTACAGCTGAACTATATTGACTGTAAAATTGCAGCAATTTTGTTCTGCATAATACTCTGAAAATTCATGTAATGAGATATATAAAACAGAAAGCCTGAAAACCATAAAGAAACTACTCAGACTTTTAGTCTGAGATTACTATCAGAAAACCAGCTCAGGAAAGTATTTGGATTGAAGTGCATACTAAGTTATGCGTTTTCCTAAAGTGAAAATACACCACTGGAAATGCCATAATGGAACACATAGCAGCACACAACTTGGTGAGGAAGAGCATAATTCAGCTTTTATTTCGCTTACTTGACTAAAAAGCAGTGTTCTGAACAAGATTCATTCACCCCATCTGAACAACCCCAATTCCTCAGCAAGGGCTCACTACTGATTGTTTTTCACACTGTACTCTCTACCTAAAACTACTTGGAACAGTCACCATGTAAGTGAAAAAAAACCATAAAACATAGTTTCACATAAATAGGTACTAAATCTAAAATTTCTTAGATTTCAAAATTCTAAGCAAGGGTTAAAATAAAAACAACAGAAAAGCACAAAACAGGGCAGAAATCATCCTCCTCTAGCACCTCCCCCCCCCCCCCCCCCAAAATATCCTTCTGAGACAAGATAATTTTTAACTGCTTATCACACAACAACAAATTTAAAGAAACCAGCTCAAGAGCACTCATTAACATCTATTGCTAAAAGCATACTGGAAATCTCATTTAGGTTGAGCCTAAATCCTTTGTGCTTCTATGGATTAAAAAGAAAAAAAAAATTAACAAAAAAAAATCCCTACCTCTATTACTAAAACTAGAACAAAGATAGACAAGTCAGCATAGACTGCAAACATTTGTGGTAACATGTCTCTGAAGCTATCACATTCCAAACCAAATTTACTCTGAGATTAAAAAGTAAACCCACAAGTAAAATTATTATCTGAAACTTACAGACAAAATGATCACAGTAGGCTCAGACATACCACAAAGGGAAACACACAGCTGTCCAAAACAGAGCAAAGAAAGGAAAGTTGCTCTGGTCCCAAACTTCACCTAATCCTCCAGGAGCATATAAGAACCAGCTCTAACGCAGGAGGCCTTTTAAGGGAAAAGCCTCTCCACCTGCACCAAATTAGTGACCACAGATGTGGCACAGATTTAACAAACACAATTACTACTTTCAGGTGGTTTTGAACCAGACCTACTCTTTTAAAACCAAGTCTAGCATCCTACTTATGATGGGTAAAGATAAATTACTCCTAAACATAATATGTTGGTGGTTTTCTGAAAGTTCATTTATCAGTAAGATAGCCAAGCTTGATTTAAATTATGTAAGTTAACTGCACATACCTTATCAAGCCACTAAATGGTCAATTATCCTTTTTTAAAAACCTGTCCAGATTAAAAGATACATTCTATACTCTAGTCACTGAGACACAGCGCTCAGAAGTGTATCAATAACAATTATATATAACATGCTTTACACAAGCATATTGTCTTACCATCACATGCAGCTATGTCTTATGCGTAGTCATGTGGCTAAAATGTCAAGGCTGAAAAGTCCAATAAAACTATCACAGAAAAGCTGAAAATAAAAGCAGATGCTAGACATGAAAGAAAAGGCTACAGACACAATCATTGCTTACATCAGCTGAATTACACCCCTTCCTACCGCAGAAGTAACTGTGAGCACTGCTGTAACATTGTTAGTCAGGCTCTGATTGCACCGTCTGTGAATCCCAAGCATATACATAAAAGAAAGTCAGCTGGGGTCCAGTGCCTTTACAGAGTTACAGAGGAGGGGGAAAGCAAATACAATAAAGCTCTTGCCGCTTGAGACATTCGGAGATCAACACACGTAGATATTTTCACCAACAATTCTCTGAGCAGAAACTTAGAAGAAAACCCCAGGATGGGAATCTTAGAAAGCCACATGTTAAGAAACACCACCTTACTCAATGAACTGTCCAACGAGACCAGAAACAGTGGGAGCTGCAGAGGTACCAAGCAGCCGATGAGTGCCGAGAGGAGCCGATTAATGCCGAGCGGCACCGTGGGGAAAGGGGGACGGCGGGGAAAGCAGTGCCGACTCTCAGTGCTGCCGCCCGGTGGGCGCACAGCGGTATTGCAGCCCGGGTGTCGCCCGGGGGCCGTACTCCTCCCTCCTCCCAGCTGTCTGCTGCCGCCCTGTGGTCGAAAATCGGTACTGCATCTCGGACGCTGCCACTCGGTTCCTCTCCTTTCCCTTCGGCTCCTCTCGGCTTAATTCGGCGCCTCATAGCTGCTCTCGCCTCAACACGGCTCGTCTTTGCTCCTTCTGGCTCGGCTCGGCACCGCTCGGCTATTGTCGGCGCCTCTCGGCTACTCCACACGAATCGACTTGGGTCGGGTCGGGTCGGGTCGGCTTCGCTTGGCTCCGTTAAGAACCGAGAAAACGGAGAGCAGACGCGCGGAGGCGGGAGTAGCCGAGAGAAGCCAAACAGAGGCGAGAAATACCGAGCGGCGACGAGGAATGCCGAGCTGTGTCGGGAAATACTGAGTTGTGTGGGGAAATGCCGAGCGGAGCCGAGAACTGCCGAAAACAGCCGATTGGAGCCGAGAAATACCGAGCGGATCCGAAAAATGCCGAGAATAGTGGCTCCGTGCTGCGAGCCCGCACTCTATCGTTCTCAGCCCGGCAGCCAATGAGAGTCGGAGGCGGGGAGATGCACACGAGCCGGCGAGAGAGAGCCAATGGGAGAGGGAGGGGGCGGAGAGATGCAAAAGAGGCGCCGCGCGCCGAGGACGCCGGAGATGTCAATGAGGTTCGGCTCGGCTCGGGACCACTCGGCTCCATTCATAAACTCGCATCTCCGATCGGCTGCTCTCGGCTCATCGCCGCTCCCCTCGGCTCGATTCGTAAGCTCTCGGCACCATTCGACTGAGCTCGGCTATATTCTCCACGGCTCGGATTGCGTCGGGTCGGGTCGGCTTCACTCGGCTCGCCTACGAGCCGAGATTAACCGAGACGAGACGCGCGGCGGCGGGAATAGCCGAGAGCAAGCCGAGAGAAGCCGAGAGAAGCCGAAGAGAGCCGAGAAATGCGGAGCGAAGCCGAGAGAAGCCGAAGGGAACGGAGAGAAGCCGAGCGGCTGCGGCCGGGCTGCAGTGCCGACTTTCGACCACACGGCGGCAGCAGAGAGGTTTCAGCGGGGGGGGGGCGTCACGGCCCCGGCGCGGCACCCGGGCTGCAGTACCGCGGAGCAGCCACACGGCGGCAGCACTTGGACACGGCGCCGCTTGCCCCGCGCTCCCCCTTTCGCCACGCTGCAAAACAAAAGCCGCTGCATCGGCCGCGGCAGCAGCAAAATCAGCCTCGCTCACACAACTCTGACCCCGCTGCTGCGCTCTGGAGACACGGAAGTGCAAACCGTGCCTTCGCTCACACCGAAGCTGACCGGGACGCCACGACTTCGGTCCCGTTCCGTGCAACACGGACGCTCCCGGACGAACCCCATTGAACAGCGCTGCCCCAACATTCAGCTGGAGCTGCAGGCACTGCTCTTCACCAATAAAGTTACATTTCAGACCTGTTCAGAGCCACCAAACCTCACCCACCTTCATCAGGAAACTGCTCTGCTAACAAAAGTTGAGAGACACAGGCTGCATTTCCAGAGGAAGGCCAGCTTTCTCCTTCTACTCAGCACCCAGAACACATTCTCTGTACGTTGCAAGCTGTCCCGACCAAAAGGATTTTGCCTTTTGAAATACGTGAAGACTACCAAGGGAAAACTGACCCGGTCCAGGAAAATGCACGGAATTCAACTCCAACAGAAGTTGATAGGTGAAGCGGCACACGATGCACAGACGACGAGAATATTTCCCTGTCAAACATCCCCTCACCGTCGTGACCCACCAAACTCCTCCAGCAAACACCGAGCCTCTTAAAGTCAATCGACTGCCAACACACAAAAGCAGGCTGCTAAATTGGGGCCTGCATTGCAAAACGCAGCACTCCCACTGCCGGGTTTGAGCCGACAGCAGGTTCACAGCACTTCCCGAATGGCCTGTGTTTTGCTTCTTGGTTTCTTTTTAAATGTCGAGAAACTAAAGCACACAGAGCACACAGCGACTGATCTAAAGCTTTAATGCAGACGATACCGGAAAACACAGGCTTCCTCTGGCTTCCCTGTGGCTGGGCAGAAGAGGCAAAAGGGTCCTCAGACACCAACACGCTATGCCCAGTCACTCGGGAAAGGTGGCAACAACGCAACCTTGAGAGGTTCCAGGCCAGACCACGCATCACGCTGGGAACAGGCGGGTGAAGGAGCAGAATCTCTTTGAACGCAGCACCAAGAGGAGGGACCCGCAGGAAGGAATGGTGCAGGAAGTGAGGCTGGGTGACAGAAGAAGGCAGAAAAGAAAAAAGAAAAAGAGAAGGTGCGAAGTAAATAGTTGTGGAAAAAAATACATGGCGCCCTGAAAAAAGAACACAAAAAGAGAAATGAATGTTAGCAGGGTAACGAGAGGAGGTGGCCTTCGGCTCCTAGACAGGAGCGCTTTCCTCCTTCATGCACAATCCACAACACCCTGAGATATAACCCATCAAAATAAAGCTGAGAAGACAATCTGCTTCAAATTAATGGCAAAGGCTATTGTCGGCGCCTCTCAGCTACTCCACACGAAGCGACTTGGGTCGGGTCGGATTCGCTCGGCTCCGTTACGAACCGAGAAAACGGAGAGCAGATGCGTGGAGGCCGGAGTAGCCGAGAGAAGCCAAACAGAGGCGAGAAATACCGAGCGGCGACGAGGAATGCCGAGCTGTGTCGGGAAATACTGAGTTGTGCGGGAAAATGCCAAGAGGAGCCGGGAAAGGCAGAGCGGAGCCGAGAACTGCCGAGCGGAGATGAGAACTGCCAAGAATACCTGAGCGGAGCTGAGAATTGCCGAGCGGAGCCGAGAACTGCCGAGCTATCAATAGTACATATATGGCAGAATTTATGAAAGGACCGTTGTTAAAACAATGTGTATTAGAGAATTGTAATAATTTTACAAAGGGCATCCTTGTAAATTAGCCTATAGATGCTACCATAGAAACTATGTTGGAACAAATAAGTAGAGCGCCTGTGGGATGACAAGCTATGTTAGTGGAAGCAATCAAAGAGGTGGGGAACAATTTACTTAAGGCACAAGAACAGGCATTTGCAGCTCTTGCACCCCTGAAGCCTCCAGATATGTATCAAAACAAGACGCCTGCCCGAAAAGAACACAAGCGCTTCCGTTGTGGACGCTCGGGACATACACATCGTCAGTGTCGGGAGCCGCACGTGTGGTGCCAGAATTGCCAAATGGACACTCATAATACTTTAGCCTGTCACCGTTCAGGAAACGGAAGACCGAGTGCCGGGAGCCGCAGCGCGCCAACACAAATGACGGCTCAACCGGTGGCGACTCCGGCTACTGGCAGCCCCCAACCCGTCATTCAACGACAATCAAAAAACCTTCGACCAGCAACCAGGCGGAGCCTTGGGTTGCACTTGGCAACAACAATAGTTGTAACATTAATCGATAATCAACCACAAAAGATCGCTACAGGAATTAAAGGACCTGTAATCATTAATGGACCACCTCATGGAGCATTGTTATTAGGACGATCCTCTAGTGGACTTAAAGGACTTTTTATATTACCAGGAGTTATTGATTGCGATTATACGGCAGAAATTTGTATTGTTGTACAAACGAACTTTCCACCAATTCATATTCCAAAAGGAAGTCGCATCGCTCAGCTTGTGCCACGTCAACAACTAACCCAGCAAATGGCGACAGAGACCGCTCAATCTCGTGGCTTAAAAAGATCCACCGGAGGACTGGTAATGTTGACTGTACCCATGCACCAACGACCACTTGTTCAAGTCACACTTATCCATGGAACTGATAAGAAACAGTTATCAGCACTTTTGGATACCGATGCCGACATTACCATCGTCCCTACTACTCAATGGCCCACCCACTGGCCTTTACAGAATGTATTAGGAGGAGTAGAAGGGGGTAGGTGGAAAAGCACCAGTTCAACGCAGTCAACGTCGAGTAAACATTGCCCTCGATGGAAGAGTTGCGACACTTTATGTGAGAGTCATGCCCTTACCAACAGGAGTTAACGCACTTAGTGGACGAAATGTGCTAAACCAATTGGGAGCAGTTCTTGCAACCGAATCGCCTTTTTAGCTGCGGTCACTGCCAACTGGACTTCCCCGATCCCGTTGCGATGGCTAACAAGTGAGCCTGTTTGGATCGGGCAGTGGCCCTTGAAAAGGGAAAGTCTGCAACAGGCACATTTATTAGTGCAAGAACAATTAGCACAGGGTCATCTTAAACCTTCTACCAGTCCTTGGAACCAAAACCAACAATCCAAGAAAGAACAAAAAAATTTAGCAGAATTAATTTGCAAAGGAAGAACACGAGTCATACAAACTACTGGATCAGAACCAAATGTTGTGTATTTACCAATTTGCAGAGAAGATCTTGAATGGTGGCTACAAAATTCACAGGATTTACAATTGAGCCTATTAAGTGAGGCCCTAAACATCAAAGTAGGGGCTTTGAAAGCACCTTTGTTGAAATGGATTAGTAATAAGGATTGGATAAAGCGGCCAAAACGTAGTGAACAGCCTCTCGTAAATGCTATTACGGTTTATACAGATGCCGGAAAAAAGTCACGGACAGCAACATGACATGAGGACTGTCAGTGGAGACATCAAATCCTCCAAGGTGAGAAAGGCGATTCCCTACAAACATTAGAATTGGCTGCGGTTGTTTGTTCCTTTTTACAATGGATGAACAAGGAATTAAATGTAGTAACTGACTCAACGTACGTAGCAAGTATTCCCCCTACTCGTTTTTTCTTTAAATTCCCTCCAGTTATACAGTTGTTCATGTTACTCCCAGCGTGAAATGGATCACAGGAGCCAGAACCAAACCAAGGACATCGACAATACGCAGCAACTCCAGCAGAGATGCAAAGTGAAATGGATCCAGCAGCAGCCTCCATGTTGACTTCCAAAAACCTCCCTGCATCACAAGGTGAAAGAGAGTTCACCCTGCACAATAGCTCCATTAAGTACCTTTATGGAATAGAGATTGCTAAGTGTATTAAACTGTGCCAAGCCACACATGACAATCTTGGGACAACTTCTCGAGATGGTAAAGACCAAGTTACAGCTGAACTATATTGACTGTAAAATTGCAGCAATTTTGTTCTGCATAATACTCTGAAAATTCATGTAATGAGATATATAAAACAGAAAGCCTGAAAACCATAAAGAAACTACTCAGACTTTTAGTCTGAGATTACTATCAGAAAACCAGCTCAGGAAAGTATTTGGATTGAAGTGCATACTAAGTTATGCGTTTTCCTAAAGTGAAAATACACCACTGGAAATGCCATAATGGAACACATAGCAGCACACAACTTGGTGAGGAAGAGCATAATTCAGCTTTTATTTCGCTTACTTGACTAAAAAGCAGTGTTCTGAACAAGATTCATTCACCCCATCTGAACAACCCCAATTCCTCAGCAAGGGCTCACTACTGATTGTTTTTCACACTGTACTCTCTACCTAAAACTACTTGGAACAGTCACCATGTAAGTGAAAAAAAACCATAAAACATAGTTTCACATAAATAGGTACTAAATCTAAAATTTCTTAGATTTCAAAATTCTAAGCAAGGGTTAAAATAAAAACAACAGAAAAGCACAAAACAGGGCAGAAATCATCCTCCTCTCGCACCTCCCCCCCCCCCCCCCCCCAAAATATCCTTCTGAGACAAGATAATTTTTAACTGCTTATCACACAACAACAAATTTAAAGAAACCAGCTCAAGAGCACTCATTAACATCTATTGCTAAAAGCATACTGGAAATCTCATTTAGGTTGAGCCTAAATCCTTTGTGCTTCTATGGATTAAAAAGAAAAAAAAAATTAACAAAAAAAAATCCCTACCTCTATTACTAAAACTAGAACAAAGATAGACAAGTCAGCATAGACTGCAAACATTTGTGGTAACATGTCTCTGAAGCTATCACATTCCAAACCAAATTTACTCTGAGATTAAAAAGTAAACCCACAAGTAAAATTATTATCTGAAACTTACAGACAAAATGATCACAGTAGGCTCAGACATACCACAAAGGGAAACACACAGCTGTCCAAAACAGAGCAAAGAAAGGAAAGTTGCTCTGGTCCCAAACTTCACCTAATCCTCCAGGAGCATATAAGAACCAGCTCTAACGCAGGAGGCCTTTTAAGGGAAAAGCCTCTCCACCTGCACCAAATTAGTGACCACAGATGTGGCACAGATTTAACAAACACAATTACTACTTTCAGGTGGTTTTGAACCAGACCTACTCTTTTAAAACCAAGTCTAGCATCCTACTTATGATGGGTAAAGATAAATTACTCCTAAACATAATATGTTGGTGGTTTTCTGAAAGTTCATTTATCAGTAAGATAGCCAAGCTTGATTTAAATTATGTAAGTTAACTGCACATACCTTATCAAGCCACTAAATGGTCAATTATCCTTTTTTAAAAACCTGTCCAGATTAAAAGATACATTCTATACTCTAGTCACTGAGACACAGCGCTCAGAAGTGTATCAATAACAATTATATATAACATGCTTTACACAAGCATATTGTCTTACCATCACATGCAGCTATGTCTTATGCGTAGTCATGTGGCTAAAATGTCAAGGCTGAAAAGTCCAATAAAACTATCACAGAAAAGCTGAAAATAAAAGCAGATGCTAGACATGAAAGAAAAGGCTACAGACACAATCATTGCTTACATCAGCTGAATTACACCCCTTCCTACCGCAGAAGTAACTGTGAGCACTGCTGTAACATTGTTAGTCAGGCTCTGATTGCACCGTCTGTGAATCCCAAGCATATACATAAAAGAAAGTCAGCTGGGGTCCAGTGCCTTTACAGAGTTACAGAGGAGGGGGAAAGCAAATACAATAAAGCTCTTGCCGCTTGAGACATTCGGAGATCAACACACGTAGATATTTTCACCAACAATTCTCTGAGCAGAAACTTAGAAGAAAACCCCAGGATGGGAATCTTAGAAAGCCACATGTTAAGAAACACCACCTTACTCAATGAACTGTCCAACGAGACCAGAAACAGTGGGAGCTGCAGAGGTACCAAGCAGCCGATGAGTGCCGAGAGGAGCCGATTAATGCCGAGCGGCACCGTGGGGAAAGGGGGACGGCGGGGAAAGCAGTGCCGACTCTCAGTGCTGCCGCCCGGTGGGCGCACAGCGGTATTGCAGCCCGGGTGTCGCCCGGGGGCCGTACTCCTCCCTCCTCCCAGCTGTCTGCTGCCGCCCTGTGGTCGAAAATCGGTACTGCATCTCGGACGCTGCCACTCGGTTCCTCTCCTTTCCCTTCGGCTCCTCTCGGCTTAATTCGGCGCCTCATAGCTGCTCTCGCCTCAACACGGCTCGTCTTTGCTCCTTCTGGCTCGGCTCGGCACCGCTCGGCTATTGTCGGCGCCTCTCGGCTACTCCACACGAATCGACTTGGGTCGGGTCGGGTCGGGTCGGCTTCGCTTGGCTCCGTTAAGAACCGAGAAAACGGAGAGCAGACGCGCGGAGGCGGGAGTAGCCGAGAGAAGCCAAACAGAGGCGAGAAATACCGAGCGGCGACGAGGAATGCCGAGCTGTGTCGGGAAACTGAGTTGTGTGGGGAAATGCCGAGCGGAGCCGAGAACTGCCGAAAACAGCCGATTGGAGCCGAGAAATACCGAGCGGATCCGAAAAATGCCGAGAATAGTGGCTCCGTGCTGCGAGCCCGCACTCTATCGTTCTCAGCCCGGCAGCCAATGAGAGTCGGAGGCGGGGAGATGCACACGAGCCGGCGAGAGAGAGCCAATGGGAGAGGGAGGGGGCGGAGAGATGCAAAAGAGGCGCCGCGCGCCGAGGACGCCGGAGATGTCAATGAGGTTCGGCTCGGCTCGGGACCACTCGGCTCCATTCATAAACTCGCATCTCCGATCGGCTGCTCTCGGCTCATCGCCGCTCCCCTCGGCTCGATTCGTAAGCTCTCGGCACCATTCGACTGAGCTCGGCCCCGCTGCTCGGCTATATTCTCCACGGCTCGGATTGCGTCGGGTCGGGTCGGCTTCACTCGGCTCGCCTACGAGCCGAGATTAACCGAGACGAGACGCGCGGCGGCGGGAATAGCCGAGAGCAAGCCGAGAGAAGCCGAGAGAAGCCGAAGAGAGCCGAGAAATGCGGAGCGAAGCCGAGAGAAGCCGAAGGGAACGGAGAGAAGCCGAGCGGCTGCGGCCGGGCTGCAGTGCCGACTTTCGACCACACGGCGGCAGCAGAGAGGTTTCAGCGGGGGGGGGGGGGGCGTCACGGCCCCGGCGCGGCACCCGGGCTGCAGTACCGCGGAGCAGCCACACGGCGGCAGCACTTGGACACGGCGCCGCTTGCCCCGCGCTCCCCCTTTCGCCACGCTGCAAAACAAAAGCCGCTGCATCGGCCGCGGCAGCAGCAAAATCAGCCTCGCTCACACAACTCTGACCCCGCTGCTGCGCTCTGGAGACACGGAAGTGCAAACCGTGCCTTCGCTCACACCGAAGCTGACCGGGACGCCACGACTTCGGTCCCGTTCCGTGCAACACGGACGCTCCCGGACGAACCCCATTGAACAGCGCTGCCCCAACATTCAGCTGGAGCTGCAGGCACTGCTCTTCACCAATAAAGTTACATTTCAGACCTGTTTAGAGCCACCAAACCTCACTCACCTTCATCAGGAAACTGCTCTCCTAACAAAGGTTGAGAAACACAGGCTGCATTTCATAGAATCATAGATTTTTTAAAGGTTGGAATAGACCTCTAAGGTCATCAAGTCCAACCATCAACACAGCCCCATGGGGTCCACTAAACCGTGTCCTGAAACACCACATCTACACCTACTTAGAACACCTCCAGTGATGGAGACTCCACTGTTAGCCTGTGCCAGTGCTCGACAACCCTTTCTGTGATGGATTTTTTCCTAATATCCAGTCTAAACCTCTCCTGGGATATCTTGAGGCCGTTTCCTCTTGCCCTATCACTTGTTCCTTGGGAGCAGAGCCAAAGGCCCACCTGGCTCCAACCTCCTTTTCAGGAGCTGCAGAGCCATGAGGCCTCCCCTCAGCCTCCTCTCCTCCAGACCAAACTCCCCCAAGGCCCTCAGTCGCTCTCACAGACCCTGTTTTCCAGCCCCTTCCTCAGCTCCATTCCCTTCTCAGGACACGCTCCAGCCCCTCAAGGTCTTTCTTGTAGTGAGAAGCCCAAAACTGAACCCAGGATTCGAGGTGCAGCCTCACAAATGCATGGGCAGCAGCAGCCTTTCTTCACCAGGAGGCAGCAAGGATGGTGACAACGCCGTTCTGCAGACAGCTCAGCATCGCAGCGCCATTACCAATGGATGGCAATGCGGAGCTTTACAGCACCCGGGCTGCAATGCTGACTTGTGAGGTGGAGCAGAGACAGAAAGAGATCTAGGACAGGCTAGTGAGTGGGAGGAAGAAACAAGAGTCAGGGAGCAGGACAGACAGAGACAAAGAAAGAAGCATTAAGCTGGAGCTGTAACTATGGTGTATTAAACATCATAGAAGGATGTCTGATTCTTTAATTAAAGAGGAACCTAGATGCCCCGCTGAGGTGCATAATTCCTAACTTACTTCTTGGCATCCATGCCCCAGACCCAGCTGCAGCTCTTGTGTTGACTGGAACCAACAGCAGTGGTAATGATCGATGTACTCCAAATGACCAAGCACCTGCCCTAGGGAGGAGTTGCACCTCTCCAATGGTAATGATTTCTCACTTACTCAGGATGAAAACAGCTGAAGATGGAATCCAGTAAGGAAACAAATTCATGTGAGAAAGATATAAACAGCAATGTTTCTGACCCTTGTCACATCCCATTAACACCTGCAGATGTATGCATGCATACACCCTCCATGTATGCATGTACACAAGGGAACAGAAGTCCAAAACCCCAACATCATTGTCAGGAGCAGAAAGCAACCACCCATATGTGTCTTTGTTAATAAACCTCAAGTTAGTGCAAAAGATACAAAGGAACAAAGTATTTATTGTTAAAAGCTTTTCTACGAATCACTTGGCATCATACAATGAAGATGTGGTGGCTACAGAACAGAGAGAGTTTCTCTTTCTTTCTCCCTCCCCTTTATTTACGTATTTGCTCACTCTTACAAATCCACAGTTGTGTTTCTTTAATGGAGTTCTTTTCTTCAGTGAGACTGGAACAGATGTTTATCATACAGGATCTGGCAGAACAGATACATCCCATTAAACAACAGAGCAGTTACAGACAGGAGATCTCTTTCTTCAGGAAAAAAGAGCTTGCTTTCTCCCTCATCTTTGGCACTGCCATAAACACAAAAAAAAAAGGCCAAAACCCCCAGTACCTGACTAGTGGTTTGGTGATATCAGGAGCCCTAAGATCTGCACCCACACTAACCTGTGCACTAATCATTTCACTCAGCTTCTGCAAGATAAACTCTACACAACGTGGTGTGAAACCCCAGCTGGTCCCCCAGGCCCATTCCCAGGCTCCGTAGGGTTGGGGCTGGCTCTGTCCATGTGCTCCCAACGTACACACACCGGCGCACGACACTGTCCCACATGGTCTGTACTGTTCACAGCATGCTCTGCACATCGCCCTGTGCTCTGCCTGATTGACACTGCAGCGATGCTTTCCTCCAGCCTTTTATTGCACTTCCCACCACTGTGTTCCTCTCTCTGCTCCATAATCGAACATTTCCCTTTAATTTCTAAGGAAGACTTGGTCTGAATCCTGACTTGTGGCCAACAGCACACAGGACTAAAAAAGGGTGTTTCAACCTGCCCTGTCAACATTGTTCCCCTTCTATTTGCATTCCAGAATTGTTTTAGCCCTTTCCTAGTTGGATGCTGTGTTTTCTAACAATCTACATTTTCTTCTATACATTACGTACTTCTATGTACAGAATGGTTTTTTTCAATATGCACAGATTTGTATTGTGCTGTGGCAGCAACTGAAGACCACAAAAAATCTTCTTGTCATCTTTTGTACACAGAAAAAGACAACCATCCTGAACGTAAAATGAATTTCTCATTCAAATCTGCCACACTAACATCCCTGCTCAGCACTGCTGCCTTTCATCTCTGTGTGCCCAAGCAGCATTTTGTTCAGTTCCTCCCAGTACCACTCTGTTATTTCTCTTCAAATATAATTTCTCCTTTTTTTTCACACAGGCAAGCTCCTGGCTGCACACCAGCAACAGAGGATAAGATTTCTCTTTGTCTCTTCAGTAAAAGGCCTGAACAGAGGAAAACAGCTTCGCAATCTCAAACCAGAGTTTACCCAAAGGAAAGACACCTGACAACTATTCCTAAGACTCGTTGCTTATGACCAGACTTTTTACATACAGTAGGAACATGGACAGTCGGAGATATTGGGATACTTGAGTTACCTGGATTGCCATCCCCAGTGCCATTGGCAGTGGCCGACTCATGCACATCCCAGTACAGTGCTGGTACCGACCAGTCACCTCCCAGTGATGGCAGCAAAACCATGTTCATCAATTTGCTTGAAAGAGACGTGGAAACAGAGCCACCCAATTAACTCTGAAAGCAGGATGGACCCCATCCTGCTGCCGGTTGGGGCACATGAATGAAACCCCTCTGTACAAACACAAACAGGATTTGCTGGCAGAGGCCCTGCAGGCATCCATCCCAGTCCCACGCCCTTCACACATCCTTGCACATCTTTCTCTGCATTCCTTATTCCTGGAGACTGAATGCATCCCCTAAGAGTAGCTGCTCTGTTTACCACATACAGAAAAAGAGTTTTACACACTGGACAGCATGCACACAACCAACACGGCAGCGCAATAAATATGGAAGCACAGTAGCCAATGACCCCCACTGCTTTCCCTCCTGACGCTTGCTTCTCATCCAATTAAGGGTGTCTAAAAGTCAATAAGATTTCAAGTCATTCACTGTCTGGCAGCCTCAGGACCCCTCACTAGACGCAGTTTAAGATCCCAGGATTTCCCATTTTACTGTAAAAAGAGGTTTTAACACAAAAAAAAAAAATCCAAATGAAACCATTCCCAATAAAAGGCCTCAGGCAAAGAGGTATAACTATGCTTTTCTTACTCCAGTGGTTTTGTGTGACAGTACTGTCACCTGATGACTGCAATCAAATGTGAATTTACTAAGGTATCTCTGAACACAATGGACAGAGTAAACGCACTGGCACGATTAGTGTGAAGGCAGAGGTACTAAATAAAGGGTGGAAGAGAAGACTCTTCTGTGACTGGACAGAAAAAAAAATTAAGTTCAACTCAGAAAATAACTGGCAAAGACAGCAGAAAAAGCCACTACTGCAGCAAAGCACGTCACTCGGAAGAGCTGCCTCCCCTCTGTCCCATGTGTGAATTTCATTCAAGAAAGGAGACGTAAAGAGTAACAGAGAAGAGGATTTTGAGTGCCTCATCATCTGGACAGAGTTATACTTTGGCAGCTGCTTGTTGGACTAGAAATCACATTGGGCCACTAATTACATTCTAGTCCACACACTGCAAAAAATAAGGGGGAGGGACTTAATGAAGACATGCCTCCTTCCAAGTAATTATACTATAAATGTCCACAGTCTGGCTTTGTCACACACTTACAAGGGAGATGCTTTCCAAGGAATATGCTCTCTGTGCCAGTTGAGGCTGATAGTGCTTTGTAACTCAACAGCATCCTACATAACCAGTGTATATCATGTACAGGGAACCAAGGAATTCATAGCAAGAGGTAGTTCACCTGGGATCAAAGTGTGAGGCCAATCCAGAGACTGCTGACATCCTGAACGAAAGAGACAACTGTCATTTTATAAGAAGTTAAGCTTCTTGGATTATGCACCAACTTAACAATTAGGGGAGTTTTCAGTGGTGACCCCTACTGGCCACAGAGGAACATTTAAGGAATCTCGTATTTCACCTTAAGCTTTGCTGTTAACACCTGCTGTGCTCAGGGCAGATACCAGCAAAGCACCATTAAATCATTTTCTCAGAACGCCTCATTTCTTGCTTCAGCCTCACTGATATTAAGGATGCTGAAGAAGCTCTTATCCTAGGGATTATTCTCTTCCTCTCAGTGCTGCACATTGATCAGACCCATCTTGCGACACACAATTCAGTCAACCTTCCACTGCAGGGGCAAGGGAAAGAGGAAGTGTTGGAGTTGGCAGAAGAGATGTCCTGACTATACTTTCTTCCAGGAATGAAAATCCTCCTAGTTTGATGTTTCAGATGGTCAGATGGCTTCTTGCACTGCTCCAGCTGGAATAAAAATTCTATTCAAGAATACAAAGCATTCCGCAGCTCTAGGAAAGACTATCTTCTCTAACTCCAGAGAAGTTACTGTTGGAGACTCTTGGGCAACACAGGATGAGAACTGTATTTATTTCTCTATATCTGCACTCTCCTGTAACACCCATCTCAACCTCTCCATCAGTGCCACCCAGGATTCTATGTGTAGCCCGTTAGGATTTGCTGCGTAGTGTCTGAACTTTCTGCTAAAACATAATGATGCATGTTGATGGATGAGCCTTTAATCTTCTTTAACACTGACACCTGTATGACGCTGTCTCTGACCCAGGATGGTCTGGAACACTCTCCATGTGCAAGATTTTCAAGTGTCACTCTAAAGCTGGTGTTCTGACTGATGTGTTGATGGTACATTCTCATCCAGCCAGGAAGCAGGTCCATGTGTAACAGTGAGCTAAGTAACACTGAGAAGTCCACTGGTTTGGTGATTGTGATGCCAACGGGATCTTGTGAGCACTACTTATGTGTTGCGCACTCCCAAAGATTGTTCCAGTTCCTGCCGGCGCTGCTGTATCTGGAAGGAAAAGAAAAACTGTCCAGTTCAGCAGATTCAGTTGTTCAGCAACAGGAAGATTCACTTATAAGCCAGCAGGGTGGGTAATTCCTTCATACCTTGCAGTAGAAATATCTGCTCACGGCCTCTTGAGACCATGGCTCATGATAAAACTCAGCTCTGCGTTCTTCCTCTGGGTTTCCCACAACATCAGTCATCACCTGTGGCAAAAATGAAAATATTTTTCACTATAGCTCTTCTGTCACCTAAAGAAACATTCAGATTTACATCCAGTCAAAATTCATCCACATTACCACATAAAAAATGTTCAAGAATGCTCTCCAAGCCCAAGGCAAATGGACAATGAATAGGGGGGGGTGGGGTGGGTGGGTGGGGGGGTGTGCGTGCTGTGCTCACTACCAAAGAGATGGTCACACATGAACTGTGAACAGTTCCCAACCTCCACTCCTCAGCTGTTCCATGGAACTGTCCTGGACACTAGCAGTTACCCAGGCCCAGGCCTAAGCACCACAATGTCTAACAATTGAACAGCAGGGACACTGCAGTTCCAGTGCCCAGGAAAAGTTCCCTGGCGCTGTGTATTTTATTAGCCTGTGGATCCAAAGAACCCAAGTAGTTATGTACATACGTAGAAACAGCTTGGAATCCTTAGGGTATTCACATCAGACTAAAGCACAACTCTGCACCAGTGTTGCCCTTATCTCAAAGCATGTCATATCGTTATTTCAAGGAAAATTCTGATGGCGAAAGCCTTTAGGAAACATAACTCTATTGAAATACAAGGAACAGAAAACCCTAGGAATTCCAGAATGGCCAAAATCCTGAGCTGATGTTTCAGTCTCTACGCAACTGCCAAGAAAGGAAGATTTGAACAACCAATGAAATAATTAAGGAATCGGTGGATGGGATCACCTGGAAAACTGCCATTAGGGACAAACGAGCTTAACAAAGCTAGCAGCTCTCTAAAGATAATTTTTTCTTAAGAGTGAAAAAGTTCTGCATTACCATGTGGAAGACATGGGACAAGGAAGGCAGGAGACTGGCATGGCTCAGTAAGGACCTCCTGATCAAACTGAAGTGTAAGAAGGAAATGTGTTGGCAGTGGAACCAGGGACACAGGAATGCTGGCCAGATGTTTAGGGATGGGCTCAGGAAAGCTCATCCACAGTTGGAGCTGAATTTGGCAAAGGATGCAAAGAATAACAAGAAGGGCTTTTACAGGTAAGTTGGCCAGAAGAGGAAGATGAAAGAAAATGCTTCCCACCCTGTTTAAAAAAAGCCAGGAGAACTGGTGAGAACCAACATAGAGAAGGCAGAGTTAATCACATTTTTTTTGCCTCAGTTTTCAGCAATAATCTCTCCCCTCACATCTCTCAAGCCCCTGTACCTCAAGGGGGAAAAAAGTCCCTCCCATTGCAGAAGATGATCAGGTTTGAGACCATCTGAGGAACCTGAACATACACAAGGTTTTGGGACCTGATGAAATGCGTGCCAGGGTCCTGAGTGACCTGGCTGGTGTGGTCAGTAAGTCACGAGTCATGGCAGTCAGGCAAAGTCCCCGGTGACTGGAAAAGGGAAACATCAAACCAGTTGTAAAAATGGTAAAAACAAGGCCTGTGGAAACTCCCATCCAGCCAACCTCACCACCGCGCCCAGCAATATTATGAAAGAGATCCTCCTGGAAGACACGTCAGAACACAGGGAAGACAAGGAGGTGATCAGAGACCGCCAGTAGGCCTTCACCAAAGGCAAATTGTGCAGCCTCTAGGGTGGAGCGACTGCACTGGCGGATAAGGTTAGAAACTGATGTCACTACCTGGGTTGGGGCATTCCTCAATACCAAAACAGAGAGAAGGATGAAGAGACTGGGAGCAGCCCTGCGGAGAAATATGTGGGGATATCAGTGGACAAAAAGTTAGATATGAGCTGGCAAAGTGTGTTCACAGCCCAGAAACCACTGGTGTCCTGGGCTGCACCCAGAGCAGTGGGACCAGAGGGGAAGGGAGGGGACTCTGCCCCTCTGCCCCACTCTGCGGAGGCACCACCTTGATCCTTGTGTCCAGTTCTGGAGTCCTGAGCACAAGAAGGACCTGGAGCTGTTGGAGCGAGTCCAGAGGAGGCCACGGAAATGATCCAAGGGCTGGAGCACCTCCTGTTTGAGGAGAGGCTGGGAGAGTTGGGGTTGTTCAGCCTGGATAAGAGTAGGCTCCAGGAAGACCTTAGAGTGGCCTCCTAGTACTGAAGGGAGCTACAGGAAAGCTGAAGAGGGGCTTTTGATCAGGGATCGTGGGGACAGGTTAAGGGGAACTGTTTTGAGCTGAAAGAGAGGAGATTGAGATGAGATCTTAGAGAGAAATGTCTTGCTGTGAGGGCAGGAAGGCCCTGGCCCAGGTTGCCCAGAGAAGTGGTGGCTGCCCCACCCCTGGAGGTGTTGAAGGCCAGGCTGGATGGGGCTTGGAGCCCCTGATCCAGTGGGAAGTGTCCCTGCCCATGGCAGGAGGGTTGGAACTGGATGAGGTCCCTTCCAGTCCAAACCATTCCAGGATTCTGCAATTCCATAAAAAAATAAAATTCTGATGACTAAGTCTCCAGCAACAAAGAATCAGGAGTAAATATAAAATTATTAGCTTCTTATGCAGAATAGCTCTGTGCAATCATAGGTCTGATGCCAGCAGGGCAGGATATTCTAGAAAAGGCCCTTAAGGGACTGGTGGTCCCTTAGCAAGAACGCTGAACCCCTGTGCTGTACGTGCAGCCAGAGAAGAGCCACCACACTTTTGTCTGAAACCTCTTCAAGCAGAGGCTGCTTTATTTAAACATTATTTCAGCTGCCTGTCTCCCTTTGACTACAATACAAATACTAACAACCATAACCTTAACAGTCGAGTTTTGGAAAACTATTGACTACTAATTAGACATTTAATTTTGAAAGACACAATTATTTTATAAGAATAATTTTATGGTTTCATTAATACAACTGGGTTTGAGACATCCAAGTTAAAGACACTAAGTATGAAACTTTGAGGAATGAATTATTCATTTTTGCTGGCAAATAACCGGATTTCTTTTCATTCCATTTCCCAGGTATCTCAAAGCTAAGCTCAAAGACAGCTGATATTTAATCTGCCTGTTTCTTAAATAAGATCATATTATGAACTGACAAAGCACCCAGATTGTGTTATTGCTCTACAGGACGCTCCTGCTGAGTTTTATGTGGTTTTAATTCCAAAGAGTGCACCAACACAGCCCTGCACTTCAATCTCACTGTCTGAACAAATTCACCTACCACCCCCTCAGGCACCACTGTTCCACTGGACTTGCATCACAGCCTAAATTGTTGTTCCTGCTTTTTCTTTTCCTGCTCTAGCATTGCACTACTCCACTCACTGTCTGTCTCCCACCAATTTTCCAGTCTGGATGTTTTAGCTATATTCTAGGTAAAACTCTTGCATTCCGGTACAAACTGTTCATTCGTCTTCAGACCTCAGCTCACCTTAAGATCCCTACTTTGGGACCGGAGAAGGTCTTGGATGTATCCTTTTGGATCTTTGGAGAAACTCAGCATGAAATCGCGTTGTATTTTTAGCTGATTTATGGATTCGATTGTCTCATGAATCTGACAGAAGAAAACAAAGGAAATGTTAATTCCTCTCGTGCCGCAGTGACCCTGGGTCAGCCCCCTTGGTATCTTTGTACTTCTTCTAAGGTACAAAGGTGACAATTTCACACCACAGACTTCTGCGGGCTCCCATGGGCTTTTCCCTTCAAACAGGGAGTAAACTGCAATCATGCAATGACATTTTGGTTTCACTTGTACTTCTTCAGTGCAGGTAGGTACAGGATCCTTCACCTCCTGCGCTGGACTGCTGGATGCTGTGCTAGGTGCCATACTAAGGACCCAAGTCATGTCACTGTACAACGCAGTTATTCCACATATATAACCTGTCTTTCTGCCAAGATTGGGACTTTTCAGGAAAGGTGATATATAAATATGTCTTTAAACACCGCCCTATGCAAGGAAGCAGTTATTCCCCAGTTAATCATCATCATATGTTCAATACTCTGCTGTGACCTTTCAGATTTCTAGTGTTTGCCTCACCAAGTTTATGTTAAACGACCTCATGTAACAACCAGGACTTCTCGTGAGAAAGCCTTTTGAAGTCACAATGGCTGCAAAAAGGAGTGTGAGTAATAAGAAATCAAGAGTATGGAAAGTTTATAGAAAATATCTTCAGAAATATTATGAAAGAAATGAGCGTTAACCAGCAGGGAAGAATGAAGACTCCGAAGAGAAGTCAAGGTCCTATAATCATTCTGCATAACAAAATCAAGTATGATCAGTGGCAGGAGAACTAATGAACCATTCAAACAGACATGCACAGAAAAGCAAACTTCTGCTTCTGTTCCTCTAAAATTCTAGTTTGAGATTGCAAACATATCTAATTTCATGCATACGTTTATTTTGCCAAAACAGTTAACGTAGCCAGGCAAGTGCAAAAAATAATCCTGCCCGGCTCTAGCTTTGCCATCAAGGCCACTCGAACAGGCACAACTGTATGGCCTGATAATAGAAGAGAGCTGCTATCAACTTAAAAATCACTCCTTATTTGGGAAAAGTATGTGGCCCTGCTGGAGAGGAACCCGCTGGCACGCACCGAGCTTCCAGTAGAGGACTCTGTGGCAGCGCTGCAATAAACGTGCGGATGAGAACAAAGCCGCAGTCAGTGCCTGTGACTTCAGTAACTTCACTGATCACAGCTGCCCTCTGCCCACCAACCGCTCACAGAAGGTGACGCAGACACGGGATAGTCAGCTGGGCTGCAAACTGCAAACAGAACAATTCCGTGTGTACTGAAGGGAGGTAGATGGGAACCAACTGGCTGCACAGCTGCCCTGCTGCAAAGGACCTTTCTCCGGGGCCACAGAATACAAGATGCTGCAGCAGCTACTGGTGTCCAACCCCTTTTAAAACTATGTGAAGACCAGAATTTAACATATCTGTTTGTACTGGAGGTAAACACACAGAAACTGGGCCTGACTGCATGTCATATAAGTCATCTGTGGTCCATGAGGTCACACCTCCTCTTCTTCCCTTGCTCTGAGGAGCTACTTTTGTTTATCCCTTACCAAGCCAAAACAGCCATGAGCACATGTGCCAGCAGCTGGCCCACAGTCCCCACGTCACGAACCCCTCACACAGCCTGCAGATCTCACCCCTGCCCTCAGACAGACACTATTGATTGAGGTGTACACGATCTCCCTTCAGTAACACTGAGAACAAGCCTGCCAACCTGCTCCCTGTGATTTTCCTGCCATGCATTTTCTGTATCTGCACCTACTGAGTGAGCTGCATGCACAGACTCACCTGGAGTATGAGGTTCCCTGAGCTTTGCCTCACAGCAATCCAGTAAAGACACAGTCAAACAGCTTAGATGACTCCTCAGTGCCAGGGGCCTCACAGGCAACACCTGTGAAAGTGCTTCTATCACCTCGACAACTGTGTCAGGCCCTGGATCAAATCCTAACCAGGAATGTCCTCCCCTCTGTATTCACATCCCTGTTTCAAAACATGATTGTCTTTGGTGTGTGACACCAAAGCCACATGCTGGCACACAATGAGTGTATTTGCATGTAATACTTCACACCTGGGCTTGTACCTTATTGTCCAGTGCTGTGATCTCCTGTTGGTTCGCTGTTGAGAGAAGGAAACTACTCATCTGTCCTTTTAACGGGTCTTCAACTTCTACATCTATGTCATAGCAAGCTGTCTTCTTCTGATCGTTGGGGTCAACACTATGGAGAGTACAACAGAAGATCATGAGAACATAAATACCATAAATATCCAAACAAATATCCACTCAGTCCAGAATATGCTCTTTGATAAAGCCTGTTGCAGATGCTGTAGGAAGAGTTTAAGAACAGAGTATCTTTATATGTTTGTATATCCCAATATATCCTCCCTTCTTTCATCAGTTAGGATTCAGGGACTTTTGAGCCAAAGGTTTTATCCAGACTATCAACTTCAATAGCTGCTAGTGGAGACAGTTTTCATTAACTTATTACCACGTACCAGTACATAAAGGCTGTCTACCAAGAGAATGGAGGCACCCTTTTTACAAGGAGTCACATGGAAAAAACAAGACGTAATGGGTAAAAGTTGCTCCTGGGGAGATTCTGATTGGATTCCAGAAGAAAATTCTTCACCATGAGAATAGTTAAACCATGAAAATAGTTAAATTATAGATCACCTAAAAGGTTGGACCAGATGATCCCCGAGGTCCATTCCAACCTGGCATTCTATGATTCTATGAACTCACCCAACATCCTCCTGAGACCTGCTAGAACTTTGGCCTATAAAGCACCCCCCACTAGTAAATACCACTCTGCTATGGCCTCTGCTTGACTACGTGTGTTTTGAGGCAGGGTAAGCAGAACTGTACGTTGCCGTTCTGGATGTGAACATGTTGTGCATATCACAACATTTTATTTGATCCTTCTCTAAGAACTCCTAGCCTTGTAATTGTTTTGGCAGCTGGGTAGCACTGTAATGATTCCTGGCTACTTCTCAAGAGGTAGCCGTGAGTCTGAGGATCACCACTTTTTTGTAAAGTTGCCTGATTAATTCTTCAAAGAATGCAGACAGTGGTGCCTTCCTGTCACAGAAGCTGTACCGGCTCTTCCCCAACACATCACCTCCATCAACTCTGCTGCAGCTGGCACCAATATCCAGGGCTGGTCCTGGTACGTTTTTGGCATCATGTTAACTATTAACCAACCCTCTGGCACTGAAGGAGATTTTAGTAATAGGGAACACATTGTGTAGAATCACAGAATCATCATCACTCCTCAAATGTGGTGGAGAATGGCTCAGCAACTACAGCCGTCAGATGCCTCAGGACCCATGGATGTATCTCATCAGGACCTGTGAACCTTCAGGTTCTTTAGATGGTCTCTCCTCTGATCCTCTCCTACAGTGGGTGGTTCTTCAATTTCCCAGTCCCTGCCCTTGCCCTCTGCACCTTGGGCACTGTGGGTTGAGCCTTTGTCAGAGAAGACTGAGGCAAAAACTCATTGAGTCCTTCACCCTCCTCCATATATCCTGGGTGACTAGGTCTCCCATTTCCTTCTGGAAAGGGCACACATTCTCCTTAGTCCTCCTTTTATTGCTGATGTACCTATAGAAGTTTTGCTTGTTGCCCTTGACATCCTTGGCCAGATTCAATTCTGTCTGGGCTTTAGCTTTCCTAACCTGATCCTTGGACAAATTCTCTGTTATTCCCAGGCTGCCTGTCTGTGCTTCCTCTCTCTGTAGGATTCCTTTTTGGATTTGAGTTTGTCCAGGAGCTCCTTGTTCAACCATGCAGGCCTCCTGGTGTTTTTGCCTGATTTCCTCTTTGTTGGGATGCATCGCCCCTGAGCATGGGGAAGTTATTAACCACCTTCCCTGGGCCACCCTCTCCTCCAGGGCTTTCTCCCATGATACCCTACTAAGCAGATCCCTAAAGAGGCTAAAGCCTTCTCTCCAAAATCCAGGGTAGTGAGCTTGCTGTGCATCCTCCTTGCTGCTCTAAGGACCTTGAACTCCACATTTTCATGGTCCCTGCAGCCAAGGCTTCCCTTGAGCTTCAGGTTCGCCACCAGCCCTTCCTTGCTGGTGAGGAACAAGGTCCAGCACAGCACCTTCCACCCTCAACCATTCTGAGTTTCTGCGATGCCGTGGCCTTCTGTGAATCAGCAGCAGAAGCAACTGCTCTGAGAGAAGTTCTGAGAGAAGTGAGCAAGACCCGGACTGCAGGAGAGCAAGTTTTGGCTTGTTCAAGAGTTTAGAATGAGAGAAGCTGCAAGAGCTGGGTTTGTCCAGCCTTGAGAAGGGGAAAGGACGATCCTGTGAGGGAAGATGAAGAAAAGTGGGAGCAGCCTCCTCTCGGAGGTGCACAACAACAGGATGAGAAGCAACAGAGACTCACTGCAACCTCAGCAATGGCTCAGCATAAGGAACTTCTTTTTATAAAAAAACCTGATGGTGGTCAGAAGGGGCAAATCAAGAGCTGACCTGTTTGCAACAGTAGAATATTGGGGAGCTGTGTTTTGTAACCTACTCTGCAATGCCAACAGAGTGGCAGATGGCTCGCTGCCTTGCAGAAACTGAAAAATCCAGAGATGTTTCTCTTTATACCTCTGATTTCAGGCATGTAACTCAGGGAAAGATCAAGCTTGAGCTCCGGTAAGAAGATTTGACTTCTACCAGTTTTAGATTTCCTGCACTCTGTATGCAGAGATCAGAAATAATCACACACTGTATTTTTGCATTCTGCATTCTCTTTGAGGCTACCTAACATTTAAAATATTTAATAAGATTAGAAGCTTTCTGTTCATCTCTATTTCATCTCCACTTCAACCCCACTGCATCTCTCCTCTCCCTTCCTCTTTTTCAAGAAGGAGGGTGGTTGGTGTCTGAAGCGTGGTTCTAAAATGCTGTTATTTCTGGAATTATTTTAGAATACTTCACATTTTAGTTTCTGTGCAGAAACTCTAAAACTAGAATGAATGACTGGGACCTAGTTGAGTTTCTTGTAAAAGACAGGCCTGAGGATTTATCTGAATTAAGAGCACATATATTTAAAATCATCAGTGATGAAAAATTCCCTGTAGCAATGTGCTGGTTTTGGCTGGGAGAGAGTTTATTTTCTTCACAGCAGCTGGCACGGGGCTGTGTTTTGCATTTGTGCTGGAAACAGTGTTGGCAATACAGGGATGATTTCATAGAATCGTAGAATCCTTTGAGTTGGAAGAGACCTTTAAGAGCCTCGAGTCCAACCGTAAACTCATCCTTGCCAAGTCCAGCACTGAACTCTGTCCCTAAGTGCCACAGTTCGACATCTATTAAATCCCTCCAGGGACACGGACTCCACCACTGCACTGGGCAGCCTCTGCCAGTGCTTGACAAGCCTTTCCACAAAGAATTTTTTCCTAATAACTTGAGTCCATTTCCTCTCATCCTACCACAACAGTATTCCTTGTGCTCACTGAATTGACTCTTCCCCTTTCCACAGCATTACTGAGTGAAGCGCGATACTGACGGGTGCCAAGGGGTACTCCCAGTCACTCAAAGAATGCTGCTGCACACAAGGTCTTGCTCTTTACCTCATTATCTAACAGGAACCCTCCTGCCTCCAGAACCCCTTTGCCATCACTCTGCCCCTGGAAACAGAACCAACACTTCCTGGTCATTTTTTCTCCACAACAATGGCCTTGTATCTCTGAGAACCTCTGCTGGTTTTGGTCCACCGAACAGGGCACCAAGTTGTCTTTGATGACAGCAGATACACAGCTGTCCATCCATGGGGTAGTCAAGCTGCTTTTTGATTGCTCTGATTTATATGTTCAAATGAACTGAAAAGCAAATATTATTTTAATAGCCTATGCAATATTTTAACTTCTTATAACATGTATTACAAATTAAAATAAAGAATCCAATTTTAAGCATATTCAGAAATATTTGTTGTCAATATTCTATGTGAAATCCACGCTCAATTAACTATAACATCTAAACACCCAGAAGTAGTTTTGACCAAGACCACAAAGGAACTTGGGGAAGAATAAAATATCTTAACAGCAAGGTTGCAATCCCCAAAGCCATTTTATCTCTCCTGCCCACCCTGCAGTTGTTAGTTAAATATGGGATGCTCTAGAAGTGCCCTGGACAGAGAGAAGTTATCTTTCATCTCCTATGCCAGAAATACATCTCCTGTGACAAAGCTCAGTGTCTTGGTCGCAGTGGCCTCCTCAGAACACCACTGCGGTGATCCTTACTGTCAGTCTCCAAGAGCTCTCTGACCAGTTGGCATTTGTAGAACAGGACTAACACCCAAACAGCCAACCCCGTCCAACAAAGTATGCTGGGACGAGCCACTGTGTTAGAAATTGTAACACATTTTGTGTAATAACTCAGTGATTGCCCATGAGGTACAAGGTCTTATTTTGATTCCTTTCCCCTCATTCCTCTCCTCTTAGGAAAGATGCAACCAACGCCCTCAGTGCCATTCCAGCAGGGATAAAAGTGATAAGGGGTTGTTTTCCATAGTCCTAGAGAATGGTGCTGTTGAAAATTACACAGGCCAGAATGACAACACCCAACAAAGTCCACCTGAAAGTTTTAAACCCTGGATTCTGGTCCCTGCTGCTGTAGCTGTTTCTGTTTTCTGTGGCGAGGGTTCTGCAGGTGCTGGCACAGACCAGACAGAGCAGCTCACCTGATGATGTGGTTTATCACGATAGGGTCTGGCGGGAGCAGCAAGTTAGTGAGCCTTTGTGGAATTTCAGAGAACTTTAGCCGTGGGCAGTCAAAGATCTGGAAGGAATACATGAAGCACGTTATCCTTGGTTCAAAACCCAACAGGTCTACATGGCATTAGGTAATAAGACTCAGCAGATCATTTCATGTTTCTTAGTACAAAATGATATATTGGGGTGGGGGAACAGTAAATTCATGCAGTGATACAGTTGGACAAAGTCCTGCTTCCTGGAAAGGTAAGAGCTTCTGTAGGTGTGCTGAACCACCAGGGGTGTTTTTTGATAACACTGGCATGTGGGGAAGGGTGGTCCTTATATTGGTTGTAGTGACTGCTGGAAACCATTCAGTGCTGAAGACACCGCAAATTATCATGGGAACACAAAAATCAGTAATTTTCATCCATCCAGCCTTTGTGGATGGGTATTACAGTTTGTGCCCAAAGAGGGGTTACCTGCTGAAAGTACTTGTCGCAGTTGATGTACTCCTTATCGTGGGAGTCTTGCAGTTTATTTGTTTTGATGTACTGCCAGAGCGCCTGGATGATGGCCGAGCGGGTCTGCGTGTGGATGCCCAGCAACCGCGCCAGCCGTGGGTCCAGCTTGAACTGCGGAGGCTGCAACGGAGAGAAACAGACAGATGCACAGGGAAAAGCATCAGCTTTACTTCCCAGGGACTCTGTTCTTCAGGAAAAACACTTGTTCAGTGGCTGTGGTTCTAAAATACAGGCTGCTCAGCTGCGTAACACCCTCAGTGCTCTGCTCTGCAAGAATGATGTTAGGACTTGAAAAGAAAGAGGGATGCTCTGCATGTGCTACACATCCTGTGCTTCAGAGAACAGCAGCTCCCATGCAGACTCGGGAAAGAGCTCTCCTTTTCAACACTGATGTATAGTTTGACCTTAGGGAGTGGAAAAAGAAAACAAATGGTCCTTTGGTCCTGCACTGCCCGAGGGTAAGCACAGATAGAAAGGATGAGGACAGGGTGATGCTGCTGCTGCTGCTAGCTGCTCTTCTGCCCCACATCAACAAAGTACCTTAGAACTCTCATTTCCAGGCATGAAATACAGCAGCAATACTCTGCTGCATACCAGAAAACTTACCCAACTAACAACTAGTCAAAACAACTAGTCAAGGGAATATATTTCTTCCCCTGGCTTCTGTGATACAGCTCTCCAACTACCCTGTACTGTAGCTTTAGTAATGTATGTTTCTTGGATACCTTGGAATTTGGCGCCTCCTAAAGTGTGTACCCATACTCAAGTTTAGGGTTTGCCACATTTTTAGGCCAGGATGACTGTTCGGTGCCCGGTCACCCAAAGCCAGCTTTATAACAAATCCAGACCTAAGGGTAAGAGAACATCTATTCAAAAGTGTAAATTTATAATAACAATGAGCTTAGCAACCGCCATTCTATTGTCTTAATAATAAAGATTTTCACTGGTTATATCAGCATTCCAGTTAGCTCAAATGCTCCCCAAAATAAACAACATTTTCTCTCTGTGATCATGAAGTGGAGTGTCTTTATCCCAGACAGACACTGATTGCATGGAGGGGAAAGTGAACGGCACAGAACAAGTTCTCGAGGTTATATAACCAAAGTGTTTATGAGGCTGAACTGCCAGATAAGACAGAGATCCCACCTCCTCTCAGCAGTGCCTTCCTAACCATTTCCTTAAGACAGCAACGCTTCTTTCAGGAATGGTTCCAGTCAGACCAGTGAACTCCACAACTGCAAAACTCCACCATTCTGGCCCAGAACAAGGAGACTGCAACAGGGCACATCTCCAGCTGAAATGAAAGTGGTTTTTTGGAGCAGCTTAAGCCTTACAACAGTTTAAAACAGTCTGAATTGTTTTAAGGAGCCTCTTTTATACTCATCCCAAGGCAGAGTAATTTATTTTGCTTGTTATTTCTTTTTATTCCATGCGACCGGGATCAGGGAACTGATTTGGAAGTAAGTTTTTTTAGCTTCCAAATGGATCAGTTCCCTGACTTGCCTGTGTTCAGCCCATGAACACTACAAGTACACTAGAACTCATAATGACAAAAGAGGGGAAGCAGGAATGTCTAACAAGGCTCAAGAGTAATGGCAACTCCAGCCCCTGCAGGGTAATGCTGTCTTATGCCAGATTAGGGCGACAACATGACCACAATATATCAAATCAGGAGAGCTATGCAGTTTGCTCTCACAGAAACAGCTGCCGCCATGCAGCAAGCTCAGGTGCCATGAGCAAAAGCTGCTCCTTGGAACTTCTGTGCAGGACCACACACACAACTTCAGGTGCAACTTCTCTGACTATTCCCCAGGAACTCTAAGGTGGAAATGCATATACTTTCTGCAGGCAACAAAAGCACTAACTAGCACAATGCCAAGAACAATATTTTGCTCAAATTTAACAGAAACCTACTTGACGTGCTCCCTTTATGTGGTAAATCATCTGTCAGTCTGGTATCGTTCCAACCCCAATGGACTATGTAACATCCTGAGCCCATGGATACTGGGTTTTGATGTCTATAACAGGATGAAATTGCTGTCTTGCACTGTGTCCCAGTAGCTCTGTTTTCCAAAGGCAGTGCACTGACCTGGTAGTCCAACATGAGGAGTAACGTGCACCGCACGCTGACATCGCCGGGTCTTTTCACCTGGAAGCCATCTGTTTCCTGGGTTGTGGGAGTTCTGTGCCACTGCCAAAGGCAAAACCAAGTCAGATGTCAGTCTTTTTTCCAATGATGTCCACCAAGGCGCATCTTGCACAGTGTGCCACATAAGGATAAGACAAGCACGAGCCTTCTGAAGACCTTGCAATTTGCAAAATATAAACCCACAACAAGCCCCCAAAACCATTTCTTGCTTTGCCCTTTAGAGTCCAGCTTAATGCACAACCTGCTCTGCTATCAGCAGGCTTTACTTTTTAGGAAAAACATACCCAATTTTTTCATCATTGCATACACTGAGTTCTGAGAGAAGCACCACATCAGCACCACGTCTGGTTTTAGCCTACATAGTTTCTGTTAGCAGAGTTTCTTAAAAAAGCATGGAGTGCTGCCATGGAAGGCTACAGGCTCTTCAGGAGAGACAGGCGTGAGAAGAGGGGTGGAGGGGTGGCCCTCTACACTAGGGAAACCCCAGATGCTGTTGAAGTCAAGATAGGTGATGACCAGGTTGAGTGTCTATGGGTAAGAGTCAGAGGGGCAGTCAGGTCTGACCTCCTGGTTGGAGTGTGTTACAGACCGCCCGACCAGGAGGAGGACTTGGATCTTCTATTGTTTAAGCAGCTGGAGGCTGCCTCTAGATCGGCTGCCCTTGTTCTTTTAGGAGACTTTAACCTTCCGGATATCTTCTGAGAATTTAACACTGCAGAGAGGAGGCAGTCCAGGAGGTTCTTAGAGTGTATTGAGGACTGTTTTCTGTCACAGCTGGTGAGTGAGCCCACCAGGGGTGAGGCTCTTCTTGACCTGCTGTTTACGAACAAAGAAGGGCTGGTGGGTGGTGTTACTGTCGGAGGCTGTCTGGGGTGTAGTGATCATGAGATAATTGAGTTCTCTCTAAACAATGTAATAAGAAAAGCCAGGAACAGAACATCAATGCTGGACTTTTGGCGGGCAGGTTTTGTATTATTTAAGGAACTGGTCAGGAAAGTACCCTTGGAAATAGCTCTTAGTGGCAAGGGGGTCCAGGAAGGCTGGATGCACTTCAAGAATGAAATCTTGAAGGCACAGGAGCAGGCTGTCCCCATGTGTTGTAAGAAGAGTCGCAGGGGCAGACAGCCAGCCTGGATAAGCAAGGAGCTTCTGAAGGAACTAAGTAAGAAAAAGAGGATGTATCGTCGATGGAAAGAAGGGGACGTAAGCCACGTCGTGTTCAAAGATGTTAAGTCGTGTAGGAGGAAAATCAGGGAAGCAAAAGCCCAGCTGGAGCTCAAATTGGCCATTTCCGTTAAGGATAATAAGAAGAGTTTTTATAAATATATCAATGGTAGAAAGAAGGGCGGCAGCGACCTCCACTCCTTGTCGGATGTGGAGGGAAATACAGTAACCAAAGATGCAGAGAAGGCTGAGGTACTTAATGCCTTCTTTGCCTCAGTTTTTAACAGCAAGGATGTCAGCTCGCTTGACAGTTGGCCCTCTGAAGTGGTTGATGGGGGCAGGGTGAAATATGGCCCTCCTGCAATCCATGAGGAGGATGTTAGAGACCTGCTGAGCCGCTTGGACCCTCATAAGTCTATGGGGCCGGATGGGATCCATCCTAGGGTGCTGAGAGAGCTGGCAGATGAGCTTGCTAAGCCGCTCTCCATCATCTTTCAGCAGTCCTGGCTCACTGGAGAGGTCCCGGAAGACTGGAAGTTGGCCAATGTGACGCCCATCCATAAGAAGGGCCGTAAGGATGATCCAGGTAATTACAGACCTGTCAGCCTGACCTCGGTCCCAGGTAAAATCATGGAACAGCTAATACTGGGTGAAATCATGTGGCGCTTGCAGAACGGTCAAGAGATCAGGCCCAGCCAGCATGGGTTTAGGTGGGGTAGGTCCTGCCTGACCAACCTGATCTCCTTTTATGACCATGTGACTTGCCTGGTGGATGAGAGGAAGGCTGTGGATGTGGTATACCTGGACTTTAGCAAGGCCTTTGACACTGTCTCCCACAGTAGACTCCTAGGGAAGCTGGCAGCCCGTGGCTTAGATGGGAGCACTCTGTGCTGGGTTAGGAATTGGCTGGATGGCCGAGCTCAGAGAGTGGTGGTGAATGGTGTTTCATCCAGTTGGCAGCCAGTCACCAGTGGTGTCCCCCAGGGATCAGTGTTGGGTCCCGTCCTGTTTAATATCTTTATTGATGATCTGGATGAGGGAATTGAGTCCATCATCGGCAAGTTTGCAGATGATACCAAGCTGGGAGGAAGGGTTGATCTGTTAGAGGGTAGGATGGCCCTACAGAGGGACCTGGACAGATTGGAGAGCTGGGCTGATTCTAATGGGATGATGTTTAATAAGTCCAAATGTCGGGTACTTCATTTTGGACACAACAATCCCATGCAGAGCTATAGACTGGGGACAGAGTGGCTGGAGAGTAGTCAGGCAGAAAAGGACCTGGGAGTGCTGGTGGACAGGAAGCTCAACATGAGCCAGCAGTGTGCCCAGGTGGCCAAGAAGGCCAATGGCATTCTGGCCTGCATCAGGAACAGTGTAGTGAGCAGGACCAGAGACGTTATTGTCCCCCTGTACTCGGCATTGGTCAGGCCTCATCTTGAATATTGTGTACAGTTCTGGGCCCCCCAGTTTGGTAAAGATGTTAGGATACTGGAATGTGTTCAGAGGAGGGCAACGAAGATGGTGAGGGGGCTGGAGCACAAGCCCTACGAGGAGCGACTGAGGGAGCTGGGGCTGTTTAGTCTGGAGAAGAGGAGGCTCAGGGGAGACCTCATTGCCCTCTACAACTACCTAAAAGGAGGTTATAGTCAGGCAGGGATTGGTCTCTTCTCTCGGGTGATCAGTGAGAGAACTAGAGGGCATGGACTTAAGCTTCGTCAGGGAAAGTTTAGGCTTGATGTGAGGAAAAAGTTCTTCACTGAAAGGGTGATTGGAATGCACTGCCCAGGGAGGTGGTGGAGTCGCCGACCCTGGAGGTGTTTAAGGGGAGACTGGATGAGGCACTGAGTGCCATGGTTTAGATGATGGGTTGGTGTTAGTGTAGGGTTATAGGTTGGTGTAGGGTTATAGGTTGGACTTGATGATCTCAGAGGTCCTTTCCAACCTTGTTATACTGTGATACTGTGAATTCTGAAAACTCTGAAAATGTCTTAAGCGAGATCATGAATGCAAAGTGACTTATGCACAGAAGACAGCAGGCACAAGGCTGTTTACCTGTGCCAGCATCAGGTGCGCACACACGAGCTTCTTACCTCCACCAGATGGTTGTCAGGTCCATATAGATCTTTGTCCAGTTCAATAACCAAACTCTTAAAAAAGGACGAAAATTTCCGTTTCTGTTTGCTGAGCTGCAGTCAGAAGAAACAGAAATGTTTAAGACTGTGCATATTAGCTTGTGTTCCAGGCTTCCTTCCCATGCTTTCTCCTTCTCTCGAACATTAATGCCCACCTAGACCACAAGCGCGTTCAATCTGATTGAGTTTTCCCACTGACAAAAGCAGGTTAAGATGCAAAAAATCTCCAGTGATGGAACAGTCTACTTTCCTGTTATTGGAAAGGACTGGATTGTGATGCGGACACCGACCTGTTGGAACGAGTCCAGAGGAAGCCATGGAGATGATCCAAGGGCTGGAATACCTCCTGTACAAGGACAGGCTGGGAGAGTTGGGGTTGTTCAGCCTGGAGAAGAAAAGGCTCTGGGGAGACCTTAGAGCAGCTTCTAGTAGGGAAAGGGGCTCCAGGAAAGTGGGGGAGGGGCTCTGGATCAGAGAGTTCATGGACAGGATGAGGGGAATGGTTTTGAGCTGAAAGAGGGGAGACTGAGATGAGATCTCGGGGATAAACGTTTTGCTGTGAGGATGGGGAGGCCCTGGCCTAGGTTGTCCAGAGCAGTGGTGGCTGCCCCATCCCTGGAGGTGTTGAAGGCCAGGTTGGATGGGGCTTGAAACCCCCTGATCCAGTGGGAGGTGTCCCAGCCCATGGCAGGGAGTGGGACTGGATGGCCTTCGAGGTCCCTTTTGACTCAAGCCATTCCAGGATTCTAAGGCCACTCTATACCTTTTACTTTAACAGCTTTGTTATTTTGATGAATGCTGATTTCTTGGTCTGATTATCAGATGACAGTAAACGTAACAGATTAATCATACATGAAATAAAGGCATTTCCTCTTACATTTTGCCTTTAATTTAATTATCAGTATTTCCTCTTTCCTACACAGCTCATACCATCTAAATTAAAAATTGGGAGGTCTATAATCACACAATCTGACTTTTCATAGAATACAGTCCATAAGATTTCAATTAATTTCTTATTTAATGCAGAAAATCTTTCAGAAACACATACTCCTTCGATTTAAAATTTGCCAGTAACTGATAACCTCTTTTTTCCAAATATCTCTTTCTTTGTTAAAATACATTATTTAATTTCTAAACTGAATTTGTCTAATCAGTTTCCAGATGCTGCACTATTACCCCTTCATCCTTCAGCAAAATTACAATTCTGATTCCTGTACATTTATCTCCAGACAGACAGCAGTGCCTTAGAAACCACGTCCTCCTCACACATGCACATTCTCCAACTGTTTGTCCTAAAAAATACTTCACTTGTGATGTCTATTCAAATATGTGACCCTTTTATTAGGGGAGTTCAGCCTTCCCTGAGGAAAGCTAAATCCATTGCTGAGCTTTCTGAGGATTTCAGAATGATAAAACTGCTCTTCCATCCTTCCTCCGACCATCCACACATCCCCTTGTCCTCCCTAGGAATATGAACTGCCTGCTTCTCCTTGTGATCCTGCTTCTCACAAGATGCCATGCCGGCTGATCACACCTCTTGTGACCTGAACCCTTCTTCCATATCTTCAAAGGGAAGCATCTCACTCCTGTTTTCTCCACCTGCTCCTCACATCTACTTCATTTCCTGCTGCCCTCCCCATCCTTTCCCATTATGGCATTTCCCCTCTGGCTGGACCTGGCCCCTTCCTAGCAGCACCAAGCCAGCTCTGACACCCAGACTTGTCTTGTCTGAGTTCATGTCCCCAGGGAAGTCCACCACCCCACAGGACAACCTCTAGAGCCTTGCCAGCCCCACTGAAGCAGAGGGTGAATCATACGTCATCCAGGAGCTTCCCCTCCACTCGCAGCTCCCATGAGGCGATGCTGCCATCTGAGTCATCGGCGTCAGATTTTGCAGGGTTGAAAGTGTTGGAGATGTAAAGTCTCAGTTTCCGCTTTTGCTGTTATGTGAACAGAGAAAAGAGAAGCACACACCCAGTTTGAGTCCAGTGCCTGCGGAAGCCACAGGGAAGGTGACAGCTACACAGTTAGCAGAGAGTCTGCACACTCAGTACAGTTGCACTGGGTTACATTGGGTTAAAGATCGGGCTATATACAAGGAAATACAATGGAGAGTGGAACCCGAAACAACAACCGAGCCAACAACTGTTGGGTCTACAAACACACCAAGATCCACTGTAAGCAGAGAAAGACAGGAGGCTGCAGGGCCAAACCCATGAGGCAACACATCCTCTGGTTAGATAACTGAGAAATCATTGTAAGAGAAGCATGGTGTGATGCCCTCCCTCCCTGGATCCCAGCTGGATCGCTAGGGCTCAGCTGCAAACCTCTCACTATGCAAGCAACTTTCCCAGTGGCATCCTACAAGCCTGGAATGGTTTGGGCTGGAAGGGACCTCAAACCCATCCAGTTCCATCCCCTTGCCTTGGGCAGGGACACCTCCCACTGGATCAGGGCACTTCAAATCCCAGTCAGCCTGATCTTGAACACCTTCAAGGATGGGACAGCCACCACTTCTCTGTGCAACCTGGGCCAGTGCTAAGTTCTGATTTGTAAATGCAGTCACAAATGCAGAAATCACTGCACAATTCTATGCCAGGTGCACCCCTGCCCACCTTTAGTCCACCATCAAGCCAAGCTTGGTAAGTCTTCCTGCAGACCCACCCCCTAATCAACAGGTGCAACCCCTGCTGCTGAACCATCTTCTTTCCCTGCCTTTCACATCGTCAAACACAATGTAGCTCCGACTTGGAGCAGGAAGGTGCTGCGCTTCATCCCCAACCCAGGTGCTCAAACCCGCGAGAGAGGCAATCCCACCTACCTGTTCTCATTTTTACAGATTTCCCCACCCCTGTACTGGCTCAGGGCTGTGTTATTCCCCAGTGCCCTTCTCTCCTGGACACCACACGGAAAGCCTGGCCATTAGCTCTGACGCACAGGTTCCAGAAAAGACATTGCCAAACACTCCTTTGGGTTTCTAATCTCAAATATCTGCTTATAATATGATGACAAAAAGGCTGCAGTTGTCAAGATCACACACTCCTATAGGAGAGAAGGAAGTTTTACACATCAGGTCAGTAAACTACAAACCTAATATGGCACAGAGGAATGTGGAAGGCAGAGATGCAGGGCTGAAGAGACAGAAAATGACTGCGTTTTGCCAAATCTAGAAAATATTGTGGCAGAGGGTTTGATAGAATATCAGTTGCACACACCGAGAGGGAACAGGACTTCCAGCAGTGCCGTGAGTCCAGAAAAGGATAGGTCGACACACAGAGGAAGAGGTAGAAGAGGAGAAAAGTATTCCTGGGAATCCACGTACTTTCTCTCCATCCTTTCCTACAGGATTTTTGTTGATAACCATAGAATCACAGAATCATGGAATCATCTGGTTGGAAAGGACCTCTGCGATCATCGAGTCCAGCTGTACCTGTGCACTTACTGAACCCTGTCTCTCAAACTCATCTACCTGCCTTTTAAACACCTCCAGGGATGGCGACTCAATCACCTCCCTGGGCAGCCTCTGCCAGCACCTGACTACCCTGAAGTGCTTTTTCATTATATAAAGCAAGTTTTTTTAATGCCCCAGAATCTTTAATTGGAGTGGAGGACTTGTGAAGAACTCCCCATTTCTACATTCACAACTCTTCTCATTAACTTGCACTTTTTATGCACTGATCCTAAACTTTATCCTCACCTAGATTATTTGCAAAACTCTTATCTATATACACAAGCAGAGTTTTTCTTAGTAGTTCCTCCTGGATACTTTACTGGTATTTCAGTTTTATATACCTGATCCTATTTCCTCTTCTTTTGATTTCCAAAGACATTATGGAATATATATTGGAAACTCCCTCCCTGGAGGTGTTCAAGGCCAGGCCGGATGGGGCTTGAAGCCCCTGATCCAGTGGGAGGTGTCCCTGCCCATGGCAGGTGGTGGGACTAGATGATCTTTAAGGTTCCTTACAAGCCAAATCATTCCAGGATTCCATGATTATCTCCATTCTCCCTTTTACCCTGGAAACACCTTCTCTTCTCACACTTCCCCATACCCAGACACGAACCATGTCTGTCTCCTCTGAAGTCCGACTTTTCATCACCAAGAGCATCCTCTGCAATAACACCCTTATTCAAGTTTTTTCTATGTCCTCCTTTTTCCCAGCTTTCAGGGTCCAGCTTCCTCCTACAGCCCACCTAAACCCAAGTTCACAGCTGCCTGACTCCTCTGAGAGGCACAAAACACCTCTCCCCGACACTCCCCGACATTTCCTTTTGCTCCCCCCTTGCCATTTTCCTTCCAAGTCACGCACAAGCCAGATGCAGGTCCCCTGCACTTGCCCTGCTCTGCCTGAGCCTGTACATCATTTGTTGGGTTCTCCCACATCTCTCTCCTCAATTTACAGGGTTTTCTTCTACACAACAAATCCTCTTTCTCAAATTTAATCCCTTCCTCACTGCAACCTCTGTAAACCAGCCCACTTCTTCCACATTCTCATCAGAGAGGAGCTTAGAACAACTATGAATAAAACCCTAATGGCTATCTGTAAAGTCATCTTTTGTCTTGCTTCATAAAGATCTTGAGTTTAGGTCAAAAAACACTTAGCCTTTGACTCCAGCATGCTGCCAACGCTACTGATAACAGGAAACATGATGGAATGCTGAGCCTTTGCTCTCTGCTGATGAGGGATTTAAGATCCAGTGACCAGAGGGTACAACTGGCCCTCTGGGGGGTGTCTCCATGTTTTGGCCCAAAAAGGACTGCAAATCCACAATGCTATTAAGGCACTGATTATCTCCCAAATGCAATGACAGAAAGATCCTTGCTTCTGGCTTATAACAGACATCCAGGATGTCAGTCCAAGAGGGCAAGAGTTGCAGGAGGACTCCAGCAGCAAATGGGATTTAAATCTAATAAAAACTTTTATTGGAACACAAAGCAGAATAAGGGAACATAAAGAAGGAAAACTCACATTTGGGTAAAATGGAATAAAAGTGGGGAAAAAAAAAGGTTTTGTAAACCAAATGTTCTCGGCTAACACACCCTGAAAACAGTTCCTTCCTGCAGGTTTGCTCTTACTCCAGCAGCTCTGTGATTTCCTGAGTTTCTGAGCTCCATCGGGCCATTTCTGGGGAGCCACAGACAATCCTATCTTTTTATTCCCTCAGATTCAGATGTGTTTGTGCTGCTGCCTTCTCTCAGCAGACTCCAAATTTCTGCTTTTCTTCCCACGTTCTCACCCAGCGATGCAGCCGCTCATCCCTTTGGCTCACTGAGGCCTTACCCTGCTCTCCCGCTGGCACCATCTCCCCCTCCCTGCTCTGTCAGGTCGCGTGTGCCTTAGGACACAGCAATCACTGGGCTGTAGCCCTGCCTTCTCCAGAGGAGCCACCACTCTTTGAAAGGAACTTGCATGGCCAACTGCAAAGAGGGGCCAACAGCCACCACTGCCACAACCAGCAACTCCAGACCCGACCCGCAGGGCACAGTCGGATCTGCCAAAGGCATTCTGGGAAGCAGCCTAAAAAACTGTGGAAAAAGCCTTTGGCCTTTTTGTAAATCCTGAAGTGCTAAATGTGTCCTCCCCTGGACAGCACCGGACTGACCCAGAAATGTTCCACCTCTGGAACGACCTTTCTGAAGTCGTTGCCAACCTCTCCACCTCCTGTTTGTTCCATTATGAGTTGCTGCTCCATTTTTCCTTTTTTCTGCCCTTCCCAGAATTCCCACTACCGCCTCTTCCTTACACAAGTCTAGTGCTGTCAGAAGCACTACAAGCTACTGGGGAACAGCTCTGCTCAAGATATCCTGGGAGGCTGACTCCCTTGTCTCCTAGTCCCAGGGACACGACAATGATACATGAACTTACCCTACGTGCATGGATCTCCAATCTCCAGCAAAACATCAGAACCACAGCTTTACAAACAAACATCATCTTTGGACCAGCAGGGTCCTTCTCCTCCACCAGGACCTTTCTCCCGTCAGCAGTGAGACATGACCAGAGCCCTCGCTGAAGGGAGATCCTGGTAGAAGTCCAAGAGCATAGCCTAGATCCCTCCTGAAGGGATCTGAGCAGCGAGTAGCAACGCCAGCACTCACAGCTACGCTGCCATCACAAAGGTGCCTAGGCTGGGAAGACATCAGCTCAGAGGTAACACAGACACTCAAAATGGAGCTCAAGGAAGAACACCAGAATGTCACTGGCATTTTATAGCCACTATACAGACCATAAAGTCTCCTTGGCTGAAGACATACACCCAGAACCACTGCACTCAGTTCCCTCATCAGTAGTCCTGGGCTCCTCATGAAGACCAAGAAAGCTCTGGCAGCGAGGAATTCTTCCATCTCCAGCTGAGCGACTCCATCTCATCCAAGCAGGAAATGGTACATCATCAGGACCAGAGAAGTTATTGTCCCCCTGTACTCGGCACTGGTCAGGCCTCACCTTGAATATTGTGTCCAGTTCTGGGCCCCTCAGTATGGGAAAGATGTTAGGATACTGGAATGTGTTCAGAGGAGGGCAACGAAGATGGTGAGGGGGCTGGAGCACAAGCCCTATGAGGAGCGACTGAGGGAATTGGGGCTGTTTAGCCTGGAGAAGAGGAGGATCAGGGGAGACCTCATTGCTCTCTACAACTACCTAAAAGGAGGTTGTAGTCGGGCAGGGGTTGGTCTCTTCTCTCAGGTGACCAGTGGCAGAACCAGAGGGCATGGACTTAAGCTTCGTCAGGGAAAGTTTAGACTTGATGTGAGGAAAAAATTCTTCACTGAAAGGGTGATTGGCCATTGGAATGGGCTGCCCAGGGAGGTGGTGGAGTCACCTACCCTGGAGGTGTTTAAAGGGAGATTGGATGAGGCACTGAGTGCCATGGTCTAGATGATGGTTGGTGTTAGTGTTAGGTTATAGGTTGGACTTGATGATCTCAGAGGTCCTTTCCAACCTTGTGATACTGTGATCAGCTGTGTGGAACATGGTAACTCTGCCACAGTGAAAACACTCTTGGGCAAGAAGCTGCGGCCCTTCAACACCTTCTGCAAATTCTTCCCAAAATCTGTTCCCTGCGCTCTATGGCAGCTTGTCAGAGAGCAGAAAAGTGACTAACCAAGGCCTGTAGCCTTTGCTTTTACTGAGAAAAAGCTACAGGTAAAACCTGACAGCTCAGGGCAAGGAGAAGGCTTCACATTTCATCTCTTCAGACACACAGAAACCTGACCACCACAAAGACAAAGCTCAACGGAGACCTGATTGATGCTGTGACTCAAATAACCTTGTCTAAAAAATAGTCAATGCTTCACCTGCTCACCCTCTAACTGTGAGACACATCTTTTACACGCACCTGTGATTTGTCTTCAGCAAAACAAACTTGAAACGGCAATTGTGTTACTAAGAAAAGCCTTCCCCAAAAAGCACTGTATTTCACTTACAGTTTCTCCTTGAGAAAAAGAAGAAGCAAAAAGAAGGATATGTGACAGATTGGTCATGGCAGCGACAATAACTGCAAAGGTCCCAGCTACAACAGCAGCACGAGCGGTGGGAGAGCTCACGTGGAATGAAGGAGGATGACAGGAATGCTGGAGCAGCAGAACTACAGCTTTTTCTCTCTCCAAGTTCTTCACATCATCTTCTCACAAATCAACACAGTGTTAAGCTGAAGTAAATAAGGGAGATGCTGGAAGTCCATCAACCCCTTCAGAAAGCTACCTCTGGTCTATGGCGCCACATTCGTTCCATTTCCACTAGCATTAAATCCCTAAAAAGTCAAATCAGAAACTGAGCATCTGCGTGATGTCCCCAAGACAGATCTGCATCGACCGCTGATGTCAGTTTCCATCAGGGAACTCTCAGGCAGGACACAAGACCTCCAGCACACTTCCAGGGAAGTTGTGCTTGGGATTTCAGCCAAATTCACTCATCAGCAGGCACTCCACTGCTGACTGAATCAAGGAAAACTGGCTGCCGATCCGAAGAATGGCACTGTGTTAGGAGCTCCTTCTGCATGTCATAGGGATGGAGTTCTACAAGCCTCAACAGAGCATACAGCCTCAGGAATAAAGCACCGGAAAGATTAAAATCTGTTTCTGTCTTCACATATGGAATAATGGCTTCATGGTCTCACAAAAACTGTTTCGGAAGCAAAAAGGACAGTGGGAGATAAAGCAGCCTGGAGACTAGAAATCAGGAGACAAAAGGAACCGTGATCACTAAAAAGTGTTCAGTTCTGACCATCATAAATGAAACAGTGTTGATATCAGAACTGGAACACAGAAGTATCGTTTGCCCGGAGCAGCAGCTGCAAACGGATATGTCAACATTTGTAGAAGAAACAAGACTGGTTAGATAACTCATGCCAACAAACAGTGGACAAGAACTTAAAAATGGCCAACCTAAGGCAGGAAAATCAGTGACTTGGTAGAATCTGCAGGGATCAGGAGCACTGAAAGGAACTACCCAATATTTACAGTATTCAAAACTGCATCAACACATGGAAACCACCTGTAGAAGGTTCTATAAAACTCAAACAACAACCCCCCCTGCGCCCCGAAAGTCAAACAAAAGTTACAGAGGAATAAAATGGAGAATAGCATGCACAGTTATTGTATAAAATCCATTATAGCAGCTTATTTGGGAGCTGTACTCAGTGCACACACTGACTGGTGACGCGAACAACTCAGTGCACTGGGAAATTCTTTATAGTAACTGGGAGGGGTGAATTTTTTACCTAACAAAAGAGAACATTAAAGAGCCTGGAACACATATTTTAAATATGGGCTGCTCTAAAGGAGATGAGGTGTTTGTGTTCTCTTTATCTCACAATGCAAAAAGCTGAATGCATAAAACTACACTACAAGATCATAAATCTTAATCTGATCAACAAAAGGATGTCACATACAAACCACAGCTAACACACAGAACTTGTCATTACAGAACACAGACTGAAAACTTGGAATTTTTGAAGCCATAAGAATCTTCATTGTCCGGTTTCATTTCCTGTGCCAGACAGGAATCGTTCACCAAACAGGGCAGCTCTTTCTAGAGGACACCCAGTGCTGGCTTAAAGATTTGATATAATGGAAAAGCTATTGTATCTCTGATAACTTCCTCTAGTGGTCAGAAACATGTACTCTAACAGTCTCAGTGGGGCTGGTTTTGAACTACCAACTACAAGAACACATCCAAAAAAAGTTCCACAAAAGAAAAAAACACCAAACCCTGAAACAGGGAAGGGTCTGGAGTAGCTATGGTAGGTGCAGATCCCAGAAACACCCAGCTATATCAATATACCAGAATTTCAAGGGATGCCAGACCTTTCTGAGTCTTAATATAAACTGATCTCCAGTTACTGGCATTTAGGTGGAACTGTTACCTACTGTTGGGAGGGCTTCTGGCACCTTTTTATGAAGTATTTAGCACAGGAACATATTACCAAGACAGGCTGTGGAGTTTCCCACCTTGGAGATGTTCAAACGTCATCTGGACATGGTCCTGGGCAACCAGCTCTGGATGGCCCTGCCTGAGCAAGGGCATTGGACAAGATGACCTCCAGAGGCCTCTTCCAACCTCAACCAATCTGTGATCCCACCACTGCTTGGTATTAGCAAGGCCACTTCTCCACAGCAGCCTCAAAACTCCTGTTGCCGCTGCAGGTGGGAGAGTGAGGGGGAGTGTGCCAGAGGTAACCGTGCTCTCATCGAACACCAAAGTTGGTTTCTAAATGCATGTGTTCTTTGCCCGTTTGCCCCGTGGCGCGATCCAGCCCTGTCTGGTTTGAAGCAGGTGGTACTGTAAGGCGGTGGGCACGTCCCTGACAGTGAGGAACTACCCAGGCAAGAAGCCCCCCAGCAATACACACGTTGGTGTGGTCCATTGGTCCTCTCAGGAATAGCACAAGTAATAACCCCCAGATCAGCCCAGAGAAGACACCTGGGGTTAAGAAGGGCCAAGTTCAGGTGCCCAAAAGGAGGAGGATCACCTAAAGCCTGAGGTGACCCTCAAAAATCAACACACACGTTAAGGGGAAGGATGGTAAGAGAGCCACAAGCCACGACCTAGCCCCCCAGTGTATAACCACGTTCAATCGAAGGGTATATCTGCTGCAAGACTCATTTCCTCACACGAGGGAAACTGTCAGCTATTTGGTCTTTTTCTATTTTGCTTATTTTACAGTTGATGATTAAAGATGAGAGGATCCCTAATAAAATTCACTCAATAAATTGTTTTGTTTAAATTGAAATTGCTGTAAATTCTAGTTTCCCTTCAACATATTTCGGTTTCAAATGGCTTGTGCAGAAGTTTTCCCTGAAGGGCTTTAAAACACCTTACCACGGCCACTGAGCTGGCAGCAACCAGCTCTGCACCATACAATGCTTTTCAGAACCCATGAAGATAATGATTTCAAAAATGAAATCTTCGTTTCCCCACCTTCATTTGGACAAATTTTGCTTCTCTGACAATTGCAACCTCTTTCTAATTTCAAGCCTAACATTTATTCAGTCACCTTCTCCCCTTCTTCTTGTGCTGACATTGTCCTTCAGCCTAAATGCCCACCCTTTTCTTCCCCTCCGCCACAAAGGCAGCTGCTCCCAGTGCCTCCTTTGTGCGTTTGCACATAAAAGACAAGTGAAATTCAGAAGGGGAACCTTCCTTTCCTTAGGTTGTTTCAGCAGCTCTTTTTTTTCTCACAATCATTCCAGCTGAAACTGTTCATTTTGAGCACCAATGACACTGAATTCCAGCTTTCACAATCAGATGTGATGTCAGTAGGGTTTCTGCAGCAGCACCAGAACTTCTCTGTTCCTACAGGAAATTCCAGTTACCAACGTATCCCAAGACTTTCTTCTCTCATTCTCATCACATTGAGAATAAGATTGCTAATTTCAAAATAATAAACCTTTAATGTTGTTTCCAATCAATGAGCAGCTCTTCTAGGGCAGAAACGCCTCCAGTCAACTCCAGTCAGCACCAAGACCAATACAACAATCACAGACAAGGAATTGCGCTGCCCTTGTGCCAGCGCAGACCTCAAAGGGCAGAGGGGAATTGACAATGGTTAAAAAGTGACAGAGCTGCCACCGTTCCCAGTTACTCTGTACTTTCTTTAGTCATTCCCACCTCTTTCTCCATAGCATTCCATGAAGAAAGGGTAAAATGCATTTTGCGGGATGGGTCACGGATGCCCTTTTTCAGCCAGGTCACCCCTGATCCAAGCCCTGGGATGAAAATCATCTCAGTCTTAAAATTACATTTATGTTCACAAGTGACTGGTTCTCCCAGGCTCAGGCAATGGAGAGAAATTGGTGCTTTTCAGGGCATGATTTATCTCTATTTTTTTCAAACATCTGCTTCTGTACAAGTGGAGCTGAGCCCTGAACTCCACTGCCCACACTGACTAAACCTCTCGCCTACAAAGGCAGCATAGAGTGACTCGCTTGCATAAAAATAAACACAAGAGAAGTCTATACTTAAGTAAATCCCACTCCCAAAGTCCACCACGGCCCTGGCTGTCCAGATTTTCAGTAATGCATTCTTCTCCAATGACATCCACTCGCCTGGAGCAGAGCCACACGGCTTCTGTTTCCCTCAGGCCGTGGAACTTGCTATATCTGTACCTCTTGCCACGCTGCAACCAGCCTGACTTCCTCCTAAAAAGTCCTTTCCGAAATTTTGAGCACAGGGGTGGGTGGGTCTTCTGCAAGGTCACCACAAGGACTCGTGTCACACACCAAGGGGCAGAGCAAGGGATCTGAGGCTCTCATGGCAGACGTGGCCCAAGGATACAAGACTGATAGGAAAGAATACGTGAACACCAACAGCCAGGAAAAAGACAAGGCAGAAGAGGACAAGGGGGAACAGTTTTAAGCTGAAAGAGGACAGATTGAGATGAGATCTTAGGGAGAAGTGTTTTGCAGTGAGGGTGGGGAGGCCCTGGCCTAGGTTGCCCAGAGAGATGGTGGCTGCCCCATCCCTGAAGGTGTTCTAGGCCAGGTTGGATGGGGCTTGGAGCCCCCTGATCCAGTGGGAGGTGTCCCTGCCCATGGCAGGGGGTGGGACTGGATGGCCTTTGAGGTCCCTTCCAACCCAAACTATTCTAGGATTCTAGGATCTAGGACTGGAAAAGCCAGCAGCTGAGCAGGGTTGCCGGCAGTGGCAAAGGGAGCTGGGCAGGGGTGAAGGCTGTTTCCCACCCAGCAGCCCCACAGACCCAAGGTCTCTGTGCCTTTGGAGCAACCCCACAGCTCTCATCAGCTTTGGCAGTGCCGCTCTTCACAGAAGACCCAAGTAGGATCAACAGACCCAGCTTATTTTATGCACTATTCTCAAACAAAAGTGTTTGAAACCTTTCCCTCTAAAGCTTCTCCAAAATAATTTGTCTTCAGACAGAAAAACTGGCCTGAGCAGCACTGGGCCATAGACCTGTGGTCCCCAAAGCTACAACTCAGTCACTGTGACCAATAATAACTGTAATTACAACTGATAATTCTGAGCAGCTCTGCATATTCCCCATGGATTATCACATCTCTCAGCCAAATTCAATTTTTTTCCCAGGATTACATTCCCAGTTTGTGAACTGTTGTTTCCAGCCAAATATTTCAAAATTACAAGAGCTTTGGTAAGAGACAGAAATGCAGCGATCACTTCTATTGCTGGTACCAGTGCTCCAACGATACCAAAACGAAAACACTTCACATCAGAACAACTCAAATTTGTCAAGACCCAGCTCTATTTTGGCAGGTCTGGAATGTCACAGCTGCCCCACGCTCAGCCTGGACACAGATTTGAAAAGCATCTGCCTGATCATTCTTTAGATGTTAACCAGCTGAGTAACTGCTATTTAAAGCATGTTTGCTGAGCCCTAGATGGAAACAGCATTTTCTGCCTCCACTTTGTGCCGGGTGCTGTGCCTCCCACACTCTTCCCCACGGCCGCCCTGGGTATCTCCGTCGCACAGCTCGGCTTTGGGACTGCACACGGGGCAGCTCCTGAATCAGAGCCCTTGCCTTAGAACAAACACCCTCCTGCAGATTTATGAATGTGAGTCTAAGTTTTCAATTACTTCTAAACAAGGCCAGGGTCCTAGCTGGTTTAAAATACTGGTATTCTACCACATTAAGAAGCTGAGACAGATTACTCCCTCCAAAAGACCAATCTAGTGCAGACAACTCCTCTTGGGTACAAACTTGTGCTTTAAAATGCCCACGCTCCAGTCTCCCATCTATAAAACAGGGATGTTAACGGAACTTAATATTTTCCTTTTTTTTTTCCTGTTTCGCACATCAATTGGAAAAACATCAAAAGTAGAAGTCTTCCACATCCTATCAGATACCTGTGCAGGGACAAACAGACTGGAATCCTGGTCCCAGCTGGGTCAATACACATTGCTGTGGTTCAGTCGAGAGTGATCGCTTTACCTCACTGCAGACACAGCTACAAAACTCCTGGTGCCACAGGATTTACTCTATGAACAAGGACGAGCATCCAGTATGGTCACAAGAACTTAAATAAGACATGGAAAGAAATCCTTCACTGTGAGAGTGGCCAAACATCGGAACAAATTGCCCAAAGAGACCATGAAACCTCCATCCTTAAGAGACTTTCAGAACCCAACCAGGCCTTGACAACTCTGTTTTCAGCACTAGGTTGGACTAGATGATTTCCAGTTTCCTCCTACCTAAACTTTTCCATGATTCATGTGAATAGACCCAGAAAACTTAGGAAAAGACCATTTCAGTAGGATATTATGAACGGTGAAGTGACTTGATCTAATAGAAACCACAGAAAACATCAACCCTTCTCTTCTTAACCAAATCGTCCTTTTACAGAGCACGTAAATGTGTACATTTTTGCAGGAACTGTAACTATTTTTCCATAAGTAACTCCTTCCATTATATGTTCTGTTATTCCATAAGTTGAACTGAATTCTAACAGGAAATTTGACACTTCTGCACACTCCTCTAATCTCTTTTTTCTTTTTAATCATTCTATAATACAAAATTCCAAAGCAATGTTTATTTATCCCAAAGCTATTATTTTTCCTTATTAAAGGCCTTCAGAAGTCAGAGTTGGTGACAGCCACTGAATTTCCTTACCCATGTTTCAATGAGCGCTTCTCTGCAGCTCCTTCTTCCCAGGAGCTTTGTCTGACCTGTCTCAGAGTGCCCCTGCTAACAGCACTTTTACTGCAAGATCACCCCACCATTTCATACAAGGATTATTTCCCTCCCCCTACCTCAACCTACACATTTTTCATGACGTACCTTCATCGGCCTCTTCAGCGCTTCCTGAATATCCACACGCTTCCGCATAATGGTCTGGTCTAGTTTGCGTTCAAAGGCCAACAGGTCCATGTAGGCCTGGGACTCAGGAACCAGTTCCCGGATCTAAGAAGGAAGCAAGGAATATCCAAGCACTGGAAGCAAGAATCTGTCACATTCCAGAGCAGCAACACTGACACCTTCCCAGCCCCCAGACAGATGTGCTCAGGAGGAATTACCCCCAAAACAGTCGATCACAGTTAGCAGGGCATTCCCAGGGGCATGGAGCAAGCACACGACTGAAAACCCAGGTGCAGAGTAGAGATAATGAACTCTGGAAGTCCCCAGCTGGATCTCCAAGGCTTGAATCATGGCTGTTTTTTCCAAGTGAGGCTTAGCCACAAGCAGCCTGGGAGCAGCTACTGCTCTTGGCAATGCAAAGTATGGTGAATTTGTCCTGTTCAAACTAAAAAAATATTGGGTCTCTCCAGACTGAAAAGACAGGGTACGTGTTCATGCTGATTTCTTAAAACCAAGTGTTACCCATCCTCACTGAAAACTGCCTTTTAGGAAGTCAAATTTTGTCAACACACAGAACTGAAATCGACCTTCACATCAAAGTTGCAGTGTGACCAGTGATGAGGAGTCAATTGAAGATCCTGCCTATTGGTATTTTGATTCCTCAGCTACACTACGTTGGCCCTATTAACCACCCCCTTTTTGTTATCCTTTTTCTAGGGCAGTCAGCAGAGGAGGTGATATGAAGCAGGGCAGGAGGAAGACCTAAAGATCTGAGCTTAGAAATGGGCAGGTACCTCCCCTACATAGAAAAGTTAGCTCCTATTTGGGAAGAATTCATGCAGGCAAACCATGAAAGCAAAAAAACTGTAAGTAAATATAATAAATCTGCTGGATTGCCTCATCTACTACTACGATGTTCACTCTCACTTTCACCTACAGAACTAAAATATCTAACTGTTAGCATGCTGCTGTTCCATAGGAGCTAAAAACCAGATGGTTTTCCTGTTTTGCTTCAGAATCAGGATTCTACAGGTTTAACTTGGCATAAGACAGGAGCACCCATGTGAGACATGAGGCATGCACCTCTTCACCGTGCTCTACAAAGAGGTTGGAACTACTGCACCAGCCCATCCCATCCTAGTATTGTCTCTCTGACAACATAGGAAAGTTGTTGTCCTTTAGTGCTTACAACAGCCTAAAGCACGGAGTTCTAGAGCCTGTGTGTGAAGTATCACCTCCTTCTGCTCGTGATGGACCTGCCATCCGTTACTGTCACCAGATGCCACCTTCTCGCACAGCTGGAGCAGCACTGGGCACATTCCCTATGCACCTTCTCATAGTCCCACAAGTTTTGTCATCCTTTTCCTAGTATTTTTATTTTCCATCTTTAAGATGAACACTTCCTCTCTCTGCATTTGAATTGGTCAAGACTATAAAATAAATGTCTCTTTCAACCTTATTTGTTTGTTTTGAGATGCCAGAACAACCTGCTCGATTTACAGCAGGACTGATGCTCTGGAGAAGCGGAAACCATGGGGCAAAACCTGTGTTCAGCGGTAGCTGAGCCACTGTATTTTTTAACTGCTTGTATTATTTCACCAAGTCTTCGCATCCGCAGAATACTAAAAGAACACAAACACTTTTATGAGTGAAACACGAAGAGCAAGCACTGCCCTGGAAACACCAGGGAGCTGCCAGACAGCTCGCAGAATGAAGACAGCCAGGCAGTGCTTCCCCAGCGAATACAAATCTTCGTACCCAACGAAACACCCCACTTGGAAGAAAAGACTCCTCAGTTTCCTCCACACAGAGAAAATTACTCATGCTGTGCTGTAGTCAATTAAAAATTCCAGACCCAAAGCATAGTTTTAGTCTTTTAACTCCAAGCTGCTGCACAGTCAGTTTGTGGACTCCCAAGCACAAAATGAAGCCAGGAACTGGGCTACCCAGCCCTTGTCGCAACGCCCATTCCACAGCCAAGAGACCACTTTTCCGTGTGGTTCAGAGGGCACCAGACCCAGGATCTGATGACATTTCCAATACATTTGTAGAAAAAGGAGTAATCTTCAGTTAATATTCCTATTACACACTTTGCCTTCTCTTACTACATGGAAGTGAAAAGGTATTTCCAGTTCCACTCCTCAAACCCAACTGGACGTTAAACACTTTGAAATCAGTTAAAGATAACACTGCATATAATTCCTTCAACTGCAAATGGCTGCAGGTTGAGAGTGTATTTTGGAGAAGAATTCCACTTGCCTTTTGTAGCTTCTCCAGGCATGCACTATAGTCACAGTGAAGATGCAATACTGAGCTAGAGAAAAGATCCACTCAAGCTAGTTTGTGTGAAAACTTAAATTTCAAAATTGTAAAAATTAATAAGAATAGATTATTATTAAATTATGCACTTTTATCCTTGATTTCCATGGATTTTTTTCTATCAATAGTGACAAAAGAATGAAAAAATTATAAGAGTGGGGGCAGTGAGGACAGTGCAGAGACAGCACAGTGGGAGAAGCCCTCACAATTCCTTTATAAAACAGCAAAAGGTGGAGGCCATACCAGAGCTACAAGCAGAGAGAGACCAAGACCAGCGAGAAGCTGGAACACTGTAGTCCCTGGGATACATGGAATAAAATCACACACAGCTTCTTTGATTGGCACAGCCTGAGCACACGGCAGGCAACGACACCAGCCCGCAACCATTCGATCAAGGAGACAAAGCCCTTCTTGGGTGGCTGGAGGAGGCTCCAGGCCCTTCTGCTCATGGTGGACTTCAACCACCCTGAAGTCTGCTCTGAGGGTATGAGGACTGGACACCAGTGCTCCACGGTTGGGTGGATGACAGCTTCTTGACACAGGTGATCCCCAAGCCAACAAGGGGAGAGTAAAGGCTGTAATACACTTCAGGTAAGGCCTTTTCTGAGCTTTCTGATGGAGCTGCGTGGTGGCAGGTGAGTTGCAACACTGAACAAACACAACGGGATGCACAGTAAGGTCTCTCTGTCCTGGTGGTCACAGGTGAGACCACGGCTACAGATCAAAGCGATCGAGAATCACTTTGGATAAGGCAATGAAATCCTCTGCATGAGCAGCACCAAACAGAGAAAGATGTGAGATATAAAGAAGAGGAATGGTTCTGAAGCTTTTATAATTTAACCTGAACGGAATCTACAAGTGGCACAGGATAGGAATATCAGAAATAAAGAAGAGGACAGGGATATGGATCCATACCATGGGGAACCAGGAGAAGGAAAACACTACAGGTTATTAAAGACATTGTACAATCAGAAACCCTAGAAGCAAAGAATGTAGGACACAGCTACAGTATGGAGACTCCCACTGCTTCCTAGGGAAATCTGAATAGTATTTAGGAAATGGAAGGAGAGGAAACAATATCCCAGAGAACCGCTGCAGCCTCAGAGGGCAGTGCAGTTCTTAAATACATGAGAAGGAAAACACAAAGCAAGTCTGAGGATTTTAGAGTTGCAGCTCTGCTTAGCCATAGCACAATCCCTAAGAGAATCAGAGTCACAACTGCAGAAGCCCACTGACAAACTCCAGAACATTCCGATAAAAGCCACTGAGACGATCAGCAGGCAGGAAAACATCCTCTATGACACAGGGTCATGTGATGCCAATTCATTTCAATTTGCTTATGAGGATCTATCTAGGCAAAAGAAAAAGAGAGTTTCTCCGCCTTTCAAAGACAAACAATTTTGAGTTCCTTGTGTTAAGTCTAGACTAGAAATAAGGTGAAAATTCTTAGGAGGAAGTGTGGCCAAACACTGAAAACACCTGACAGCACCTGCAGGGAGCATTTCAGCACTCATGATTTCAAATCCATTTGCTCCTACTTACAAATAAGTCCTCTGGCCTGGCTTGTAGAGCTTAAACTAAACAAAACAGAGCAGCCCTGGGTTCTCATGACAGGGTCAGACTTCAGATTGTCTGTTTGTACAACACCAAAAGTAAATACATACTCTTTTCTTCTTCCAGAAGATCAAATACCTGCTCTTTCTTTTCAGAGTCTGCCATGAGAAGGCATGCTGCTCTCCAGACCTCTCCATGCCACTCTCCAGGCTGATGCACAAGTGCGCAGACCATAAGGAATGGATAGAATACTGATAGGAAATAACAGGAGAAAACTGTGTCAGTGATGGAGAAGCTGAGCTTAAGCTGGAGGGAGAGGCTTCCTTGAGTTGCACTCATTGCCACTGACACATCCCAGATCAGACATGTGAGGAGAAACAGGCAGAACACTGCCCGTTCCTGCAAGGATTGAAGCCATCTCCCACGGTCCCAGCACTATAGAGGCCACAAAACGGTGGTCTCCAATATCCTCCTGCTGCAAACAGAACAGATCTTTGTTACTCTGTCTCTTGAAAAAAATCACAGTAATCATTTATGCAGCTTCTGCCATGAGAATATGTAGGATCTGTGATGTGCATTTCTGGCATAGGTAGGCTTCTCAAGTAGGCTCTTTGGGCTTTAATGAGCATCCCTAGGTGAAGGGTGGACACTAGCAAATCTCAGACCTAGACTGCACATCTAAAATCTTTCCTATTGACAGCATATGACCCACTCTGCCATAAACTTAATATTGTAGGACACTCAATTTAGAAGGAATTTGAGCCTCTTCAGGTGGAGCCTGAATAGGAGCACTGCTAGCTACAAAAAGTCTCTGAGCAGCTCAACCTTGCTCAATCTCCACTGGCCTCCAGTGCAGTCAGAACTCCTGCGTTAGTCAAGGTGTAGCAGAAACACCTACCACAGAAGACAAACACCAAGGTCATCCACATTGTGGGAACAATACGTTTGGTCTCCTAGGGTTATGTTGATGAACAGCTGTCAAACACTCAGAGGATTTACTGAATATCTGGCAAACCCAAGATGTGGACAGACAACAGTTTAAGCATCAGTAACCACAAAATAATTCGGATCAGAAGGATCTCTAGACATGGAGGCCAACTGTTGCAAAAACAGGTTTAGATTACATCAGGATGCTCAGGATCTTGTTCAGTTGCATTCTAGCCAAGGATAGACACATCTCACAGCATCTTGTGGCAGCTCATGTCAATGTTTTAGTACCATCACAACTTAAAAAAAGGAAGTTCCTTATGCTGAGCCATCACCTAGGTTGCAGCAAGTCTCTGTTGAATTTCAACTTTTCCAAAACTGAATGAGTTTCAGTGGTCTGAGAACAAAGGAAGGAACACTCAGGAGGTGTTCAAGGCCAGGCTGGATGAGGCTGTGAGCAACCTGATACAGTGGAAGGTGCCCCTGCTCATGGCAGGGCTGGAACTGGACAATCGTTAAGGTCCCTTCCAATCCAATCCAAACCATTGCATGATTCCATGATTCTATGATCCAGAGATAAGGAAAACGGGATGGGGTCTATCCTGCTGCACAGAACTGGAGTTAATGCTGAATACACTATAAAAAATGCTAAGCCTTGTGACATTGCAGCATGTCAGCCTGTGCTTAACGAGGTCTCTCTTTTCATTAGAACTGTATTTCATACCAAGGATATGCGGTAGATCTGACTCACATTGCATAAAGCACCTGACATACGGTCACAAAGGGAACAGCTCATTCAGACTGAAAAAATGGGGATCAGAACAAGAGTAAGATGTAGCAAGGAACTGGCACAGAATTAAGGAGGAAGCACCTCACGGACCATGTCTGAGCCTAATTTTATTTAGATGTTTTCATTAATTGCTCCAGCACAAAAAGAAGCAGCACATTATCAAAACTTAATCATGACAGGTTCAGGTAGCATTGTCAGTACAGCACAGAGAATGTAAGGAAGCTCAGAACTGTGTAACAGTAACAGGGTGAAATACAGCATCACAAAGCATGGGATCCTGTTCCTCAGAGACTATACCCGTTATTCCTGTTCTAATATGGGAATCCATGTGCTGTACCAATCTATTGCAAACAACAGAAAGTAGAAATACTTGAAGCATTAGCCAGTCACAGAACAGCCGTATGCTGCATGGATGTGGGAAGGCCAGAAAAAACAAGCTGTGATCCCAGTTTGCATCCCCAGTTATTTCCAGGACAGGTAAAAATGCATTAGTGGCTCTCAGGCACCAGTGGTTGTGGGAAGCTGAAACGCTGTGCACAGCTCTGGACTCTTGAGTTGGGTCTAAAGAGGTTCACAAGCTGTGGATTTAACCCAGAGCAGACAGAAGGAAAGCTGTGAGGGTCAGGACTGTGGGAGCCCCTTTCACTGGGAAAAGCACTGGCCTTGCTCAGCCTAGGAAAAGGGAAAAATGAGCTGCTGGATCTGGAGCATCTCATAAGTCAGGAATCCAACCAGGTCTGAAGCAGCAGTTACGTCGTGGCTTCCATGACAGAGGGAACCAGACTGGATGTGTCAGGAGGTCCATGCAGTTCCATAATCCTGTCTTCCTAGGTGGAACACTTTGCTAGGTTGAACTTTTTCATATGATCTTAAATCCTCCGCAAACAGTTGACCTGCAGCCGTGAGCTGCCCTACCCTGCCAGAAATGCACTCCAGCACTATCAGACAAGCTAGATCCGAGCGCCTGGAAGCCTGACAGTAGGTCGTCTGTGCCAGCTGCCTGACTTGCTGTCACAGTGAGGAACACTGGGAATCCAGCTCCTTTTCCACTACTACATAAATGGTTTCCAAGAGTTTAATGTATTTAACGTTTTCCCCTCTCGGTTTCCAGGAAACACAAAAAGGCTGTGTGTTACAGACGCTGTAAAGCCCTCCAGAAGTAGCTCCAGAAAGCTGGAAGTTTTACCCCGTGTTTTGCACCCATTCCACAGCCACCAGTGCCAATCTCCCCCTCAACAGGACATTTTCCCATTCCGTGAGCAGAGAGTGTGAAGAGGTTCTGATACCCTATCTGCAGCCTAATGGATACCTTGATCTAACACACTGGATCATCAACACCAGAACTCCAGCTGCACCAACAAAGCCTCGGCTGCAGACACAACTCCAGCAACTGGTGCTGCCGTGTCACTCCATCAGCTACAATTACTGTCTGACAGCAGCAAGGATACCAGAAGGCAGACGGCATGGTTCTGAAAGGGGCTGCCATCTGCACAGCTTTCTGACGCATTCCAACGAGGCTCTCCCTGCTCAAGAATTATCAGGGATTTGATACACAGGGGCACAACTCTTCCATTGCCAAAACGGTTTCGCTACCTCTGTTCCACGAGCTTTTTATCTCATAAAGGCACCAGGCAAAAAGAAGAAAAAGTCCTGGAAGGGATGTGGATTTGAAGCAATAAATTCACCATATGGGATGCACAATCATCCGTGGGAACAGTCTGTGTGGGACAGACAGCACTGACTGCACGGCTTTCATCCTGAGAGAGCAAGGATGCCCAGCAGAGTGGGAATGGGGCTCCAACACAAACCTCACGGAGGGTGGATGCAGCTCTAAGCTCTGGATTTAACAGCAGCTTAGTCTTTTTGGAACAGTGTGAGAGACCCAAGGGCTCACCTCTGAGGGGCTGTGTGGGCACAGGGGGTGGGAAATCCAAGGAAGGAAGTGATAATATGAGATCAGGAGTGCCACAGTGAGGTCACCTCCTCAGGCAGTCAACATGAGGTACCTGTGGAACGTCACAGGCAGAAATCCTGAGGCTGCCAGCTATTTTGGGTTTACACACGCAGTGGAGAAGTAGACTCAAAAAGGACCTGGAGATCCACCCACCTGACAAAGGGATCCTGAGCACAGAAAAGGCACCAGAAGCCAAAGGAACTGGGACAAGGATGTGTTTCGAAGACTAAGGAAGCTTACCTTTTGAGACCAAGTAGGTTTTGGGGAAACGGAACTGAAGAGGGCATGGGAAAGGAAAAGTCTGGAAGTAATGAAAAAGAAGGGGAGCAGATAGAAATTCCAGTGTTCAAAAGCAAAGTAGAAGATTGAAGCTTTGAGGATCAAGCATAGGCAGACACTGAAAGCTAGACACATTCCCATGGATAAGGGAATTAATAACTCTCTGGACAACGCAGGGCCCTTGAACTCTGTTGTTTGCCTGGGTTCCCTTCAGTCCTACCCAGACATAGCAACAAAACCTGAAACGTGGCATCTCCACTGGGCCAGAGCCTTGTGAGCAAGCCCATCTCCTCCCGGTGCGCCTGTGCTCTGACCCAGCTTTTGGCCAGCCTCGAAAGCTGACCAGAGCCCTCCCCGAGCCACGGCGTTGCGCTGTGCACATGGTGGCCCAGCACTGCCAGCCACCCATGAGCAGCAGTGCTGGCTTGGCTCACACAGCGCGCGAGGCCGACACGGGCCAGGCTGTGCTCCACGCTCCCAGCCCCCAGCCCCGGCCCCAGCCTCGCTCTCCAGACTTTCCCCCACCACCTACTTACTTTTTAATTAGATTTTTAAACAAAAAGTGAAAGTATTTTCTAAACCCCCTCTCATTACTCTGTGATGCTGAACGGATTGTGAAGGGAATAGGAAATGAAAGCGACTCACCCTCTGAGGGAGAATTTTGTCAGCCATCTTCCTCCTCTTGGCACTGTACATTTTTTAAAGAAAAAAACACGTTACCATGGTGACAGATCTAGGAGTAACGAGGCCACCTGCTAAATTATCCTGACATCTCCACATGCTGGTGCACAGCTGTGCCGGCATCGGCAAAAGGGGCTGCCCCTGCCCAAGACCCAGGACCCTTCCCCACAGGCAAGGAGCAGCCGGCCAAGGATGGACTGGGCTGTCTGGGATGCATCTTGGAAAGAAGTGGGCAAGTTCTGCGATCGCAGCATCCTCTGTGGTGCAGAGGGCGGTGTGTGCAAGCGCGTGAGCATGGGCTGGCTGTGGATGCAGAAGGAGCATGGAGAGGGCAGCACACATGGGAGTGTGCAAGGCGTTCCTCAGCATGTGCATATGTACGTGGCCGGATGCTCGCCATGGAATGGGAACCAGCTCACAGGGATGGCACCATTCATGCCCCAAACTGAATGCTGATGAGAGCATACACGTGTGTATTCCATAGGAAATACGGAAACACACAGGTGTGTATTATACACAATACATGGAAACACGCACACCCCTTTCCCTACGCGTGTGCACTTGTTTTATTGCACCACATTCGCGCGAGTGATGCACAAAGGTGAGTGGGCTGACACTTCCATGCACGTTTGTTTTTAGGAACACCCGTGTGGGAAGACCTGAGAGTGCCTGCAGTGTCCATACCCACACATTCGCCTGTCTATGCTTTTAAAAGCACACTCATGCTCCTGTCCGTACGCACAAACGCACACGTGTCTAAGAAACAGTGCTATCAGGAAGATTGCCAGAGACGCTGTCTTACAGATTCCTCAGATCCTAAGAACCCTCTGTGCCCATCAAACCTTTGTTTAAGCTTTTCCTCACAGGGCCAAGGGGGAATTCAGGCCTCAGTTTTCACCTCAGTAATTTGCAAGGCCTTTATTCCAAGCAGGAGATGAATTGCTCCAGCTGAGGCAGATGAACAGAAGTGAGCCGCCTGCTCTGCATCACTAGGATGCCCTTCCTTGTTGTTTTCACATGGGAACTCTGTCATCAACCACATCCACACAAAAGCTGTTACCACACACACCAGTCTGGCACACTCCCTTCCTACCTCTGCTGATAAACCTGGCCCGAAAAACACCAGATTCCTCCATCCTTCCCCATCCCCACAGAAGCCGAGCCTGAGGAATCCTTTGTGCCTGGAGACACAAACCACATCCTCCCTCGGGGCAGAATATTCATCCACACAGTCACTCAGATTCCCAGGTCAACAACAACCCTTTACAATAGCATGGGAATAATAGGACTGCAATGTTACACAGTGTGAACCTCCAATGCCTTCCATAGCTCACAAAATCAAGCTGTGCTGAAACACTTCACAGAATCTGAGAGTAATCCCAGAGTAAACCCACTCCTCCCACAAGGAAATGGGATTTGTATGCAGCTCCAACAATCCCAAAGGCTTGCAATTAAAAAGGAAGGAATGAACAAGCCAAAACCCCCAACAACTGGGTTCTCAACCAGCTCTCCAGGAGTCTATTCCAGAAATGAGATCCTGGTCTCCACCAAACCGGCCAAAGAAGGACGATTACACCTTCTGGGGTCATTTGTGCCATAAAACACGGAACTCAGTTACTGCCAGAACTGATCCAAGGTGCCAGGACAGTTCATCTGAGAAAGCAGAAAAATGTCGATGGGAAATGACAGGGAGGTAGAAATAAATGATGGGAAAAAAAAAAATTACCACATGGTCCAGAGTGACAGCAAAGCAGAGGAAAGGGAGACAATGTCCTTAGGTCCTGTGAAGCACTGGTGTGACCTACGCTCATGGCAGATGGGGTTCCAAGCACTGAATTCAAGAACCATGGAGAGGGAACTGCCTCCTTCTGCCAGCCAGGCCATCAGCTTCCAGAAAACATTCCTCTTTACTGATCCCTGGAAGCCAGACAGTGACTGAGGTTTCCCCTGATAGCTGGCAGGGCACATTTCCCAGGTTCTGTCCACCCTGGACATTTGAAATCTGGCACAATTCCGCGCAGTCTCCCAGTGTCCCTCCCAGGAAGGGCTGGGGAATGTGCATTTCAGCTGGTGCCGGGCAAGGCACACATGCATCTCTTGTGCTCATGTGCTGCACTCACACACATCCCTTCTGTATTTAATCTTATCCAATATAAAGGATTGGTGCTCTCAGGGTTGGTGTCCTTTCCAGATGCATCCCAGAAACAAGTATCCCCAGGTCTGGCTTGCTGATCCCAGGCACATCACCTGGGCAGAGCAGCACCCTGAAGTCTCGTTTTGCCTACGACTCGATACGATGGCACCACCAGAACAATGGATCTCTACAGGCACCCGTCAGGGCTCTACAGAATACAGACTGAGGGGACTGCACCCTCTGTATTGCACACTGCAAACTCAAGGCTGTGAGTTCTAACAGACTGCAAGAAGAAATGAGTGAACTGATACTTAGGAGCGAAAGCACCCAGCTCCATACAAAGCAGGTGTGTCACAGAGAAAGCTCCTTTAAAAAAATTCCATGAAACTATTCCCTAGGCACCTCTCTCCACTTTATACGTAGGGATGGCTGTGACAATTCCAAATTTTATGACTGCTCTCCTGAGTGTCCACAGCACAAATATTCACATGACCAACCAAAAATCTGTTCTGCTTGCCTTGTTTCCAAACCCTTCCGGTATCCTGTCAGGATCAGAGCCAGGTACAGAGAGATAAGGAGCACATGGTAATTGTGCTGCATTAGCAGAGAACTGCTCACATTCACTTTAAAGGCTAAATGTAATGGCCAGATTTACAACCCGATAAACCTGCAAGGTAGAAGCAATCCAACTGCCAAACCAGACATTAGCAAAGGTCAGGTTGTTCCAGACCATTCACAAACAAAGCAGAGAGTAAAATTTGCCCCTGTTTTTCCTGCTTTAAGACACTGACAGAATACAAACCTGTTATTCTCTCTCATCCTATCTGAAAGGTCTTACCTATCACTAAAATGACATTGTTTTTCCTTCCCCAAACTGTCTTCCCATGCTTTCTCGCTGATCACTCACCTCCGAGTGCGGTTCTGGGTGGCTGCCTGCTGCTGCTGCACTTGCTGCTGGACCTGCTGCTGCTGGACCTGCTGCGGGGCAGTGCGCTTCCGTGTGGATTCCATCACTGTCTGAGGCAGTCCGGGCCGCACTGAGGGGCTTCCAACATATGGGGCACCAGGGGGACCCATGGGAGCCCCCTGATGGGGCATGCGAGCTCCTGATGGCATCCCAGGGCGCTGGAGAAGCAAAACAAAAAGAAAAGCCAGTTTGGTCCCTGCTTCTTCAGCCACAATGATATTTGTATATCCCCAGCCATTGGCTCCAGCGAGTTCTGACCATCCCAATACGCACTTGGCAGCAACACCGAGCACAGGAGCTCTGGACAGGCATTCCCTGAAGAGGGAATCCCAGAAGAGGGATTCAGCAATAAAGTAGACAAGGAACAGGGATGAAAGATGCCAGGCTTGGGAAAACACTTGGTAGCCAGTGCCATATCCAGGCCAGCTGATGGCAGAAAGCTCCACCTTCAGCCCGAGGAAAGAGCTCCAGGCAGCAATGCGCAGTCTAAACGGCCACAGTCTGGACCAAAGCTATGAGCAAGCTCTGCCTTCAGCCTGAAGAAAGGGCTCCACAGCAGTGAGATGTAGTCTAAATGGGCCCAGTTTGGACCAACGCTATAAGCACGCTCACCTTGCGGTGCCTCAGCCTCAGCACTGACCCGCAGGCTGTTTCAACAAGCAGGGCGACTGCAATGAGCAAAGGTGAGCCATGAAAACACTGATAAAACATTATCCACTAAGAGCTCTCTCCTTCCCTACTCTGAAGAGCCATGTAAGTTCAGAAAGCAACAAGAACCTGTCAAGAAAAGGCCACATCTCTGATCAAGCATCTACAATAAAACCAAAAGAAATGTTGTAGTTTGTCATCAGCCCCTGTTTGCATTCTGAAGTCCTGGTATTGATGTGGACTTCAGTGTCAGATGTAGACTTTGGGTCAGATCAGAAGCTTAGTGCTTACAAGACACGTAGTAAATCCAATTCTAAACTTGAGAAGATTATGGTTGGCAAGGAAAACCACCAGTAAAATGATCACCACCTGCAAAATGTGATTTTAAACAGAGCAAAGAGCTTGGCTTTGTTCTAAGAATCACCAAGATGTTTATTATATGTCTACATATGCAAATATTTATACATTTGTATGAAATACAAATAGATATGCGCTCTGCAGGCACCTGAAACCTTTTGAAAGGCAAGTGCCTCTGCAAAGTCTTTTAAGGAAACCAAGAGGTAATGGCATCCATTATGGATAAATAATTTGTTGAAGGATAAAAATGAGGAAAAAGTAACTGGTTCTGAAAAGAAACAAAGGCACATGTAGAGTTTTGCTGGGACTTGTGCTTTTCCACACAAACAAAAAAAAAGAGAAACAAAAAGCAAAGAAGCAAAAAAGTCTCTTGGTAAGAGTTATTCGGGCTGGCAAGGTTGAAGGTCGGCTCCAAAGAACCACAGAAGGGCTTTATGAGACAGAAGTAGTGCTTGAAAGAAAGATGAAAACAGGATTCAGTGTATGTTGAAGGGAAGTATATGTGAAAACCAAATCCAACTGTCACATATGAAGCAATGAGCTTTGAGCTGGCTGCTGCCCAACAGGAACAAGAGCTTGGAGTCTGAACAAATGCTTCCAGCAAAAAAAAACAGTGCCCTGCTCCATAGAGGTCAAAAAAATCCATTAAATACAAGTGGCCAGGAAGGGACAGAGAGCGTTGCACATGCAGACTGCTGTGTGTGATTTTGGTTCCTGCAGTTCAGTGACAGAAGAGTCGATCCAAAAAAGGACAAGGAATGGCAAAGTAGGGATTAAGATACGGATCCACATGCGTAAAAGTATACTGTGATTTTGCATCTGGAAAGCAGTAACCTAAGGGGGGATTTGACAGAGCTCTGCAGATTCAGGAGTGGCCTGGAGAGGATAGTTGGGGACTGACCAGTCCCTGCCCCTTCCAGGACATGAACTCGAGCCACCAGAGGACGCTCTGAGGAGCCCGGCTCACAGGCAACCAAAATGGGTGTTTTGCCCCACAGTCAGCCTGTAGAACCTCTTCCCACAGGGATGCACACGGCATGGAAATCACATGCAGCTCAGGAACCTCTCTGAGCTACCAACAGTTAAAGACTGAGGAAGCACTTTGGAGAGGCATGCTAGGATTCTCAAGAGAGAGGTGTCTGCACTCCAGTGGGGATGCAGGACAGGACATTGGGGATGGTAGTGGTGGTAGAAAACGGGGTTTGTACTATTAATAAATAAAATAGTTAATTTCATCTTTATCTCACCCTTCTATAATTCCTAAATATAATTATATTATAATAACATACAATTCTAAATGTAATTCTGACCTGCATCTCCCAATCAATCACTCGCATCCCCTGCAGCCTGCAAAGACCCAGCACAGTTCCCTCCCTGATCATCACAACTCTTGGACACTCCTTGTGCTTGAATGCATGAAGGAAACTGGAGAAAGAAAGACAGGGAGTGAACAATCATCATTGAATCAATGGCCACAACCAGCAGGGATAGAGGAGGAAGGCTGAGGTGGGCTGGAGGGCAGCCAGGAAGCCCAGCAGATCTCAGCAAGAATCTATGCCAGAGACAGCCAGTGGGTACGGCCACGGAGCAAGGAAGCAGCAGGAGGCAGCAACAGGCAAAGCTGAGGCTTTGTGCAGGGTTGGAAAGATCTCCCACAAACAGGGAGCTATGACAACTGCTGGAGCCGAGTTCCAGCTCTCCGCTCCCCGTTCCCACGTCCTCACTCCCACCCTCTGACCCAGGCAGAACCAGCAGAAACATAGGGCTCGGAAAATGTTCCTCACTGGAGCACGTGCTTGAGAGCTTCCCTTATGTCAGGTTGCACACCACAGCCTTCCCTCAGCAGGGAGTGGGCAGCTGGGACCTTCAGTCAGCCAGGGACACCTGACAGTGCCACAGCAGAGACAAGAACTGGGCACAACCACCTCACATTCATCCCACCTGGAGACTGCCCATGCAGATCATATCGTGGGTCCAAGTTTCTGCCACTCTGAAGTACACCGAAAGACCTGGAGAACAAGGGGAGCAAGCCCAGTCCACTCCTGATTCACCTCTGACATCTCCAAACCACCTTCGTTAGGCACCAAAACAGAGAAATGCAAGGAGAGAGCAGAACCGAGACACAGAGACAGTGCACAGAATCACAGAACCACGGAATGGTTTGGGTTGGAAGGGACCTCAAAGCCCATCCAGTCCCACTCCCTGTCATGGGCTGCGACACCTCCCACTGGATCAGGGGGCTCCAAACCCCATCCAACCTGGCCTTCAACACCTCTAGGGATGGGGTAGCCATCACTTCTCTGGGCAGCCTAGGCCAGGGCCTCTCCACCCTCACAGGAGAACATTTCTCCCCAAGATCACATCTCAGGTTCCCCTCTCTCAGCTCAAAGCTGTTCCCCTCATCCTATCCCTGCAATCCCTGATCATGGGCCCCTTCCCAGCTTTCCCAGGCCTGAGCAGAGGGCACGGAGCCACTGCCCAGCACTGAGCGGCACCGACACAAACCCCGCTCCAAGGCACAGACTCTGTCCATTGTGGCACCACAGGAGGCCTCTGGTGTGCAGGGAGCACTCATGGGCCTCTCCACAACAGAGAACACACAGATTTGGAGACAAACAAGGAAAGACAGAAACAGCACCTTCTTTTAACTAAAAATAGAAGCCCCCTTGGTTGACAACGTCTCCCAGCCAGGCACTACAGCAGCTCCTGATTCCTATGGGCAGAAACATGAGGAAGAAGAAATGCCAGATGCACGCTGGAGGTAGGAACAGGTCACTAGGAGAATCTGGGACAGTCTGGAAGCTGAGACTGGACTGACATTCCCTGATGGCCACGGGATTCTGACCAAAAAAATATTTTCCCAACCTACTAAGCTGCTCCAAAATGGGTTCCTGGAAGCACATGGAAAAACATTGCAGGTACCTCCTCTCCTCTACCGTAACTACAGATGTCACCTCTTGTGAGTTCTTTGTTTCAGGTCTATGAAACTTTCAGAGATTTAGTAAGCAGAAACATCAGTACTGCAGTTCTTCATGTTTACCTGCCATGTTAAACTTCCTCCATTTCCCAAAAGCTCCCACATCCAAGAGCCGAGGTCTGAGTGTTCCAGGTTCTACCCATTTTTACATAATATTCACGACAATCTAAAAATCTTTATCTTAGAAAACACCCTGTTCAAAGACCTGTAAACTGTAAAGCAAGATGAAGTTCAGCAACCACCTTTCTGTTCCATGCATGCCCATTTGTGGATCAGAATAATCAGACACCAAACCTCAAACAAAGTACTCGGATGCAACCAAGGAAACACAACCCAGTCTTTGGGATTGAAACCAGCAAACCCTTTGTACTATCTCTGATCATAGAGTCACGGAATCATTAAGGTTGGAAAAGACCTCAAAGTTCATTCAGTCCAATCATCACCCCAAAACCACCGTGCCTACTGAACCCTGTCTTGAAGTGCCATGGTCACACGTTCCATGAACCCCTCCAGGGATGGGAACTCCTTCACTGCCCTGGGCAGCCTCTGCCAGGGCTTCATCACTCTTTCAGTAAAGAACTTTTTCTAATACCCAATCTAAACTTCCTCTGGCACAGCCTGAGGCCGTTTCTTCTCATCCTATCATTTGTTCCTTCAGAGAAGTATCCATCAGCTGGTTTCTTTCAATAAATCTGGTCACCTGCACTGCTGTGATACCATGTATGGAATGGATTTGGGACGAGGAATAACCAGAATGCACCCTCCGCTCCACAAAAAGCACAGTATTGGGAAAAGAGGGGTAATGACAGAGCTCTGCAACATCACAACTGCACAGAGGGAGAGGAGGCTGACAACAAGCTCCCTTGTCTCTTCAAGGATTAGACAGCAGCCAGCAGGACCATGAGATAAGCTGCAAAATTCCCAACACAACCTAGTGTGGATACTGAAGGTTTACACGCGTTCAGGAAGACAGCAGTGGGCTCACCTACACAAATAAAGTCCATCTACAGGTACCGTACAGAGGGAACAGTTTTGGGTCAGAAAGCTCCAGAGCTACAACATGCAGAGCATTTTGATGAAGCCTCGTGAGGCTTTTGCCCTGTTCCTACACTTCCTTGCAGTCTCCTGCTGTTCCCTGCAGCTGAGGACACTTGGATGAGTGCTCCAGTGTGACTGCTCTCACATCTCCACAGTGTTTCTCCTTCAGACAGCACAGAAACAGTTCAAACACCTCAGACCACTACATCTCTAATCACAAGATCCACAGTTTCTCCAGTTTTTTTTTCACAAGCTCAACCCCATAAACACCACATCAATCCCTGTTAAAGCCCAGCTGGAATTAACAGGATTCTCTTAATTATATGAGAACATTTTTCTGTGTTGGCCAGCCTGCAATGAGTCCGGTGCCAGGAACAGACACACCTTCCACTCCTCCTGGCAGCTTTTTTCCATGATGAACTCTGTGCAATACTCTCACTCCACTGCTCTTCTGCAGTGCCTTTCCAATCCAATTCATCTCCGGAATAAGGTCCCTTCATTTTTCCAGGCTGCCCTACACTCACCCAAACACCTCCCTATTTAACCTAACAGGAAATACTGGTGCAGCAAACCCATGGCTCTGTCCCAGGAACTGCTCCCTGCACATGTCCCAGCACAGAACTACGCAGATCACCCTGCGTGAGGGGAGCAGAACAAACTGCCCAAACCCAGGGGCTCAGGAGGCTCTTCCCTGGCCTTTCTGGTGTGAGCTGACTTCTTCTCTGACAAGAATGCATTTGATAACACAAAATGAGTGAGATATTTTTCATTAGCAAAGTTCTACTTCTTCCAGCCCTAACGTCCTTCTCACCTCACTGCTTCCAGCAATGACCTCTACCAGCTGATGACTGCTTGGAAGAAACAATCACGTTTATCTTAGAATCACAGAATGCTTTGGGTTGGAAGGGACCATTACAGCTCATACAATCCAAACCTCTGTGGGAGCAGGGACATCTTTAAGCAGATGAGGTTCCTCAGAGCCCCATCCAACCTGACCTTGAATATTTCCAAGGATGAGGCACCCACTACTTCTCTGGGCAACCTATGTCAGTGTTTCACCACCCTCATTGTAAAAAATTTCTTCCTTGTACCCAATCTAAATCCCCCCTCCCTTAGCTTAAAACCATTGCACCTGTCATGTCACAACAGATCTGGCTAAAAAGCCCCTCCCCAGCTTTCCTGGAGCCCCTTTCAGTACTGGAAGCTGCTCTAAGGTCTCCTCACAGCCTTCTCTTCTCCAGGCCGAACAACCCCAACTCTCCCAGCCTGGCCTCATAGCAGAGGTGTTCCAGCTCTTGGATCATCTCTGTGGCCTCCTCTAGACTCACCCCAACGAGAGCTGGACGCAGGGCTCCAGGTGAGGTCTCATGAGAGCAGAGCAGAAGGGGAGAATCCCCTCCCTGAGACCCCTTCAAAGAGATTGTCATTCAATCTGAGAACAGCTTTGGTTCTTCCCATTTAAAAAAGCAAATATTATTTTTGTAATACACTGAAATGTGAGACTTTGAGGCCATCCAGTCCTTCCTGTCTCAAAGAAAGATCTCCAGTATCTCCATCACCTCTGGTAGATGTTCACTTCCTTAACCAGTGTCTGAGAGTCTCCTGCAACAGAGATTTCACAGCTTTCCTGACCAGTTTCCATCCTTAGATACCATAAAGAAAATACCCACACCTCACCAAGTCCCCACAGGCCCCTGTTATGACAGTCCCCGAGTCACCCTGCTTTTTGCTGTCACACACATGACCGCAACCACAAAACGTTCCAGTTAAGTACATGCCACGGATTTACAATTGCTTCTGCGTTATCTCCGCCCATTTCTTACCCAGGCAAACAGTTTTCTTCCTTTCTCAGCAGCAGTGGCTGCTGCTATGCACTGGACAGCCCATGGTGACATCCAAGCCTTCCTCTAGAATGATTACAGTTCATTTTTATCCCAGCCAGGTATGCAGAGAAGCAATATTTGTTTATAAAGTTCATTGCCTGTCCCTTTTCCAGATCATGGATGGATTTATCAGACACTCCACACGCAGTCTGGGGCACCAGGGCCACATTTTATCTGCTTTAACACTGCTCACAAACTATTTATTGCTGTATTAAATCTTCATTGACAAGACTGCACATGTTGAGACCCTTCTTTCACTGAACAAAATCATAGTGACAGAACCATGGAATCACTGAGGTTGGAAAAGACCTCCAAGCTCATTCAGTCCAACTATCAGTCCAACCCCACTGTGCTGACTGAACCTTGTCCCCAGGTGCCACCTCCACATGTTTTGTGAAGCCCTCCAGGGATGAGGACTCCACAACTGCCCTGGGCAGCCTCTGCCAGGGCTTCACCACTCTTTCCATGAGAGAATATTTCCCAATATTCAGTCTAAACCTTCCCTGGCACAACCTGAGGCCACTCCCTCTCATCCCATCCCTTGTTCCTTGGGAGAATAGGCCAGCACCCACTTGGCTCCAACCTCCTTTCCAGGAGCTGCAGAGAGCGATGAGGTCTCCCCTCAGCCTCCTCTTCTCCAGGATAAACAGCCCCAGGGCCCTCAGCCGCTCCCACAACCACTGCTCTCCAGACCCTTCCCCAGCTCCGTTCCCTTCTGTGGATGCGCTCCAGCCCCTCCAGGTCCTTCTTGGAGTGAGGAGCCCAAAAGTGAACCCAGGATTTGAGGTGCTGAGTGCAGAGGGACGATCCCTTCCCTGCTCCTGCTGCCACCCCACTACTGATACAAAAATGCTCTTCCACAGAACACGGTTTATGCATTTATCATGAAATGCTACAATTTAATTGGAGAGGCAGATAACCAGAGGGAAAGGACAAGCAAAGGGGTCACTCAGCGATGCGCAGGTTTGTATCAATTACCAGCCTTGATGTGCAACTGACGTTAAACTTCAGAGATTAGCAGAAAGTATGAAAAAACACATATTAGCAGGAAATAAATACAGATAAGGACTTACCTTGACAGGGAGAGCTTCCCAAGCACCGCATGGAGGACAAAGAACAAGATCACTGTGGGAAGAGGTGATTGGAAGTGACAGTAGGTCTATTGTAAATACTGATACGCCAATAGTTAAGAATGGGACAGACCTTTACAGGTGCCTCCAGTGCGCAAAAGGCAAGAAGACTGGTTCTGGAAAAAAATGACACAGCGGGAACAGAAGAAGGACATGGAAGCAGGTTAAAAGGGTCAGAACAAAGGAGAAGAAAACGAAGCTCTCAGCAGTTTCTTGTTAGACCCAGGCAAGGTGACAGCAGAAGGCATCAAGAGGAGAAGGCTGTGCTGCAACCACGTCACGAGACAGGAGACGTTCGGCCAAGAGCTCTGACACAACCTGCCTGCAGACCTTCCCAAGGCTCCATGGGAACATCCCTGTCTGAGTAAGAGGGGGGGGAAAAGGGAAAGGGAAAAAGGGAGACACAGGTAACCTCTACCGAAGGCATCCTACCAGCAAGGAGGCTGTGACAAGTCCAGAGGACAGGGGAGACTGAGAAAGGAACAGCCCATGGGAAGATGAATCAGTTGGATTGGGTCAACAAAATTTAAGGCAAGAGCTGAACACCCAGAGAAAGATGTCACAGAGGTAGCCAAAATGCACTACTGGACAACAGGAAACGCACTGATAACAAGATAAATCAACACAAACGTAGTGATTTAAGCCATATTTATCCATAAAAGTGTGAGAAATAGAGCAGAGAGGAGCAACAAAAAAGAGACAAAGTAAAGGATGAAGTCTTTGGAGAGGAGAGGGAAATAAATTCCCTCTTCCCACAAAAACCAATGTGAAAGTCCTTGTTGAACCAGGAGTAAAAGAACTGGAAAAATAAATAACCGAAAGAAATCGATCCTTTTTCAAAGAACTGCTACCCAGAGAAGTAACAAATGTCCAAGAACTCCAGTTGGAGGAGAACAAAGTACCAACACACAACTGGAAGATTCCACCCTGTGGAGGTGTCCATCCCATGTGTCTGGGAGAGCGAGGGAGAAGGCACCTTCGAAGCTGTCAACATGGAAAAGAACAAAGGAAGATCCAGTGCACAAGAGCAAAGGGCAAAGTGACCTTAGTAAGTGTTTCCAGAAAGATCAAGTGAATACAGAAGCCAGTTGCCCTTAGGAAATGCCGCAAAATTGTCCTGTTCATTTAAGGGTTCATACAGCAAAACATTTTTCCACAACATTCTAACTCTGCTTACCTCTTCCCATTTGAGGGGAAAGGAAATAAAAGGAAAAAGCAGCTGCTATGATGAATCATAGAATCGTAAGGTTGGAAGAGACCTCTGAGATCATCGAGTCCAACCATGCCTGTCTCCCTACTAAACCATATCCCTAAGAAACTCATCAACCCGTCTTTTAAACACCTCCAGGGATGAAGACTCCACCACCTCCTTGGGCAAACTGTTCCAATCCCTGACCACTCTCTCAGTGAAGAAATTCTTCTTATGTCCAGTCTAAATCTGCCCTGGTGTAACTTGTGGCTGTTCCCTCTCTTCCTGTCGCTCGTCACTTGCTAAAAGAGAGCAGCACCCACCCCGCCACAACCTCCTTTCAGGTAGTTGTAAACAGTGATGAGGTCTCCCCTCAGCCTCCTCTTCTCTAAGCTAAACAACCCCAATTCCCTCAGTCTCTCCTCGTAGGGCTTATTCTCCAGCACCCTCACCAGCCTCGTTGTCCTTCTTTGCACACGCTCCAGCCCCTCAATGCCTTTCTTGTAGTGAGGGGTCCAAAACTGAACACAGTACTCGAGGTGCGGCCTCACAAGTGCTGAGTGTTGGGGCACAATCACCTCCCTGGTCCTGCTGGCCACGCTGTTTCTAATACAGGCCAAGATGCCACTGGCTCTCTTGGCCAGCTGGGCACACTGCTGGCTCATGCTTAGCCGGCTGTCAACCAACACCCCAAGGTCCTTCTCCTCCAAGCAGCTCTCCAGTCACTCTTCCCAAAGCCTGTAACGCTGATTGGGGTTGTTGTGACCTAAATGGAGACTCTGCATTTGACTTTGTTGAACCTTATGCCGTTGGTCTCAGCCCATCAATCCAGCCTGTCCAGATCTCTCTGCAGAGCCTCCCTTCTTTCAAGCAGATCCACACCTGCACCCAACTTGGTGTCATCCGCAAACTTGCTAAGGGTGCACTCAATGCCTTCATCGAGATCATTGATAAAGATGTTAAACAAGACTGGACCCAGCACTGAACCCTGGGGAACACCGCTCGTGACTGGTTTCCAGATGGATTTAATTCCATTTACCACCACCCTCTGGGCCCTGCCATCCAGCCAGCTTTTAACCCAGTAGAGGGTGTAAATGTATAATGTTATTATAGATAAAATAAAAAATGAGTGATTTGAAGAGATCTTCCATGAGATTAGAGCAGAATCTGGCTCCCAGGAACTTCAGCCAGTTTGCCATGTAACTTGATTTTTCAAGGAATTAATTCGGATGCTGACATGCTGTGGATGGCAATAAAGCTCGGTACCAGCACTGTGTAAACATGAGGTATCAGCAGTGACGGCACAGTCCCCTGCTCAGTGGGATTTGGGACCTGTGAGAGAAAGTGGAGTTACAATTTTTAAATCATTTTTTAAGTGATGGAAGACTGACCACCACAACCCGCGCTTTGGTCAAGCAAGCCCAAGATGAGGAGGGAACTAAAGGAAAGAATGAACAAGGAAGCAGAAGCAGAGCTACAGGAGATCATCCTGGAGGGAAGGAGAGGGTCACATGTGAGGTGGACAGGGAACAGAACAAAGGCCAAGGAGCCCCAGGCTCACTGACAGGCAGCAGGAAGGCAACAAACAAATGCATATATTCCAGGCAAACACAGAGATTCAGGCGAAGTGTCACTACCAGGGCTGGAAAGACTTTTCCAGCATCCAAATAAGTGATGGGAATGAGTTCTGCTACATTAATTCCAGTATAAATCAACCATCTCCACGTGTCAGAGGCCAGCATGCTGCTTTCATGCGAAGTCCAACTGAACATGGAAGAAGCAAACTCATGTAACCATTTCTGCTGCTCTTCTCAACACTAACGGAGAATGACCAATGCGCAACAGAAACCTTGGAAAAGACAACAGCGTCCCCTCCACCCAGCCCTCCCAGCATGCCCATGGCTCTGCCCGCAGCCACCCTGAGCATGACGGCCCCAACGAACGCGTGCGGTCACACCAAAAACACTGCTACATACCCGTGCACCTGCCCCTCAGGCATCCCTATGCACCCGCCACCCTTCCGCCACACCACCCCCGTCTGCTGGCACCGCATTGCCTGTTCGCGTTGCTCCCAAAGACCGGATGTCACCCAAGGGTCCTCAGCCTTCCAAGTCCCACCACATCCAGGATCTGCGGGACATGTGCCAGATCCTGCACATCTGGAGTAAGGCTGAATTACAGAGACAACTCAGGAGCCAGGCGGGAGCTCCATGGGTTTTTATGATCTTTGCACCACAGCCCCCACCTGATGCCTTCAAAAAAGTGTCAGAGGCAGCACCAGAATCCTCAGGAGGGAAAATCCTCAGAACATCAGTATCAGAAAACATCTGCATTCCCTGGGGCTCTATAAGTCTTCTCCTTGTCAAAAGTGTACCAACACCAGAAATCCAAATGTTCTATGTGGTGACTGCTTGCTACCACCAGAGTCATTTGAAGAACGTTCTCTCTCATGGCAGCCGAGCAGAGCAAGCGTTTCCCCTTAAATGGAGACTGCAGACCAGATCCTTAAACAAAAGCTGGAAAATTTTTAAGGACCTAAAGGATTGCTTTAATAAAGCCTGGCACCCTGGAACTCCCTTGTGAGTGAGGTCCCATCGACTGTGACGGATCCGCAGAGCTAATCTCTCCAAGCCCTTGAAAGTCACCTGTTAAGTAGCCAGCGGACACACAAGAGTCAAGACTGGAGACAAGAACCAGAGGCAGCACCACCAGGCTTCCTCAGGTTTTCATCGGAATTGTTTCTCAAAACACAAGTTTCATTACAGCACAAAGTGTCCTACAAGCCCTTTAGGGTCAGCTCCAGAGTGGATTCTGCACCACAACCAGGCTCGAAAACGCGGCTATTCGCCATTCATGGAGAATCAAAGCACAAACCACAGCACACATCCCCCCAGACACAAGCCGACATCGTCAATGAATCCGTGTGGAATCTGGGGGCTTTGCAGACCTCAGTGCCCTCCTGGCGAGGCAGTTGCCAGCGCCCCAGGAGCACACGGCAGGAGCAGCTCCAGCCCAGCACAGAGCCTCCAGCTTCCAATCATCCCTCTATTCAGAGCCAGCCAGCTCACTAACTTTCCCGACTCACCACCCCATGGACCAGAAACTCAAAAAGTTTGCTTTTCGTAGCTTTGCGAGCCCCTCCTGTAACTTCGTCTGTAGCCATCGGGGTCTGCTCAGCCTCTCTCACTCTCTCTCTTCCTCTTTCTTTCCCTTTTCTGCCTTTTTCTCCAACTCTCCCCTCTGAGTCCTGCTGGGCTCTCACACTTCTAATAGCGGAGTGGGGAGGGGGCCCCTTCAGGGCCTTCGCGATGGCCCACGCCGTGAGGCCACGGATGCTGCATTCCTCCACCGATAAGCCAGAAATAGTTCCTGCTGCTGGGAGCCGGCTGTTTACTCTGCAGGGACAGAAAATCCAGCGCTTTAAACCTCGCTGTCCAAACAGCGCAGATAAGCAGGAGGCAAACTGAAAACACGTCTCGGCTTTTCCCTCGCGGCCTCTCCTTGCGCTGCTCCAGGGATTGGGAATTCTGGGGCAAGGGGAAGGGGGAGGGGGCAACTTCGGAGCCTCACAGAGAGTGTTTTCCCATTAGAAAATGCAGCAAGAGAGCAGGGAGAAACAATGGTTTTCCCTTGCTCCCACTGTTCCTCCCGCACCGCATTTCCAGGCCTTTTCCCCAGGGACAGGGCAGGCAGCGCACAGCAGCATTTCCAGTGTGTGAGACTGGGAACCAACCCCTTTGGGGCAAGAGGGAGGAGGCGGCGGGAGGCTGGGAACAGGGAGAGGCAGTGTGGGAGATTGAGGAGAAAGAACGAGTGTGGGAGCGCTGGGAGGAAGGGGCGGGGGGCAGCATGGCGGCTTCATGTCCGCCAGCTTCCTCGCTCCCATGCCCACTGCCTCTCCACCATCGGGATGCGTGGGGACCGCCGTGATGGATCCATTGGAGACCCCAGCAGACTGGCAGCCACAGACGGATCACGGCCACTACAGCTTTCCTCAGACAGCCGCGGCTCCCCGCTCACCATGCAAAGTCCCGCAGGACAACACGCATGATCTCAGGATGCTGCTGGGAGCAGGGAGCCCATGGGGAAGGGGTGGAAAGCAGTGGATTGCCCCCTCTGTGACCACTCGCTGCCGCAGGGGCCCTGGCCAGCCATGCGCTAGCGCAGACAGCTGTGTGGCGGCCATTCTGCAAGCCGCAGCGCCAGCCCCTCTGTAATGGCAGCACAGTCAGCAGTGGCTGGGCAGAAATCTGCTCACCAATGGCTCCTCCTGTGCCTGCGCCTCCGAGGGGCTGATGCTTCCTAGCCCGCCCAACGCCGCAGCAGAGCGTTGCCAGGTTACGAAAGGGTTTGTTCCATCCCTCCACTTGGAATTCTTGTCTATGGGCTGTGGATGTGCTGGTGAGGCTGCGAACGGGAGAGAACCAGATCTGAAACCAATAAATACAATTCTGCCCTCGTTCATAGCAAGAACCAGCACAGGAGAGATCCAGTGTCAGTTGACAGCGGAGAGCGAGCCGTGAACAGCATCTGGTCCTCTGCACATGGAGATAAAGGCAACAGCAAACAGGTTTTTGGGGTGACCCCAATCCAAGCACTCCTGGGTGGCTATAGGAACCACAGACATTTCAGGAGGACAGGTGTTATTATCAGATCCCTCTCTTTCTCCCAGTCCATGAGAAGGAACACACCTAGCAAAGCAGCCTGGCCTCATACAGTAGTGCCCAGCGGTTCCTTACGGTCTGGCCGACCCACACAACACAGAATCATGGAATCACGGAATTATGGAATCATGGAACGGTCTGGGCTGGGAGGGACCTCAAACCTCACCCCATTCCACTCCCTTGCCATGGGTATGGACACCTCCCACTCGATCAGGGGGCTCCAAGCCACATCCAACTTGGCTCTGAACACCTCCAGGGATGGGGCAGCCACAGCTTGTCTGGGCAACCTGGGCCAGGGCCTCCCCACCCTCACAGCAAGACATTTCTCTCTTAAGATCTCATCTCAATCTCCCCTCTTTCAGCTCAAAACAGTTCCCCTCACCCTGACCAAAAGCCCCTCCCCAGCTTTCCTTGAGCCCCTTTTGCTACTGGAGGCTGCTCTAAGCTCAGGTGGAGCAGAAGCACATTCAATCGCACCCTCCTCTGTCTCATTCCTTCCCCTCCATTCCCAAGCTGCCCCCGCACACTCAGGGCTCTTCCTCCCCTGCCCCGCACACGCACTGCGCTTCTCCGCAGCCCACCCCTCGCACACACAGGGCTGTTCCCCAGCTCTCCCCCGCCCACGCGGGGCCTCTTCCCCCCGGGCTCCGGGCGCCACCGCGGCGCGCGGTCCCCCCTCGCGTCCCCCCGCGCTCCGCCAGCTCCAGCAGCACCGAAGGCAGCGCCGCGCCCGGCACGGGCAAGGCGGGCGGCACCGCGGCCCCGGGCGGCGGAGGGGCGGGGCGGGCCGAGCGGGGCCGAACGGGGCGGAAAGGGGACGAGCGGAGCCGAAAGAGGCCGAGTCCAGCGAAGGGGGACGCAGGAGGCCGAGCGGAACCGAAGGGGCCCGAACGTGGCCGAGCGGGGCCGAAGGGAGGCAAAGGAGGGGGGAGGTGAAAAGAGCCGAGGGGCGCCGAAGGGCTCCGATGGCGCCGGCGCATGCGGGAGCCGCGGGAGCCGCAGCCCAGCGGGGACACGCGGCTTTAACCCCTTCCGCGCCGCCCTGCACCGGCCCTGGCCCCGCCCAGGCTGCGGGGGCTGCGGCGTCAGGTGGATGCTATTCCCCCGCAGCGGCCGGGACGCACCGCATCCCACCTGGATGCTCTGCGCAGGCGAGGGGTGAAGAGGTTCCCGCACCGGAGCGCCCAGGTGCAGGGACAGCCAGGAGAAAGTAAAGGGAGAGCGGGGAGAACCACGGCCCTGAGTGACAGTGAGAAACCCCCAGGGACAAACAGCGCTCCAGGTACTTCTGAGAAGAATCACAGGAACCTGTAATAGTTTGCGTCGGAAGGTACCTCAAAGCCCACCCCCTGCCATGGGCAGGGACACCTCCCACTGGATCAGGGGGCTCAGAGCCCCATCCAACCTGGCCTTCAACACCTCCAGGGATGGGACAGCCACAGCTTCTCTGGAAAACCTGGGCCAAGGCTTCCCCACCCTCACAGCAAAACATTTCTCCCTGAGATCTCATCTCACTCTCCCCTCTTTCAGCTCAAAACTGTTCCCCCTCATCCTGTCCCTGCAGCCCCTGATCAAGAGCCCCTCCCCAGCTTTCCTGGAGCCCCTTTCCCTACTGGAAGCTGCTCTAAGGTCTCCCCACAGCCTTCTCTTCTCCAGGCTGAACAACCCCAACTCTCCCAGCCTGTCCTTGTACAGGAGGTGCTCCAGCGCTTGGATCATCTCCGTGACCTCCTCTGGACTCACTCCAACAGCTCCAGCTCCTTCCTGTGCTCAGGACTCCAGAACTGGACACAGGGCTCCAGGTGAGGTCTCTTCAGAGTGGAGCAGAGGGGCAGAATCCCCTCCCTCGTGTTCGGGCCCCACTGCTTTGAATGTAGAGCAGGACACCATTGTTTTCTGGGCTGTGAGCACATATTCCTGGCTCATGTGGAGCTTCTCATCCATCAACACCTCAATTCCTTCTTCTCTGGGCTGATCCCAGTCTGTTCTCCTCCCAGCATGGATTTGTGCTTGGGACAAATGTACCTGGCCTTGTCAAACTCATGAAGTTCACATGCACCCGCTGCTCCAGCCTGTCCAGGTGCCTCTCGGATGGCATCCCTTCCCTCTGGATGGCATCCCTTCCCTCTGGATGGCATCCCTTCCCCCCAATGTGTCGACTGCACCACTCAACTTGATATTGCCAGCAAACTTGCTGAGGGTGCCCTCAATCCCACTACCCATGTCTGGGACAGAGATGTTTAACAACACTGATCCCAGTATCGACCCCTGTAGCTCTTTTGTTCACACATGGAATATCCAGTACAGATGGATGGCAGAGGCTTTCCCAGCATCACCTCCGTGAGATCAGAACCCTTTCCCTGCAATTATTCCAACTCCTCACAAGACTCAAGGAAAACTGGTACACAACACACTTGCACAGAATGGTGAACGTTACAGTGCAGGAATGTCTTCTCCCAAATTAAGAGAAAAATCATATAATTTAGTTTTAAATTCTTTCTTTTTCTATTTTCCCTCCAGGTTTTCCCATACGTGTGGAAAATAAGTGTCTGTGTTCTTTAAAGTGCCGCTTCAGCCCAAGTCCTCCCCAGCTGCTGGAAGGACCCTGCAGCTCCCAGTCAGTTCTGGTCCAGTGGATGCCAGTGGCACGGGATTGCTACGCAATGCTGTCTCCCTTTGCCAGTGTTTGGAGGCTGAGTGTGCCTAGAGCCTCCTTTCATGCCTCCACTGCTCCCTTCACACTCGTTCCCAGTCCATTTTACGGCAGGAAGGCAGCTGTTTGTCCTCCCTGCCCCTCGAGGTTCCAAGAGCCTGCCTTTTCTCCCACAAGTTTGTGTTGTTTGGATTTATTTCCATGCTATGATTCAAGATTTTAAGATGTTTAAACTATGGTGGTCATTAGAGAAAACACAAACCAAGGGGTTGTTTTGGGGAGACACCTTTGCAGACACAAAGTGCAACTTTTTGATGGGCAGGTAACTGGAGAAGCACCCAAAGGTGCTGGGAGCCCTGCAGGGCCATGGTTCCTTGCAGCCAGTGGCATGCTATTCACTGGAATTTAAACTATTCCCAATAGTACTGGAATAGATACAATATGGCACAGAAATCCCACTGGAAACCAGACAGAAAATACCTCACAATCGAGGCTCTCCTTGTTCTAAAGAAATGGCCACTTGTTCCTCAGTTCAGAATCATTCAGTACTCTCTCTAGCAGTATGGATAATGAACCAGAGGACATGGTTATTAAATTTCCCAGTGCTGTAGGGTTTGGAGGAGCTACAGGTATGCTAGAAGAGATGATTAAATTAAAGTTCTGAGGAGCTAGAGACGTGATCTGAAAACCCAGAGCAAGGTTCAGTGAGAAAGAGTATGAGGTTCTATACCAGGATAGAAATCAACAGCTGTGTAAGGAAAAGACAGGGAACAATAGGCTCTGGGACTGCAACAGACGACAGCTGAGTGGGGGTTAACAAATCTGCACTGGCATGAAATCAGCAGAGACAACCCTGGAGGAGCAATAACCAAACACTACCCCAGACTCTCATCCCCTCGGTGCAGCCTCAGCAGCAACAACAACACTTGAGTCTGCTTTGTCACCTCCATGTTTTGCTTCCCTATCCCTTTTCCTCTCTGGGTAACTAGCAGTCCCAGCCCAGCATTTACCCTTTCCATGACATTTTGCCAGCATTGCTGAGGAACCCAGGAACTGTTGATACCTCAGCCTGGCTGCTTGTTGCCGTCTGGGGCTGTGTGCATCAGAGTCTTGGAATGGTTTGGGCTGGAAGGGACCTCAAAGCCCATCCAGTCCCACCCCCTGCCACGGGCAGGGACACCTCCCACTCGATCAGGGGGCTTCAATCCCCATCCAACCTGGCCTTCAAGACCTCCAGGGATGGGGCAGCCACCACTTCTCTGGGCAACCTGGGCCAGGGCCTCCCCACCCTCACAGCAAGACATTTCTCTCTAAGATCTCACCTCAATCTCCGCTCTTTCAGCTCAAAACAGTTTCCCTTAACCTGTCCCTACAATCCCTGATCAAAAGCCCCTCTCCAGCTTTCCTGGAGCTCCCTTCAGTACTAGGAGGCCACTCTAAGGTCTTCCCGGAGCCTTCTCTTCTCCAGGCTGAACAACCCCAACAATATCTGGGAGAAATCAGGATGGTTCAGGGAGTACCATGAGTGAAACGGTGAAGCCCCAAAAGAGAAGGAGAAAGTAAGTCTTCAGCTATCCAAACGGCTACTGCGGAGACAGGGAATAGCGGCTCCCTGTAGCACAGTACAAGAAATAATGGATTGAAATGTCTCCCAGGACAATTTATGTTAAATATTAACATAATAATGTTAATACTATGTGTTTCTGCCCCCACTCTTTCATTCTCACTGACCTCCTACCACAGCATGTGTGGTGAAGTCCGTGCTTGGCTTCCTACCTTCCTAGTGAAGCAGCAGAGCACTGCAGGCAGCAGCCCACAATGCTCCTTGGGATTTTCCAGGGCAAGAGCAGAGCTGCAAAGCATGAGAAGTCAGTGGGAGGACTTTGGTCCTGGAAGGGGAATGGAGGTAGGAGATTGTGTTTGGAGTATGAATTTTTATCTTTCAAAAGTGAAGGACATGGAGGAATTCTTGGTGGGGAATCCAGGAGAAGACCTATCAACAACTACCTCTAAACCCATTCCCCCGGTCCTGAAAGCGTAATCATCTTTATGATACTTGGGGATCAGAACAACGGCTTCAGGTGTGTTTAGGAAGAGCATCCACCATAAAGGTGTTAGTAATGGACAGAACATGGATGGGAGAACCACGAGACCAGCACATCCAGTGCTGTACAATCACTGGCAACCATGTTACATCTAACCCTTCCCAACAGGAATTCATCGCACGGCACTTTAAAGCTAGGGGAGAGCTGCTCCAACACCCTGTTCTTTGCATGCCCAAGTATGTCCATATATCCATCTGTTCCATTTCTTCTTTTACTAGAGTGGTCCATAATGGCCCTGTGCTGTGTTGGATGCTCATGCCTGGAAGCAGTTCTACCTAACGCACTCCCTTGCCCTTTCTTTCTGACGGAACGAGTGGAATGGTGCTTTGGTCTTTTTACACGGAGTGCCTGTGTCTCCTCATTCCCTCAGTCTTTTCCATGTCCATTCCCGTTACCCGGTCCAGAGCAAGGGCTCTCAGAACCGTGTCCGCCGTCTCCAGGCTCGTGGGGCAGGGATGCTTTCCTCACCTGCAGAAGCCTCTCCCAGGCTCTTCTGGGTTGGCAGTCGCCTCCCTGTCCGGCGGCAGTGACAGCCCCACACCTGCCAGCGAGCACCCCTCACTGGGCTGTGGCTCCTTCCCGCATTACTGAAATGTCAAACATCAGTCCCATGGCAAATCCTGAAGGAATGGCAATGTCTCTTGTGTTGTTACTGAGCTTCTTGCCTATCCTGCAGTTCTTCTGAGTTCCAACCAAATTCCAGACTGCTCTGTACCAAAGGCTTCTCTGTGGCCCAGATAAATGAGATGGACACCGTTCCCTTTGCGCAGGAATTGGCTTTCTGAGAAAGAGCCAATCAGCAAACTCACACTGCTGTTCTCTGCCAGCCACATCCTCCTCCTGCTCAGGTATTTTCTCTTTCAAAACACATCCTGGAGCCTTGCAGAGACCTAGGACCACACACACGCAGCTGCCTGGAACATTCCTGCCTTTCTGTATGGTAGGAAAACCAACTGGAATTCCTCTTTCTTTATCAGCAAAAATGTTTTTAAGCCCACTTTTGATTAATATTAATAACACTAGGAATTCTATCCCATTCTCACTGGAGATAATTTGGAAAGTGTCCATAGTTCAAGCACATGAATAGCAAGTGAATGCTGACCAAAGGATGTACTGATATGCAGAGCCACATCAGAACTGAGGAACAGTTCCAGGAGCCTGGAGAAGGCACAGACCCTTGGAAGGCAAATGGGACAATCCTGGCACAGACTCTCTGATAAATCCACCTCCCGTTCCAGCTAAGCTAGCAGGGCAATTAAGGTGGGAATAAAAGCACAACAGACTGGGAGCACAGTGGAACTGAGAGCAACAAGCAATACACTGGTGATCATGAAAACCTGCAGCGCCAGATGAGCCTCAGTGTCTTTTAAATTATTTTATTCAGCAGAACAATTACAATTACAGATTCACCCCCAAGAAGTCAAAGTTAATTTTAAATGATACATCATTAAGGCAGGTATCAACGGCTTTGGAAAATGACAGCCAGTGGGCGTAAAACATAGTTCTGTGCCTGACATTCCTAACAGGAACACAATTTGTATGGGACTGCCAGGGAAAATAAAAACTATGGAAAGGTCAGAAACGAAAGTTTCTAAACAAATAAGAACAAGTGGAAAAGAGGCTCCCATGGACACAGAGGGCGGTTGTTCTATCCAGACTGCTTTGCCACCTACAAAAATCTAAAGGAGGGAAGTAAGAGACATTGGTTAAATTCTGAAATGAGGAGATCTGGCAAAGTTTCACAGCCAGTCAGGGCAGAGGATAAGAGAAATGAAATGAGACTTCTATGTGGGACAGAAGGTGTAGGCTGGAAACTCTAGAGGTGGTGGCAGATGGATTCTGGGGTGGAAGAGCTGTACGGTGCCTGTAGCAGCGGGTGAGGTGGGTTTCTGCTCTTCCCAGTGATCCATTTAACTGATGCGTAAACCCAGGTGTGAAACCAGGCTACAGCTTAGTCCAATGAACTGCACTTGGTAAGGGGTCATGGAGTCCTCGGGTGCACCTGGAACGCTCTCCCAGGTAAAGGCACGGCTGAATGATGAAGGGTGGCTTGGGAAAGGAGCTTTGAAATGTGTGTAGGAGAAACAGAAGCTGGATCATTCCAGCATTCAGTGCTCTGCAGGACAGAGGGAGTTCACATTCAGAGAGCAGAGGATGTTCATATGTGGATATGAAGTGTGCAAGGGAGAAGTTTCCCGTCACACCTTATGCCACACTGTCACATTGCACAATTCTTCCCATTCCTGGAACGGCTATTTCCAAGGCCAGGGAGCACAGGGAGGTGCCGGTACAAACAACACAGCCTCTGGCCTTTGTGGTTTACAACACACTTGGCAGACAGAAATGGAAGGAGCGTGGTGGAACAGCGAGCACCCCTCATCCCGCCAGGCAGTGGCCCTGGCGCACCAGCTGTCCTTGCTTGGAATAGACCCCAAATCCTGCTCTGGGGCCCCCTCCCCGGCACCTGTTCTCCAATCATTTATACCCAGTCTGCAACTGGAAACCACAGATGCGGTGTCCTGGCAAGGAATTCCAACATCCCCACCACCCTCTCTTGGGAAAGAAGCGTGCTTCGCTCTCCAAAGAGATTCCTGGTGCTTGAACACTCCGGCCGAGCTGCAGGACAGCGCACACACAGATGATAACAGCCCCATGAAGGTCAGCTCTAAACACAGCGCTGATGAGGCAGAAATCCCTGCTGGAGCCATAGAAAGACTTCCCAAATTGGCAGTTATAAGGGATCATAAAGATTAGGAAATGATCTCTTTAAGCCCTTTAGTCAAAATCTCAGGCATTAATCCGGAGCAAGATATTCTCCTCATCTGAACAAGCCTAAAACAAACCTAGAACATCAGTGAAGTTTGCGTAGGGGACTGACAACCCCCAATATTCCAACCATAAGAAATATGGGAAGCAGCATCCTGGGAGAAAAATTCCAACACAAAGACCCCTTGTCATATTTCTGCTCTCAAGTTTCTCTTGCCTATGCCATAGCAATTCCCTTCCGGCTGCACCAGATCTACAATAGTTCTTCCACAGAATTAATGTTGCCTTGTGGTTACCTTTGGTTTTTGCCTGTCTCTCCACCTCCTTCTGCTATAGGAGCCTACCCTTGCTGTCCCTGATCACAGTCCTGCCACTGTGTATCCCACCACTGCCATTCCAACTTTTTTTCAACTTGGCAAACACTTTTTCTTACTCTGATAAAATGTACTTGGAATGCTGCTGGCAGAAATTTCCTCTGAAACTGTCCGAAATGCCAAATAAAGGAGCCTAGGAACGTGCTCATGCCTTCCCCATCCCTCAGCCTTACCCACTCGCTGACTTCACCCCACTCTGCGACAGCTTTGCTGGGCGTTTATCGTGCCACATAACTCCAGGATGCCTCAACTCTTCCAAAAGGGCAACAATCGCAGTTCCTCGGAAGCAGTTTAATCAAGAACCAGTTGTAGGCCTGTCCCTCTCTCCTTGATGTGGCCTTATTTTAAGGCTTAGTGTTGTTATTCCCTATTTCCCCTTTATTTTTTATTCTATTGACCTATAGAAGGATGGGTCCTGTGGATCCTCCTGCCTGCTCACAGGACACCAAGTGGTGAGGGAGTGGAACAGGTTGTCATGGATGTCCCATCTCTGGAGGTGTTTGAGGCCAAGTTGGATGGAGCTGTAAGCCAGCTGATCCAGTGGGAGGTGTCCCTGCCCATGGCAGGGAGTGGGACTGGATGGACTTTGACGTCTCTCCTAAACCATTTCAGGATTCCATATTAATCCTTTCACTAAACTCAGCACTCATCAGGCTGCTCTGACTGACTGGGACCTCTCCAAATAGTCTCTTCCAACCTAACCCGTTCCATGATTTTATAATTCCACTCAAGAAGGACTTAAGCATTACCAGTAACTCAAACAGGTGCCCAGTCAAAGGGCAGCAGATTCACGTGATGAACCATGGAACAGCAAACAACAGCAGCTAGAAGGCAGTGCCAGCACACCTGGAACGCTCTTACCTGGAAACATGTGCAGAGTCAGCTGCTGCCCCTGCAAACACAGCAAAACTACAGTGCAGGGACAGGGGGAAGGATCGGGGTGAGAGGGGTCGGTTCGGAAGCAGCAACTGAAAATGCTGGAGTGTTTTACCTTAGAAGATGGGGACAGAACCATAGCATAATAAAGGTAAAAAAAGGCACCGTCTTTACTGTCCTCTAATGCGGGACGAGGGAGAAGCCACTGGAATGAAAAATGGGCTGTGATGGCAAACTTTGAAAGAGCAAACACAGCTCAGTAATACCCACACCCCCCCGAAAAGGGCTGCTTCTAAAGTAACTTTCCCAGACTAACATTTTGAACCAATCACTGTTCCAATGGTGCTTCTGCATCCCACACCCAAAAGGATCCAACCATGCTTAGATCCTGCCCCTGGTCCCCCATATAAACATATTTCTGGTTTGTCTGTCCACTCCTTAGAAAGGATTAACCCCAGGAACTCATTGACACCTCTCTGGCCAGGTAGGAGACTGCTTTCCTCAGGAAGAACTGCAAAGAGACCTTCAATGCCAGCAATTGGAGACAGAGGAAGGAACTCAGGTGGGAACAAGTGTAGAGCTCACCTGTTTTACACAGAGAGCCAGAACAGTGCTGAGCCACGTGCGGCTTGATCCTCCTTGGCTGCAGGAGCAGCGCATCCCAACACACCGGCAGCTTCGGCTACAGGTGGGAGCCATAAAGAGCTGGGAGCCTGCGCTGCGGAGATCTAAACAGCCTCTCCGGCATGCATTTCCATGGGAACAGACACAGGTCTTTCTGGTTGCCAAGGAGACGGCTGCGCTTTCTGAGGCTGCTGAACATTGTGCCCACTGCATTTCAGCATCGTTAAGATCAGAAGGAGCCTTACACAGCCATCACCACCCCCCCAGTAAAAGTGTCAATCATTTTCCCCATCCCTGTTCTCTGAACCTGCTTTAAGCAGTTTGAGACGTTGGTTTATCCAGAATATCCAGGTTTGATATCAACATGCAAAATGACATTTTCGACCCAAACGCCTCCGTATGCCTGGAGGCCTTTTCCACTGTTGTTCTGTAGCTCTTTCAATTTACTCTCACCAACCAAACTCCAAGAAAACCAGTTCCTCTGTCTCCCTGGTTTTTATTTGGCATTGATCTGTCCGTAGAGAAAAAACAGTCGGTAAAGCCAGCGACCACTTCTCCTTCCACTTACACTACTTTTAAACAGAAAACCTGTTTATGAGGCCCAAGGACTGCGCACACATGAGGCCTCGGGAGCGCTGGATGGCAGCACAGGCACAGCAGAGGTGGCGGATTATGGCATCCCGAGCTTTGCTGTGCAGTGTCCACACGGACACGGTGTCCTGTGCAGTTTCCTGCTGCCCCTGTGTGGCAGCTGTGACCAGTTCACAGAGGAGGAATCTCAGTGAAGGTGGGACCTGCACGGCAGCCCAACAGAAGCAGCCCTGCAAGCTTAGGAAACGTTCCTCAAGCTCCTGTGGAGAGCCAGACTGGGTCCCTGGGCTGCAGGATGCAGTGGCCACTGGGGCCACTGTTTCCCTTTGCATGTTCTCCCTTTACTCGCAGAGCTCCTTTCCCAACTTTCCTGGAAACAACGCACTGGTAGCTGGGATTCACAGTTTGGGGAGGGAGCATCAGCTGAAACTGGGGTCACCTGCTCCCACATATCTGATAGGGAGGAGGGGGCACAGCTGGAGACTGCGCTGAATCACAGATCCATGGAACGGTTTGGGCTGGAAGGGACCTCAAAGCCCACCCAGTCCCACCCCTGACATGGGCAGGGACACCTCCCACTGGATCAGGTTGCTCAGAGCCCCATCCAGCCTGGCCTTGAACACCTCCAGGGATGGGGCAGCCACTGCTTCTCTGTGCAATCTGTTCCACTCCTTCACCATTCCGTGTCCCATGAGAAACTACAGGCATGGTTTTGGAGGGGACTGACCTGCTGGAGGGCAGGCAGGGTCTGCAGAGGGACCCGGCCAGACTGGATCCATGGGCTGGAGAGCAGGAAGGGCCTGCAGAGAGATCTGGCCAGGCTGGATCCATGAGCTGAGGCCAGTGGGATGGGGCTCAATCAGGCTCAGTGCCAGGTCCTGCACTTGGGACACAATAACCCCATGGAACGCTACAGGCTTGAGGAAAAGCGGCTGGAAAGCTGCCCAGTGGAAAAGACCCTGAAAGTGCTGGTTGGCAGCAGCTGACCACAAGCCAGCAGTTGCCCAGGTGGCCAAGAAGGCCACCAGCATCCTGGCTTGGCTCAGCCATGGGATGACAGCAGGAGCAGGGAAGGGATTGTCTCCCTGCACTCAGCATCTCGAATCCTGGCGTCAGTTTTGGGCCCCTCACTCCAAGAAGGCCCTTGGAGGGCTGGACCACATCCAGAGAAGGGAACAGAGCTGGGGAAGGGTCTGGAGAACAGGGGTTCTGGGAGCAGCTGAAGGACCGGGGGCTGTTTGACCTGGAACAGGGTCACAAGAAGATCTTAAAATCTTTCCACAGCCCAAGGCAGGGCTGACCCACCAAAGCCCTCGTTTGCTGAAGCTCCTAAACACTCCACCAACAGGGGTTCTCCAAGCTGTGTGTTCTATAATCCACAATATCTTGCCAAACTCTGGCTTCTCTTTCTGGAAGGTGCAAGGTTTGCAGGAAGGACAAATGGAAGTCCCTTAACAGTCAGTAAAATACCAGTGTCTGGTGATCCAAAAGCCTCCTTCAGCCATAAGATCCACCAATCCACAAACAACTATGACCAATACCTGGCTTCTCAACTGGTGGTGCCACCAGGGCTTTGGCTTCTATGATCGTGGGGTGTTCTTTGATGAATTTGGATACTGGGGAGAGCTGGGCTCCTCCACCAGCCGAGTCCCTTGGGGCCCTGGCACCCAATTCCTGTCCCAAGGACTTGTGAATGTTCATTTTCCTCAGGTGGTCTCAGACCTGATCTTCTCCTGCGATGGAAGGGACTTCTTTCCCCCAGTCCCTGCCTTGAAATTCAGGAACTTGGGATATTCGGGAAGTGCAGCTGCTGCTGAAAACTGAGGGGGAAGAAAGTTGTTGAGTACCTCAGCCTCCTCCCTGTCGGCTGCCAACAGATTCCCTGTCTCATTTACTGGGGGTACAATTCCTCTTGTCTTCCCTGTCTGACCAACCAACCTGCAGGACCCCTTCCTGTTCTTCCCATTCCTTGCCCAATGTAGCTCCAGGGCAGAATCCCTCTGTTCTTCTCAGGATGCATTTTCCTCTTCCGCTTCAGTTTGACCAGGAGGTCCTCAGTCATGCTGGTTCCTCTCCTTCCTCACTGATTTCCTGCACACATGGGAATGGATGGTTCTCGTGCTCCAAGGAAAATGGCTTTAAACAGCTGCCAGCTCAATGTCCAAACGGAAACCAGTAATGAGTGGTGCCCCTCCAGGGTTGGTCCTGGGACTGGTACTGTTCAATGTCTCAGTTACTGACAGGGATAGCAGGATCGGATGCATACTCAGCAGCTTCTGGATGACACTGGGCCGAGCAATGCAGCCAATGAGCCAGAGGGATGGGACGTGGAGGCCACCTGGAGGGACCTGGACAGCCTGAAGAGGTGGTCCCATGTGAACCTCATGAGGTTCCACAAGGCCAGTGCAAGGTCCTGCACCTGGGTGAGGACAAACCCAAGCACAAATCCATGCTGGGCAGAGAATGGATTTGGATCAACCCTGAGGAGGACTTGGGGTACTGGGGAAGTAGAAGCTCCACGTGAGCCACAACGAGCACTCCCAGCCCAGAAAAAAAGCGATGTCCTGGGCTGCACCCAGAGCAGTGGGATCAGAGGGGAAGGAGGGGGCTCTGCGCCTCTGCTCCACTCAGGTGAGACCCCACCTGCAGCCGTATGTCCAGTTCTGGAGTCCTCAGCACAGGAAGGACCTGGTGCTGTTGGAGTAAGTCCAGAGGAGGCCACAGAGATGTTCCAAGAGCTGAAGCACCTCCTGTATGAGGACAGGCTGAGAGTGTTGGGGTTGCTCAGCCTCGAGAAGAGAAGGCTGCGGGGAGACCTTAGAGCAGCTTCCAGTAGGGAAAGGGGCTCCAGGAAAGCTGGGGAGGGGCTCTTGCTCGGGGAGTGCAGTGACAGGGGGAAGGGCTTTGAGCTGAAAGAGGGGAGATTGAGATTGTCCATACAGGAGAGATGTTGTACACTGAGAGTCTCAAGGCACTGAAACAGTACTAGGTGATCTCTGCAGGTCACTTCCAACCCAAACCATTCCATCATTCCACGAACCACGTGCTGAACGAGCTTTGTACGTTCTCTGGCAACTCCCCATACTGGCACCAAGTCCAACCGGCACAGCCAGCTCGGTCACTACGTGGTTATCCCTATGGTCTCAAAGAATGAAAAACAAGAATATAAAGCCTGAGGAAACCTTGCTGTATGCCCTTCCTCTGCGGGGAAATGGAAAGCTTTAAACAATTACCCACAATTAACTTTTAAACTCATCCCACACTGACTTGTCAGCTGCCAACACAGCTCCTGCTCCCCATACGGGCATTGATTGGATGTACATTCTGCAGTTGCCATGGATCAGAGGTATTTTGCCCAGTGAATATGACTAGCTTAAACCTTTAAAAATGATGAATTTATACATTTTGAATGTTCTGCCTTGTTAGGCCTTGCAGTTTCACCAAACAGAGCCCAGTTTCCCTCATGTCATCAGAAGCATATCTGCAAACCGAAGGCCACACGTGCATCAACAGTTCAGTTCATCCGATCCCCTCTCCAGTGCAACAGCTGAGCCCAGAAATTTAGAAATACATCACTGGTTTTCTTCAGGATCTTGAAAGACGCCAAACTGCCTTTAAACAACCTATTTTTACAATTCATTCCTGGGCAGAGGGCAAGCGCACCTAGTTCCTTGACAGGACAAGGTGCAATGGTTTTAGACTAAAGGAGGAGAGATTTAGACTGGATATAATGATATTTTTTACAATGAGAGTGGTGAAACACAGGAACAGGTTGCTCAGGTAGGCAGTGGATGCCTCATCCCTGGTAACAATCCCAGGTTGGACAGGGCTTTGAGTAACCTGCTCTGGGTAAAGATGTCCCTGCTCCTGCAGGGCTTTGGACTGGATGACCCATAAAGATCCCTTCCAACCCAAATCATTCTGTGAGTCTATTCCAGTGCAAAAAGTAAAAGATGCGCTGTTGTTTAGACATTCCTGACATTCCTAGAGCAGGCAAACTCCTCACACAAGGTAGGGACTTCATTTCAGCCACAGGGATAGTTGTACCCAGAGGGAAACGCTTATCTCTTGGTCAGGACGATGGTCACAGACATCGTCACTACAGTAAGGAGGGCGTGAAGCCGTAAAGGCTGCTGGGTTGTCAAAGCCATAAGGGAAAGGGCAGGGGTTTTGTGTCCCAAACACTGGTTCCCACTGGAACCAGTGAACAGAGATGCTTTAAAAATGGATGGAAGATCAAAGCAGCTTTCCATAAAATTCCTGGGACTGCTGTCCAGCCCCAAGGAGCCCATGCTAGCAGTACAGAATCACAGAATGGAATCACAGAATCCTTAAGGTTGGAAAAGACCTCTAAGCTCATCCAGCCCAACAGCCCCTTGTGGACTAAACCATGGCCTGAAGTGCCACATCTACACGGTTTTTTAACCCCTCCAGGGACGGAGACTCCCCCGCTGCCCTGGCACAATTTGAGGCCATTTACTCTCATCCTATCCCTTGTTACTCGGGAGACAAGACCAGCACCCACCTCACCACAACCTCCTTTCCAGGAGCTGCAGAGAGCTATGAGGTCTCCCCTCAGTCTCCTCTTCTCCAGACCAAACCCCTCCAGGTCCCTCAGCCCCTCCCACAACTCCTGTTCTCCAGCTCCTTCCCCAGCTCCGCTCCCTTCTCTGGATGCGCTCCAGCCCCTCCAGGTCCTTCTTATACTGAGGGGCCCAAAACTGAACCCAGGATTTGAGTGCAGGTACAGGAATGACAGCATCACTGCTACTGCTGTGATTGCTCAGTGAGTATCAAACATTTAGAATCATACAATCATTTGGTTTGAAAAGACCTTTGAGATCATCAAGTCCAACCATACCTAGGGATCTCAGGCTGCCAGCTCAGGAAAACTGGCCACACCTCACCTGATGGCCTTGGAATAATGCTTCCTGAACGAGACCTACCAGCCACTATCGGCATTGTGAATGCATTATAGAGAATGCAGCAGGAACGCTGGGAGCTGGGAGCAAAAGTAGGCAAGCTGTGGTTATTTGCTGCTTTCTGTGCACTTAGGACACTTCTGTGTAAATGAAAAACCGGGATAAACCCTGTGGTATAAACACCAGAACTCTTAACCTGTGCATTTTCAATTAAGAACTGTCCAATTCCTCCAATTGAGCCTTTTCAGAAAAGTAAAGTTCCTGGAATGCTATTCGATTTAAGGCCAGACCAGCAGATTCCAGGTGTTAGCCGAAGCACTGTGTTTGGAAACCAATGTGGCAACAGCATGCTGAGAGAGGAAGGAGTTCCCGGTGACTGAGGGCGTGGAAGGTGAAAGTTAGCACCTTCCCTTTCCTCAGAAAGCTAATGGAGCTCTTCTGCTCCCAGCGAGGGCTGCACACTCCCCACAGGAATGTTAGCGGGTATATTCCACATTGACTGAACATCAGCATGCTCCTGACCAGTCAGCATGGAGCAGAGGGCACATGATGACCACAGGAACAGAAGAAGACGGAACCGGGTGTCAGGGCTGGAAAGGACGGAAACCTCCCTGGATGTCAGCTGGAAGAAGCCTTTTCTACACCTGCTGCCTGGCTTAGGGGTCATCTTGAACCCAGCGCTCTCAGTCGTAAGTCAAAGATCACAAAAGCCTTCCCTGCTTGGCCAGTTTATTATTCCCACAGTCTTTACTGCCCTTTTCCTCTTCCAAGCAGCCGCACTCACAACCTCTTTGTCTGGTCTCTCCCTCTGCCCTATGGCTCTCATCCGTACCTCAGCCTTCCATCCCATGGGACTGGGATGAGGAGAACGACCAAGCTCCTTCCTAGAGGATACACCCTTCTTCAGCAGCAGCCACGAGTGGGATACAGTTTCCCACTGCCTTTAGGAATGTGCCTACAGAATGGTCCCATGGTCTTCCCCGGACTCAGAATCCAAAGAAACATCAGACTGAACAGAAAAGGACGTAAGAGTAATGGAAAACACAATGGCAGGGAAGTCAGTCACAGCAAACTGGAATGATTCCTTCCAAGGAGGATGACACTGAAAGAGCAGACCTAAGTATCCAGGGGACTTTCTAATGCCATTCACTCCAAACTGATGACTCCATAGTTAGATGGCCACAAACACTTGAAAGATATGTGTCAGAAAATAATGGATCCAGCACCTCCCTCATTTTCCTATTCCTTTTCCATACACCCCTTACGAGTCAGAAAGAGGACACTTCAGTCTGACTCAGCACAACACAGCCCTCAAACTCATGTCGGTGACGGCCGGCAGAGCCATACCGGTACCTCCCTAAGGGGCTCCCCCGAGCGCTGCTGGGACTCACTCACACTGGTGCCACCCCAGGCTGAGCCATGTGGCTGCCAAACGGCCAGCTTGGATCATGATAACAAGCCTTAAAATCGCGTCTTAAAATTACAAAAGTTATACCCCAGGCAATAAGTTTCCGACACAGAACATTCACATTTTTCCAGCCCATTGACAGTGCCAGTGCAGGAAACCACTGAGAGGGAACCAGCGCTGATCCCGTTATGGAAGAACAAAGCCCCTTACAGGAACTCTGTGCTGGCTGGGAAAAGGCAGAGGGACACAGGTGGATATTCTCCAGCAGAAGCAACAAGGTAGAACACAAAGACCTGAGCGGCAGATCCGAGTACCTTGTCACGGAGGTGACCAACACACATCCAACCACAGTAGGAGCCAGAGGGCTCTGCCAGCTGCGAAGAGCTGACCATGCTCATGTAGACCTGCCATGAGAAGCACTTGGACCCTACAGATCAACAACCACTGGAAAAGAACTAATCCTGCTTCCTCGTAGCCAACAGAGTAAGGAACCAACCCAGAGAATATCCGCTCCTCTTCATTCCTCCCTTGGCCAGCCCTGATTTCAGCAGCTGTGTCCTCCACCGCTGCTTGCCATGAGCTGCTCTGCTCCGTTGGATCTGCACCCTCCATGCCAGCACCGGCAGCCACTGTTGCAGCGGGAGCTGCCTGGAAGGACCAGTTTAGGGCAGGAGCAGCAACTCCATGGCTTGTTCCACAAAATAACATTTTCCACATGCCCAGAGGCAAATTTCCCGGTTCCAGTACAGGTCACAGACACATTCCTCCCAGCCAGAACATGTGATTTTTTCTGAAGGGCTAAAACCTACCTCTACCAGACTGGGAAGCAGACGAACACCTGGAGTCACATGTGTACAGGCCAAGGGGAAACAGGAAATTTATCCAAAGGGATGAGACAGGAGACCAGACATCATGTCATGATGAATCAGCAGCAGGTTATCCCATTGACCTGAAGCAGGAGCAGCGCTGGGACAGCAGCCCGAGGATGCATTTGGATCCCGGTCTGAAAAGAGAAAGAATGGACAGAGTGAGAGGGAAGCAACATAAAAGACAGTAAGATTTCCTAGAGCAGCACCAGCCCATGAGACTCTTCAGAAGAAGCACAGCTGGAAAAACAGAAGGGGAAAAGGAAGGAACAAGAGATGTGACTGACAGTGATTTGGGACTTCTCTGCAGACAACTGCACACGGATGCACAGCTGTGTTTCCCAGCCATAGGCTGTCCCTACAGGCTACTCAAGCTACAGGTGGGAGCCAGCTTGTATTTGGGGAGCTTGGAGTAAGGATGAGGAGTACACGGCACACCTGGAACCTGTCAGCATGCGGAGGCTGCTCTAAAACAAGCCACAGGATGGTTTGGATTGGATCCAAACCTGGGATCCAGATCCCTGGGATTTGCCTAGCCTATGAAGCAATGGCATCTTCTTACATAGATGTTCTCCATGATGTTTCAGCAACCAGACATCTCCAGCAACTCTCAGAAAAGCAGGGCAGGAGCTTCAACTGAGTCAGCTGGCTTTCGTTCCTAAAAAATTTCAATCCTTAAAGGCTATTGGAATACTCTGGCATTTCAGCAGCTGCTCCTACTAGGACTGTGCAAGTGCTGCAGGCTGGGAGGACCAACGATCCCACAGACTCAGAGCACAGCCAGGCAGCTCCAGTGCCTGCATCTTCATGACAGCCCCCAGAGACGGTGAGACAGGGCAAGAAAGAAAAGGGAGCTGCTCCTTGGGAAGAGCCGAACCAGCTCTCTGCCAGAGCTGAGGAAGGAAAGCAGTGCAGCAGCAGAACGGAGGCAAATCCAGCACCCACCCACACCTTGTCCCGCAATTTGGAGCAACCGCTCAAGGGACAGGCAGGACAGGGAAATGGGAACGTCGTGGTGCCAGCCCGGGCAGCGCTGGCTGGCACGAGAGCAGGAACAGGAACACGGTGCTGGGTGCCGTGGGGTCAAAACAAGGGAAGAGCAAAGGGCAGAAAGATTGTCGTGAACAGAGTTGAAGTCAAGGAAGGACAGAGTCAGAAAAGCAGTGGCTGAGACAGAATGCAGTGACGGAGACAGCACAGGTGGGAAGGGCTGGGCCAGGAGATTGCACGAGGAAAGGAACATCACTGCAGCGCTGCAGAAAAGGAGGCAACCACACCCTGAGGATGTTGGGAATCTCGCCCTCAACCTGCTTTATGGGCAGGGGTGTCTGCTGGGGAGGAACGACTGGTCTCTGCGAGATGTCCCCATGGGGAGCAGCAGGGTGTGGATTGCTCCTGAGCAGCACCAGGGAGCTGGTTACTTCTAGAAGCTGCAAGACTCCCTCGGATGGGTTCTCCAAGAAGGGCAGTGCTGACAGTAGGCCAGGATGCTGCACAAATGCAGACCACACCAGCTCGTGAGGAACCTTGCCTTCTCCTCAGTCCCCTGTTTCTTTTTTTTTCTGCCTCTGTCTCTCCCAGCAGCAACTTCCACACAGGGTCTATCCACAGGCCACATCCACAGGGGGAAGGGAGGAGAGTTCCGGGCCCAGGGAACAGCAGGGAGGAAGGGAGAAGCGGTATCCAGCAGTAAGCTCACAGCACCGAAGCAAGATGGTTTGCCTCTCTGGGAAGTCAAGAACATCTTCAGGAAGGCCAAGCAGAGTATCACTCCTACACATACAGATCAGTCTCTCCTGAGAGAGGATCTGGGAGTGTGCATTTCCTGAGAACAGAGCCAAAGGGCAGGTTTTGATGGAGAGGATCTCCCGTGTGGAGGCTGGTCATTCTGGAGCACCGAAGACAGCTCATCCACTGGACAGCATGAGGGCATGGAGCCTCTCCAGGTATAGGGTGCTAAGAATCATAGAATGGGTTGGGCTGAAAGGAACCTTAAAGCCCATCCAGTTCCAATCCCCTGCCATGGGCAGGGACACCTCCCACTGGATCAGGTTGCTTAGAGGCCCATTCAACCTGGCCTTGAACACCTCCAGGGATGGGGCAAGAACAGGACTCTTCTCTCTGGAAGAGCATTCCAGGGCAGGCTGGGAGATCCCAGACGTGTGCTAGTGTCTCCCTGGAGAAAGCCAGTCCCTGCTGAGGAACAGCATCCCGAGGAGGCTCCGAGTCCACTCTTGGGAGCAGTAAATGAGCACTGAGCATTCCTTCTCTGTGGGCCACTCCAACCTGCTGGGTCCCTGCCAGGCAGGAGCAGCCAGGGATGTATAGGGGGCTGCACCGGGAGAGCAGTACAGGGGGCAGGGATGCTGCACCGGGATGACAGACACGGACAGAGTGGAGTGATGTTCCGGACCTTGGAAAGAACATAGGCGGTTGGGTTGGGTCCCGCTGTGCTGCCCGCACCCTGTCCGGCCCTTGTTCTGTGATGCCGATGCCGGCAGCCAGAGACCCCGCGGCTCCCGCAATTGGAGCCCCGCAGCCGCAGGTCGTGCAGTTCCTGCAGCCGGACACCCTGCAGCCAGAGCCTCTGCAGGTCCCACAGCTGGAGTACCCGCAGCCACAGCTCCCACAACCAAAGCCCCCGCAGTTGCAGATCCCGGGGCTCACGCAGCCGCAGCTCCTGCAGCCGGAGCCCCTGCAGCCACAGGTCCCCCAGCTCCCACAGCCGGAACCTCCGCAGCCCGAGCCCCTGCAGCCACAGGTTCGGCAGCTCCTGCACCCGGAGACCCCGCGGCTCCTGCAGCCGCACCTCCCGCAGCCGGAGCTCCTGGAGGCCCCGCAGCCCCCACGACCGCAGTTCCTGTAACCCACGCAGCCAGAACTCCCACAACAACAGCTCCCGCAAACCGGAGCCCCCGCAGGCGCCCCGGACAGAGCCGGGGTAGGGGGCTGCGGGACTCACCATCCCATGCGGAGTGCTGGGGGAAGGGGGGGGCGGTGCGGGACTCACCATCCTATGCGGGGTGCGGGGGGGTGCAGGACTCACCATCCCACCCGCGCTGCTCCCCCCGCGCCGGGACCGCCGTCCCGCGCCTGCGCGGCGCTGCGGAGCGCGGAGCCGGGTCCGCCCGCATCGGCAGCGCCGCCCGCGCAGAGCGGAGCGCGGGGCCTGCACCGCCGGGGGGGGGGGGAAGAGTGGCTCCCGGAGCCCTCCGCGCTGCCCCCGCGCCTCTCACCGCAGCAACAGCCCCTCTTACCATGGCAGTGCCCGCAGCCCCCGCCCGGCGCCCCACCTCCTCCTCGGCCCCCCGCCCACAGCAGCCTCCCAACAGCCCCCCGTGTCAGAACCCCCTGCCCAACACAGCCCCCCGCCTCCTCCACAGCCCCCCAATAGCTCCCCCGCCCACAACAGCCCCCGGCACCTTTAGAGTTCCCACCCATCCAACTTCCCACTGCTGCCTGAGCCCCCCCTCCCGAGCCCCTCGCCTACTCTCAGCCCCCCCCACTTACACCAGCACCCCTACAGCTCCCCTGTATCAGACCCCCTTGCTCCCAGAGCCCCCCCCCCAGTTCCCACCGTGTCAGAGGCCCCTACCCCCCATCTCCTCCTCAGCCTCCTGCCCACAACAGCACCCCCTCAACAGCACGCCCCAGTGCCAGAACCATCCCTTGCATCCAGAGCCCCCCTCACTTCCTCCTCAGCTCCCCCACCACAGGACCCCCCAACAGCCCCCACCGGCATCCAGAGCACCCCACAGCACCACAGGCCCCTGCCCACAACAGTCCACCCACCGCCAGAGCCCCGCACCACAGCTCCCCAGTGTCAAAGCCCCGCACTGTCAAAGGCTCCCCCGCTGCCTCCTCAGGCCACCTCACAGCCCCCACCTCCAGAGCCCTCCTGCTGTCACAGCCCCCAAGGAGGAGACCAGGGGGTGCCGGGGGGAAAGGCGTTGAGGCAGGCCACATGGGTCCCACTCCAAACTGGCCTGTGCAGAGAGCTTCCGTCTGGTGGCTACCCCCTCCATGGAGGTGTCCAAGGCCAGACTGGGTGCGGTTTTGAGCCCCCTGATCCAGTGGGAGATGTCCCTGCTCATGGCAGGGAGTTGGAACTGGATGAGCTTTGAGGTTCCTTCCAGCCCAGCCCATTCCATCATTCAGTGATTTGCATACCCTTCCATCAAAGAGCTGGTACCTCCGGGGAAGGCGAGGATACAGGGCTTGGCACCACGGAACTGTGGTACCGTGACAAGTACCAGCACGGAAAGAAACATGTCCTGGGCTGCATCCAGAGCAGTGGGATCAGAGGGGAGGGAGGAGATTCTGCCCCTCTGCTCCGCTCTGGGGAGACCCCACCTGGAGCCCTCTGTCCAGGTCTGGAGTCCTCAGCACAGAAAGGACAGCAATCTGTTGGAGCGTGTCCAGAGGAGGCCATGGAGATGATCTGAGGGCTGGAGCACCTCCTGTACGAGGATAGGCTGGGAGAGTTGGGGTTGTTCAGCCTGGAGAAGAGAAAGCTGCGGGGAGCAGCTTCCAGTAGCAAAAGGGGCTCCAGGAAAGCTGGGGAGGGGCTATAGATCAGGGATTGCAGGGACAGGATGAGGGAGAGATGTTTGAGCTGAGAGAGAGGAGAATGAGATGAGATCTTAGGGAGAAATGTTTTGCTGTGAGGGTGGGGAGGACCTGGCCCAGGTTGCACAGAGAAGGGGTGGCTACCCCATCCCTGGAGGTGTTGAAGGCCAGGTTGGATGGGGCTTGGAGCCCCCTGATCCAGTGGGAGGTGTCCCTGCCCATGGCAGGGGATGGGACTGGATGGGCTTTGAGGTCCTTCCAGCCCAAACCATTCCAGGATTCTGTATTTATCCCAATACACTCCCAAAGAACACTTGTTGGAAGCACAGAAGTGAGTTGGGCTCAAGCTGGTGCAGCCCTGTTAGCTGAGGGATGAGGAGAGTTTGTGTGGGACGAGCACTGCAAGTGAGTAACTGTGAGATGCTCCATGGAGCTGTGAGGAAGGGGTGGAAGGACACATCGCAGTTTAAAACAAAAATCAGGTAAGCAGAGGCTGAGCAATTATGTCGACTCCAAGTGTTCACAAAGAGCAGAAGTCTAAAAGGTGAAATAAAATCTCAAAGCCGATCTTTGACACTGGATACGTTTAAATGGGGGCTGGGTATTGATGTGCCTTCAGCTTTTCAATCTGCATTTTCCATGTGTTTCACATGTTCAAGCTTTTGAAAACCAGAAAAAAACGCTGCTGTAGATGGAAAATGGGTTTTTGTGTTACCTGTAATCCAGCAACAGCCACCTTTGAGCATCCTGGAAGGAGTGGTTCATCGCGCAGGCTGAGCAAAAAATGAGTGCCAGATGCATCCAGGAAGGACCATCTGAAAGAGAGACGCGATAGGGTGACCATTTCAGCCATGGTACACGCTGTGAGGGGCAAACCCTAAGCCAGGGCTGCAGAAAAGACCCTCAGCCCACCACTCAGCTGCTGTTTAACAGCCCTTGATCGATTTTTTTGCAGCTTTCATCCACTTTACATTCACAGTCATGAAACGTAAGGCTACGAAGGACCAGTGACGCTGCCCACTTACACATGACAAGGAATTTCCCTCGGGCCTCCTATGGTGTCTGTTACACAAACCCAGTAAATGGCAACATGCTGGAAACACTGCCACTCTAATTTCATAGAATCGCCTGGTTAGAAAAGACCTTTGAGTCCAGCCGTACCTGTCCACTACTAAACTGTACCTCTGACCCGTCTGTAAAACCCTTCCAGGGATAGTGACTCAACCACTGCCCTGGGCAGCCTCTTCCAGGGCCTGAAAATCCTTTCCATGAAGAAATTTTCCCCTTTATACCGGAGCGAGTCCAGTGCAGGGAAGGTGGTTAAGCAATTGGAGCATCCATTCTCACCAGCCAGGCTGTGAGAGCTGGGATTGCTCAGCCTGGAGATGAACAGGCTCAGCATGGCTCCTACCCACACATCCCAGTGGATGGGAGAAGATAGGGAAGATTGAAAGACATTGACAGTGGTGCACAGGGACACGACGAGAAGCAATGGGCACAAACTAAAACACCAGGAATCCCATTTAAACACAAGAAAGAACTTTTTGACTCTAAAAGTTATTACATACCAGAACAGATTGCTGGGAGAGATCTTGGAGCCTCCAGGGCTGGAGGTATTTGAAATGCAATGGACACCACCCTGAACAGCTGCCCTGGCTGAGCCTTCATGCAGGAGTGAGGTTGGACCAAGTGAACTCCGGAGGTGCCTTCTCCATAATACAGAGAGGGAAACCTAAAACATCACTCATTTCCTCAATTTCTAGGTAAATGATTTTTCTGTCCCTGAGAACAGTGCCCGGAACACTTTGTCCTACAGCACAGCAGGTGAGCTGCCTCCTTGAATCCATGCAGGGGCAAATGCAGAGGAGGGCGCAACATGAGAGCTGCAGCAGCATGGCCGAGGCTGCTCTGTCCCAGGGCACGGATTTGCTCTCTCTGCAGCGCTCGTCAAAATTGTGTGGCTCAAAGGTCAACTACACTCCAAAGATCAGTTTGCATCCCCCAGCCCGGAGCTTACAAAGTTTATTGAATCGTTAAGGTTGGAAAAAACCTCTAAGATCATCCAGTCCAACAATCAACACAACATCCCTGTGTCTACTGAACTACGTCCTGAAGTGCCACATCTACATGTTCTGTGAAACCCTCCATGGAGGGAGACTCCTCCACTGCCTTGAGCAGCTTGTTCCAATGCTTCACCACTCTTTCCACGAAGGAGTATTTCCCAATATCCAATCTAAACGTCCCCTGGCACAAATTGAGGCCATTTCCTCTCGTCCCATCACTTGTTCCTTGAGAGAAGAGACCAGCACCAACCTCACTACAACCTCCTTTCCGGAGGCCTGCCCTCAGCTTCCTCTTCAGACTGAACAGCTCCTCATAAGCTCACGAATCACCACACGGATCTGCCTGGAAATAAACCTTTATTTATTTAGAAAACAAACAACCCCCCTCCCTCAGAAACAGCCTCTCCATAGCCCGTACCCGTGCCGCAGGGCTGGGAAAGCCTCCCTCGTCCCTCCTGCCCCTCACGCATAACAGGGCAGGGGAGTGGATGGAAAGTGCCAAGTGTTAAGGTGCTGAGCAGCTCCCGGTGCTCCCGGTTTCTCACGTGCTGTTGGCCTGCTCCTGCTCAAAGAGGGCCATGGCCAAATGGGAGCGGGACGCAAGGCCCTCCAGGTTGCTGAGCACACAGCGGTGGTACAGCTCCTCACTGAGCCGGGGGTTGCAGCTCCGCAGCGCGTATTTCTGCACCAGCCCCGGCTCCACAGCGCGGAAGAGGTGCAGCCCAGAGTAGTGCAGGAAGACATCGAACACCTCCATGCTCTCCAGCACCTCATCCCGGTCCAGGATATCAGCTGCCAGCTTGGTTCGAGCTGTCATGTAGTCAGAGTTGTAAAAGCAGGCCTCGGCAAAGGAGTGTCTGTCGAAGTGCCCGTCCCTCAGGAAGTCAGTGCCGGAGGAAGCCGTCTGCTCACCGCGGTATACCAGGGCGGGGTTGAACTCCTGGAAATGCACGGGGAAGAAGACCTGCCAGTTGCTGATGGCATTCATGCGGCAGCGATTCAGGAACTCCATGTTGATCTCTGTCCAGACACTGGCCAGGAAGAACAGTGTGTCCACAGGGTGCTTCTTGGAGACAATATCCATGAGTTTCACCTGCGATGGCACTTCTGTTTTCACGCTGATCCAGGGGATTTTAACTTCCACATAGCGCTTCTCCAGTTCCCCTACCATGGCTTTGACTCCAGCAAAGACATCCACCTGGCTCACGCGCTGGGCATCATAGGGGTGGTAAATGAAGAGCAAAGTCAGCAAGGCATTGTCGTGCGTGTCCAGCGCATTCATGGCAAACATATCCAGGAAGTTGGCCACAAAATCCAGGTCCTGTACTGTCAAGGGAAGCACTAGCTGCACCCGTGTGGCCTCTGTCACATACGGCATGGGAATGATTTCCACCTTACTCAAGGGCCGCACCAGGCTCACGCGCTTGGCCAGGACATGGCTGTGGCCCTTCTGTGTCACCGCCTCCAGCAGCAGGTCCAGCGTGTATTCCATGCCCCGCGTGGGGTCAAAACGCCGGTAGCCGTTTAGGAGCTGCCGCTTGCTGAAGCGGAGCAGCGGCTGGTAGCGACTGTTGAGCTGCTCCAGTGCTGACTCAATGATCTCACCCACGTCTGCTTTGCTAGCTCCCGAGAGCTCGCACTTGGGGGAGCCGTCCGGACAGGAGAAGAGATGCTGCTCCGTGAAGTAGTCCCAGCTGATGACCTCGAAACGGGACTTGGGGAGGAACGGGGCGTTGATGCCCACAGGCCACGTCAAGCCTGCCTCGCCCGCAGGGGTCAGCGATGTCAGGTTCTGGATCTGCATCTGCACAAAGAGAGAACGCAGGCTGCTTCCAACCGTATTCCCAAAGGAGCTCAGCCCATCTCCCACCCAGGCCTGCCTCTTTGCAGGATTGCACCAGCGGTTCTGGGTAACGCGGTGTCGGGACTGCTGTTTCCAAGATGCAGGACTACATCCTGTGACGGACTGATGCGCATCTCCGAGCGGGAGCAATGACCTTCCCTCACGGAGTGGAGCAGAAAGAAGGGAGCACATTGCGGGGCAGGGGAGGGGTGCGGGTCTCCCTCAGGACGTACCTGGAGGTCCTGGATCTCCCGGTAGGCTCTATCCAGCTGGATCCTGCTGAAGCGCTTGTGCAGCCGGTACATCAGGGTCACGTCAGACACAGGGTGCACGGCCAGAGCTGCCTGGAACTCCTCCTCTTCCTCTTTCTCTGGCTCCGTGTTTTTGGCCAGTTCGTATGTGTGATAATGCTGGCCCTGACAAGGACACAAACCAGAGGGATTGGCAAGGAACTGGGATTCATGGAGAAGCCCTCCCTCAGCCCAGAGAGACCTCTGCCTCTCTTCCCACATTGACTACAGTGTCTAAAGATGGAAATACAAGAATTGTCCCCCCATACTACACACCCGCTTGCTTCCTGGTACCAGCGTGCCCTTTAGCCAACTTCCAAAAACCTGTGGATCAGCATCTGCCGGTGGGCTGAAAAATCAAGCACTGTATGGTCTGAAAATTACAGAATCAGGGAATCATTTAGGTTGGAAAAAGCCTTTTAGACCATTGAGTCCAACCATAAGCCAACTCCACTAGTGACCCATGTCTCTAAGCACCACGTCCATATGGGTTTTAAACCCCTCCAGGGATGGGGAATCTACCACTGCCCTGCGAGCCTCTGCTAGTGCTTGAAACCCTTTGTGAGAAGGAATATTTCCTAATATCCAATCTAAACCTCTCCTGGTGCAACCTGAGGCTGTTTTGTCTCATCCTATCACTTGTTACTTAGCAGAAGAGCCTGACCCAGTCCTGGCTCCAACCTCCTTTTGAGGTGCTGTGTCCGGGCCCAAATCAGCTCTCGGCTGGGATTCCAGGCCTCTCCCCAGCATTGCCACACCACACATCCCTCTCCTTCTCCAGAATTTGTAACAGAGCTCCCAGAAAAGCCCCTTTTCTGTGCAGCAGGGAAGCAGCAGGGGCAGGGGTCCTGCCAGGCTTAGCCAATGTCAAACACTGAGTACAGAGTCATTACCTGGAGCTGGGAAACACAAGTGATGCCAAGGAAATCAATGATGCAGCGTCCCAGCCACTCATCTGGGCGCACGCTGAGGATCTCGTTCCGACAGCTGTCCAGGTGTGGATGGAGCTTCAGCAGGAGGCTGCGGGACAGCAGGTACCCAAACCCACCGTGGCAGTAGCGTGCCTGCTCATCTCCCGCGATGAACTCCTCAGCTCGGCCCAGGTAGACGTCCTGGTTGATGCTGAGGTGTGTGACCAGCGCGCGGACCTGCTCTGCCTGGGCATAGGTGTCGTCTTGCATGATGTAGAACCAGTCGTAGTCGGGGCCGAAGTGCTGGTGGATGTAGCGCACGGTTTCGTACATCAGCCAGGTGGGACGCTCGTCCCCGTGCGCCACCAGCGCCATCCCAGGCGGCAGCTTGGCGCTCCGCAGCCCTGTGAAGTACAGCAGCCGTGGGAAATGGTGTGCCACCGTCTTGTTCACCGCCACTGCCAGCGTGTTCAGCGTCACCCTGGAGGTCAGCACAGCCACAAAGAGCCGCTCGTGGAACCCCAGCTCCGTCTGGATGTAGCGGGTTCTGGAATGGAAGGACAAGAAACATATTGAATGACTGCAGCGCATCCAGAGGAGGGGGAATGAGGCTGGTGAAGGGTCTCGAGAAGAGGGATTCTGGGAGTGGCTGAGGGACCTGGGGCTGTTTAGCCTGGAGAAGAGGAGGCTGAGGGGAGACCTCATCGCTCTCCGCAGCTCCCGGAGTGGAAGCTGGAGCCAGGTGAGGGTCAGGCTCTGCTCCCAAGGAACAAGGGATTGGGATGAGAGGAAATGGCCTCAAGTTGTGCCAAAGGAGTATTAGATTTGATAATAGAAAATATTCCTTCACAGAAAGAGCTGTGAAGCCCTCACAGAGGCTGCCCAGGGTAGTGGTGGAGTCTCCATCCCTGGAGGAGGTCACAGTGGCTGTAGCTTTTCGAGACATGGTTCAGTCAGCACAATGGGGTTGTACTGATGTTGCACTGCATGAGCTTGGAGGGCTTTTCCAACCTCAGTGATTCCATGACTCTATGATACACCCACCAGAAAAAAAAGCCAGATGACAAAACCCAAAGGATCATGGTAACCTGGGATAAGCTCATTCTGCTGGAGTCTCCCTGCAGCACAATGGTTAAGCTCAAGAGCAGAGCTGTAGGAGAAGGCTCATGGAATCCTGAAATGGATTCCAATCCCACTGGGTGTGGGGGCTCCAAGCCCCATTCAACCTGGCCTTCAACACCTCCAGGGATGGGGCAGCCATCACTTCTCTAGGCAACCTGTGCCAGGGCCTCCCCACCCTCACAGCAAAACGTTTCTTCCCAAAATCTCATCTCAGCCTCCCTTCTCGGAGCTTAAAATCGTTCCCCCTCATCCTGCCTCTCCACTCCCTGATCAAGAGTCTTACCCCAGTTTTCCTGGAGCCTCTTTCGCTACTGGAAGCTGCTCTAAGGTCTCCCTGCAGCTTTCTCTTCTCCAGGCTGAACAACCCCAACTCTCCCAGCCTGTCCTTGTATAGGAGGGTCTCCAGCCCTTGGATCATCTCTGTGGCCCTTTACTAAAAGGTAAAAATCTTACATCTTAAAAACAGTCACTTCCTTTAGGGAAGCAACAACTTTGCATCATTTATCCAAACAAGCAACCTCTGCCAGTGTGAGAAACAAAAATACAGAGCCAACTGCTTGCAAGTTCCACACAGAGTCACTCAGTCACTGAATCGCTGAGGTTGGAAAAAAGTTTTAGGATCAGAGTCCAAACATAAACCCAGCACTGCCAACTCCACCACTGAACTGTGTGCTCGAGTGCTACATCCATGTTGGTTTTAAACCTCTCCAAGGATGGGTATTTCACTACTGCCCTGGGAAGCCTCTGCCAGTGATGGACAACCCTCAGGAAGAAATATTTCCTACTTTTGACACTTTCTTTGAAGGAATAACTCTTAATTCCCCTAATAACAACAAGCAGATTGGTTAAAAAAGCTTAGAGGAAGAGCTGGACACGTTCTACCAGACCTGTGCAGTAAAAGAAGAAATCTCCAACTTCCGAGGCATTACTCCTTTTTTGCTCAAATTAATTTTTTAGACACGTCTCTCGTGACCCTTAGCACAGCCTCGGCCGCTGTCACACTACCACGCATTTACAGCGTAAGACAATCCGAGCGGCATTTCAGGCAGCGCATTCCGCTGAGCGGCAGCTGCGGAGCCTCGCATTCCATCCGCATTCCCGCAGCTTTACCTGAGCACCTTCTTCTGTGTTTTGCTGGGGTCCCTGTAGTAGGGGACGATCCTGGGCCGGAAATCCTCGCGGCCCGGGCCCGGCGCCCCTCCCGCCGCCTCGGGGGCGCCGTTCCTGCCCGCCGCGGCCCCGCACGGCTCCTCGCCGCCACCGCCGTGGCTCCAGGAGGCGCGGAGCAGGCTGAGGCTGCAGCCGAGCGACAGCCCCAGCAGCAGCGGCAGCGCGGGCCGCAGCGCGGCCAGCACCGCCGCCAGGCGCATGGCGGAGCCGCTCGGGATGCTGCGGGGGATCTACGCCCGGGCCGGGCTCACGGGCCCGGGGAGGGACATGGCCGGAGCGGGCCCTGCGGGGCGGCGGCGGGCGCGGTAAGCGGCCCCAGGGCGGCTCGGAGCGCGGTACTGGGGTCGCGGGGGCAGAAAGCGGCTCCCGCCGAGCCGCGCTCCCGCCGCTGCCACCTCAGCCGCCGCATCGCCGCCCTGCGCGCTTCCGGTTCCGTTCGCCCTTCTCTCTCTGTGGTTTCCTCCTCCTCTCTCTTTCCTCTCTATGGTGTCGTGTGTCCCCCCGGTTTCTCCCCACCTACTTTCCCTCTCTATGGTTCCCTCGCTCCCCCTTCCCTCCCTATGGCTCTGCTCTGCTCCCTGTTCCCTCTCAACCGTTCCCCCCCATCCCGCCACCTCACTCAGCTATCGCTCTACCCCACTGGCGCCTCCGCCTCTATGGTACCAGGCGGCGGAGGGGGGGGGAAGAAGGAGAGGGCGGCGCGGAGCACTCCGGGAGGGGGGCGGAGGGTGACGTTGAGCCCGGCGAGTGACGTCTAGCGCTCTGATTGGCTCTCTCCTGTCCCCCCGGGTGGGCGGGGCGCGCGCGCGCGGATGACGTTACGTTCTCTGATTGGCCACCCGGCTACGGAGTGGGCGTGGCGCGCGCACGCGGTAGAGGCTTCCCCGGTGCGGCAGGAGGAGAGTGTGGCGCGACTGGTACGGGCGGGTGGGAGCAGGAGGAGCGGGGCCTGGGGCAGCGCAGCGGGGCCGGTGGGCGGGCAGCGCAGCCTGAGCAGCGCAGGGGCATCCCTCGGTCGCGCCCCGTGGTGCCGCGTGCTCGGAGCCAGCGCGGCCCGTCCTGGCGCGGCCTAACGGTGCCACTCGCCCCACAGTCCCCACCTCCCACCATGCCCTCCGACCTGGCCAAGAAGAAGGCGGCCAAGAAGAAAGAGGCGGCCAAGGCCCGGCAGCGGCCGCGCCGGTCGGCCGAGGAGAATGGCGACGCCGGAACGGAGCCACAGGAGGCGCGGCCGCCTGAGCCGAACGGGACTGCGATCCCAGGTGAGCGGCGGCACCAGGACTGCGGAACCGGCTCTGTGCATGAGGAGAGGGGCGGGTGTAGAGTGGAGCCGTTACCGGTCAGGTTCCGGACTGGTCCGCGCTGGCGGCTCGGCACGGGGCTCGACTCTGTCATTACTGGTACCGGTACCTAGGTTGGATCAGCAGGGGGCTCGGTGCTACCGGTGCCGATCCCCGCGGGCCGCTTGGCACTTGCCGATACCGGTCTCCATGGGCAGCTTGATGCAGGATCGACGCTGGCGGTACCGGTCCCCGTGGGTGCCTTGGCACTGCCGGTACTGGTTTCGGTACCGGTCCCTAGGCGGATCCTGCATAGCGCTTGGCGCTGCCGGTACCGGTCCCTGTGGGCAGCTCTGTGCAAGATCAGCAGTACCCTAAGCAGGCTTGGCCCGGGACTCGGCACTACCGTTAACAGTTTCCGTGGGCGGCTTGATGCGGGGCCAGCTCTGCTGGTACCGGTCTCTGCGGGCAGCTCGATGCAGGATCGGCGCTGCCGGTACAGGTCTCGGTTCCGGTTTCTAGGCGGTCTTGGCGCTGCCGGTGGCAGTGTACAACGCCGGTACCGAACCCCACAGCAGATCGGCTGAACGAGGTCGTTCCCGCGCAAGACCGCAGCTCCTCTCACGTAGAATGCCTGAGACCACACTCCCGGTTCCCGGCGGGGCCGGCGATCGGTTCCCCCTGAGCCGTACAGGGAAGTGCTCCCGGTTGGCGGGGCGGCCGGTGGAGTTGGCAGGGGCTTCTCCCCTCGGACAGACCCTGCTCCGCTGCCTGGGCCCGGTGGGGGTCGTGGTTTCTCCCCGCCGCACCAACCATATTCGAACCGTTTCCACCCGCGCGGCCGGGGCTGCACGATCCGCTCGCTGCTTTCCGGTACCAGAGGGCGGACAGGAACCGGGAGCCCAGCTGTGTGTGGGGAAGCGCTGCCAGCGGAGCAAGGCCGGTCCTAGCGGGAACGGGCCGGGGGAACTCCCACTGAGACCTCGTTCCTTGCCCCCGCGCCAGCCCGCACGGTGGCCTGAAGGCAGCCGGGCACAGGGGTCGTGACCGGGGCAGCTCGGCCCGGGGCTTGGCGCTACCGGTCCCGCTCCCCAGGCGGGCTCAGCGCGGAACTCGGCGGTACCGGTCACGGTCACCTAGGGCGGGGACTCCGCGCGTGCCGTTCAATCGCCGCCCGCCTCTATGGCTCACTTCGCATAGCGCGTTCCTATTGGTGGAACCGCGGCGGAGGGGGGCGTGGTCAGACCGGGTGGGCGGGGCCGGACAGGGACGACATCTGAGGGCTGGAGGAGGCTATGAGGCCAGGCTGGGAGAGTTGAGGTTCAGCCTGGAGAAGAGAAGGCGCCGGGGAGACCTCAGAGCAGCCTCCCAGGACTGAAAGAGGCTCCAGGAAACCTGGGGAGGGGCTCTTGATCAGGGGTGCAGGGATAGGTTGAGGGGAAGGGTTTTGACCTGAAAGAGGGGAGATTGAGATGAGATCTCGGGGAGAAATGTTTTGCTGTGAGTGTGGGGAGGCCCAGGTTTCCCAGAAAAGTGGTGGCTGCCCCATCCATGGAGGTGTTGAAGGCCAGTTTGGATGTGGCTTGGAGCCCCCTGATCCAATGGGAGCAGTCCTGCCCATGGCAGGGGGCTTTGAGGTCCCTTCCAACCTATACCATCCCAGAATTATATGATAGTGGCTTTTCTGAATGAGTGATTCAGAAGTGGTGGATGTTGCCCGCTGGGCTGAACGTGACCAGCCTGACACCGGTTTCCTGCACTGCTGAGATCCGCAGTGCCATTGTCATCATCTTCCGATGGCAGCATCTCAGCAAGGAGGGAAAACTGGCCTGTAACTCAAGGCTGGGACAGGACTGGCATGCCAGGAAAGATTTGCCTGCGCTGTGGGAAGGGGAGAGTGGGATGTGTATATGGAATAGCAACTTCCCAAAAAATGGGAATGGCCTATTCCAATGCTGCTGCTTCCTTCCTTCTCTTGGCTTTCCCTTCATTTATTTTCTAGCCAAGTTTACAATTTCTAGCCAGCCTTTCCTGCAGTGAGGATCAATTCCTCTGTGCCTGGATAACAGGATTGCTGTTCCGGCTGCTCACTCAGTGCTAAGAGTCCTGTTTTATTTGGACAGCGAGAGGAAGATACTGTAGATACCCCCCGTGAAGCTGGAGAGTTGATGCCATTATCTCTGGAGTGATTTCTGTGGAAATGGGGACCTAGGAGTTGGTTTTATGGCCCCTTGTGGCTTCCCTCATGTCGGTAAATCCGTAACCCTTGGGGTCTGTCCCTGCTCGCAGAGGTGGACGCTCTCACCAAGGAGCTGGAAGACTTTGAGTTGAAGAAAGCTGCTGCCCGCGCTGTGACGGGAGTGCTGGCCTCCCACCCCAACAGCACTGATGTCCACATCATCAACCTCTCGCTTACCTTCCACGGCCAGGAGCTGCTGAGTGACACCAAACTGGAGCTCAACTCTGGCAGGCGCTATGGCCTCATTGGGCTCAACGGGATCGGTAAGAAGTGGGGTGTGGTGAGTGGGCTGCCGGGAGGCAGGTGGGGAATTGTGAGGGGATCAAGTGCTCCCTCAGTCAGTTTGGGAGATGACACCAAGCTGAGTGGGAGTGTCAGTCCATGGGCTGGAGGGCAGGAAGGGTCTGCAGAGGGATCTGTCCAGGCTGGATCCATGGGCTGGAGGGCAGGAAGGGTCTGCAGAGGGATCTGTCCAGGCTGGATCCATGGGCTGGAGGGCAGGAAGGGTCTGCAGAGGGATCTGTCCAGGCTGGATCCATGGGCTGGAGGGCAGCAAGGGTCTGCAGAGGGATCTGTCCAGGCTGGATCCATGGGCTGGAGGGCAGGAAGGGTCTGCAGAGGGATCTGTCCAGGCTGGATCCATGGGCTGGAGGGCAGGAAGGGTCTGCAGAGGGATCTGTCCAGGCTGGATCCATGGGCTGGAGGGCAGCAAGGGTCTGCAGAGGGATCTGTCCAGGCTGGGTCCATGAGCTAGAGGGCAGGAAGGCTCTGCAAAGGGGCCTGTCCTGGCTGGATCCATGGGCTGAGGCCAACGGGATAGGGTTCAACCAAGCTCAGGGATGGGTCCAGCACTTGGGTCACACCAACTCTAGGAAAAACTGGAACTCAACTCCGGCAGGTGCTATGGCCTCAGTGGGTTCAACTGGTTCGGTAAGAAGTGGGGTGTGGTGAGTGGGCTGCTGGGAGGCAGGTGGGAAATTGTGAGGGGATCAAGTGCTCCCTCAGTCAGTTTGGAAATGACACCGGGCTTGCAGAAGAACAGCTGGAAAGCTGCCCAGTGGAGAAGGTCCTGGGGGTGCTGGTCAGCAGTGGCTGAACATGAGCCAGCAGTGGCCCAAGTGGCTAAGAAGGCCACCAGCATCCTGGCTTGGCTCAGCCATGGGGTGGTACCAGGAGCAGGGCAGGGATCATCCCCCTGCACTCAGCACCTCTAATAGTGGGGTCAGTTTTGGGCACATGACTCCAAGAAAGACCTTGAGGGGCTGGAACGCATCTGGAGAAGGGAACGGAGCTGGGGAACGGTCTTGAACAGGTGTTGTGGGAGCAGCTGAGGGAACTGGAGAAGAGGAGGCTGAGGGGAGGCCTCATCACTCTCTGCAGCTCCTGAAAAGGAGGTTGTGGTGAGGTAGGTGTTGGTCCTTTTCTCCCAAGGAGCAAGTGATGGATGAGAGGAAATGGCTTCAAGTTGTGCCAGGGGAGGTTTAGATCAGATATTAGGAAATGTTTGTGAACCTGTCTGATTCACATTTACTGGATTTGTTTACCCAGTGCTGTTGCTGTTGGTCAGAGAACTTTCGGGATACAGAGTAGGGAGGGTGGGGTTTGGCCTGAATGGGAAAACAGCAGCACAACCCGTGGAGAAGCAGCGCTGTACATGGAGAGATAGAGAAGCCTTTAGAGTTCCTGGGAGCAGACCTAGTTGGGCAGCAGGAAGCGTGTGGTGGAGATAAAGCCCCTGAATCCGGGGAAGGGCTGAGCTGCAGTGGTTTCCAAAGAAATTCCTTGTGTCCCAGTCCTGTCCTTGGGGTGGGGAGCCTTGACTGCCTGTCACAGCACGGCTCTGCCGTGTCCATGACTCTTCTGGCCTCTCAGTCGCAAAATTTCCAAGTATTTTCTTGGCCTGGAAAGGGAGGGAATCACTGGGATCTGACTGCACCTCGCCTGCTTCTCTGTCACGTTATATCTCGCCGAATCCAAGGACTAATCATGGGCTGTCTGCACGCAGGGAAGTCCATGCTTTTGTCGGCTATCGGTAAACGGGAAGTGCCGATCCCAGAGCACATTGACATCTACCACCTGACCCGCGAGATGCCTCCCAGCGACAAGACCCCCCTGCAGTGCGTGATGGAGGTGGACACAGAGCGGGCCATGTTGGAACGTGAGGCCGAGCGTCTGGCTCATGAAGATGGTAACACTTCCTGGAGTCCCTGCGGACACAGGACTTCCTTCTCTTTCCCTCCTACTTTGGGCTCTTGGCAGAGTTTCTGCATGTTATGGTACCTGTTTCCCCCACCTTTCCTGTGCCAGATGAAAAGTCCTTGAGATTACACTTCTTTGGGTGGAATTGTTCCAGGCATTCTTATGAAGTTTGGGCATGGAGGGGGCTGGAGAGTGGGAAAGCAGATGGACATGAGCTTTCCCAGCTGTGCCAAGGTGCAGCTGAGAGCCCTTTGGTGGTCGAGGTGCTCAGGCAGACTCTGTTTCAGCGGAGTGTGAGAAACTCTTGGAGCTGTATGAGCGTCTGGAGGAGCTGGATGCTGACAAGGCAGAAGCACGGGCCTCGCGTATCCTGCACGGTTTGGGCTTCACGCCGGCCATGCAGAGGAAGAAGCTGAAGGACTTCAGTGGTGGCTGGCGCATGAGGGTGGCTCTCGCCAGGTAAGTGATGTTCCACCTGCTGCCTGCCTGCTCCTGACTCTGCAGAGCCACATAGGCAGCTCTGAGAACTTGGAGCAGAGCTGAGAGCCTTTAGGTTACCAGCATGCACCCCATCTCCCCTCTCCTTGCAGAGCCCTCTTCATCCGGCCCTTCATGCTGCTGCTGGACGAGCCCACAAACCACCTCGACCTGGATGCCTGCGTGTGGTTGGAGGAAGAGCTGAAAACGTAAGTGCAAAGGGCTTGCTGCTTCTGTGGTTGTGCTGTTCACTGGAACTCTTTGGCAGCATGTGAGCGAGTGCTGTAGGAACGACTCTGTGGTTCTTGTGCCTTCACAACGTTGTGACGGCTCTGGTGGCGCCCTGGGCCGCCACCACACGTCTGTGGGAGGGCTATTGGTGCAAGGGTAGTGAATGCAAGGTGACACCCCCTTTCCCCCCTCACCGAATCATGGAATAGTTTGAGCTGGAAGGGACCTCAAAGACCATCCAGTTTCACCTCCTGCTGTGGGCAGGGACACCTCCCGCTGCATCAGGGGGCTCCAAGCCCCATCCAACCTGGCCTTCAACACCTCCAGGGATGGGGCAGCCACCACTTGTCTGGGCAACCTGGGCCAGGACCTCAGTCTATGATGATTTTTATGGTTCAACAGGTTCAAGCGGATCCTTGTGCTGATATCCCACTCCCAGGACTTCTTGAATGGTGTCTGCACCAACATCATCCATATGCACAACCGCAAACTGAAGTACTACACGGTGAGTGAGTGAGTGGTGCCCTGTGCGGCCGGTGCAGACAGCGGAGCCGTTCTCCGAGGCGTGTCTGATGCTCTGCGGCCTCTTCCTTAGGGGAATTATGATCAGTATGTAAAGACTCGCTTGGAACTAGAAGAGAATCAAATGAAGAGATTCCACTGGGAGCAGGATCAGATTGCCCACATGAAGGTACCTGTGTGGCTGCATGAACACCTCTACCCACACAGGTGGGTGTCCCTTCGTCTCCTCAGCCTCCTTATCCTGGCTGTCACTAACTCCGTGTTCCGTTGCAGAATTACATTGCACGATTTGGTCATGGTAGTGCAAAGCTGGCCAGGCAAGCTCAGAGCAAGGAGAAGACCCTTCAAAAAATGATGGCTTCGGGCTTGACAGAGAGAGTTGTGAATGATAAGGTAGGATCAGAGACGAACCACGCGGCAGAACTGGAAGCCTGGGTTGCATAAGTGCAATGGTCTTTAGGCAACAGCAGGAATGGTGCTTGACGATCAGAGAATAATGGAATGGTTTGGGTTGGAAGAGGACTTCAAAGCCCACCCAGTCCCACACCCTGCCATTGGCAGGGACACCTCCTGCTGGATCAGGTTGCCCATAGGCTCATCCAACATGGCCTTGAACACCTCCAGGGACCCCCATGATCTTAAAGGTCTTTTCCAACCTAAACAATTGTGTGATTCCACAAACCCTTCCTGATACCGAGGAGGATTGTACTGTAGATAGCTGAATGCTGAAGAGTGGGAAGAGAAGGAGTACTGTTCTAGGAAAGAGGAGGGGATTTGTCATATCAGTGAGGCTATTTTGCAGGCATAGACATCAGAAATGATTGTCGAAGTGTTGGGGAAGATGGGGGAGGATGCTCAGAGCAACTCCTACTTGTTAGAAGAATGTAAACCCACATTTTATTTGAGGGGGATGAAATAGAGACTCGTTACCTGGCAGACAGGCTTGGAAACGACTCATCAGAATAAATCTGAATTGTGAGAGGGGTTTATAGAATGCCGTGGTTTTCAGATGATGTTTGTGGTGAGGTGAGGTTGTGCCAGGACAGCTGGATTGTCCCATGCTCCAGGGTTTCTAAAAACAGATATTTTGTCTTGACAGACCTTGTCGTTCTATTTCCCACCCTGTGGGAAGATCCCACCTCCGGTCATCATGGTGCAGAATGTCAGCTTCAAATACACCAAGGACGGGGTGAGTGTGTGTGTGGGTTCTGTGGAGGTGACTTCTGTCCCTGCCTTGTCTGGGAGTGCAAGGCTTTTGGTTAAGCTTTTGGTTAAGTTGTGATTTTTGTGACTTGCAGCCATGGATCTACAATAACCTGGAGTTTGGGATTGACCTGGATACCCGTGTAGCTCTTGTTGGACCCAATGGAGCCGGAAAGTCAACTCTGCTGAAGCTGCTCACAGGAGAGGTGTGGTCCCTGCATTGTCTGCTGTATTCTGTACCTTTATTCCTGGGGTAGATTCCATGAAGCTGCATGTTCTTGCCAGAGCACCCCAATCAGACCTTGAAATCCAAAGGTCTTGCTGCAATGTGTGGCTTTTTCCATCGTACTATCCGTTCAGGCCGCCTCCTCTGTGCCAGAGTGGAGATGGCTGGATTCTGGTTTTCTGGCATACAGCAAAAGGAGGGATTTCCTGGTGAAATGCTTTATTTTCCCTTTCCAGCTGCTGCCCACGGACGGGATGATCCGCAAGCACTCGCACGTGAAGATCGGTCGATACCACCAGGTACTCCCTGAATCAGTCGGGGGGGACATGAAATGCTGAGGGAGAAGCTATCAGAAATGAGGAATCGGGAATCTTGCCCCTCAGTTTCTGCTTCTGAGGCCCCTCCTATGCTTCCCTTCTGTGGCTGGGGATGGGGGAAGGAACTGTTCCCTTGGTCAAATGGGCTCTGGCCAATGTTCTTACTCTGAAAAGGGGCTCCTTGTGGTCCTTGCCGTTTGCCGCTCCCTGTGTGGTAGAGGCGGTGCCTTGTGCCCAGTGTGGGAAAATCCCGTCCTGAAGCAGAGCTCCCACCTGGAATGGAGGTTCTTCCGATAGCTCAACCCAGAGGCTGTGCCATGCGTGGGCTCCGGCTGCTCTGCCAGTGCCAGAGGGGTTCACGAGGGGAAGTGCTTTTGGCCGTGACATGGGTGGGCAGCACAGCCTGAGGCTGAGTTTTCCTCTCTGCCAGCACTTGCAAGAGCAGTTGGACTTGGATCTCTCCCCACTGGAGTACATGATGAAGTGCTACCCCGAGATCAAGGAGAAGGAGGAAATGAGGAAAATCATTGGCAGATACGGGCTGACAGGGAAGCAGCAGGTGGGTGTGAACTGGTGAGGTTTGATTTTTGGCTCCATAGGGAAGTGGGGCTGCTGTGTTTTGTGTCCCTGTGCTGGTGGCTGATGGTGTGACACGGGTTGGCACAGCACAGTGCCAAAACACCTTTTCCATCTCTGCCTTGGGAAGTGGAGAGAAAAATAACTGATGGCTCGTAGGAGCTTCCTTTGTGTTGCAGCAATGGGTGGGGTCAGAATGGGCGACCTCCAGAGAATCCGGGTTGGGGAAGATGGGTCGTGCTGCAGTCCTGGGCTCAAGCATTTTAACTGTAACATAAACTGGTTTGATTATTGTTTACAAGCACACCAGGCAGAAATGTTGGAATGCATTCTCAGCTGGGAGTGGGGACCAAACAGTAAGGTAGTATCCTCAGTGATGTTCAAAGTCTCAACATGGGGTGTTGCTGTATGTCATACGTTACGTGTGTGACAGGAGTTGTCCTCATCACTGCAGTGCAACCCCGATTTTCACGTTGTTCTTATCCATGTGAGAAGCATGACCACCAGGTCAAGGGAGGGGATTCTCCCCACCTGAAGCCCTCTGTCCAGTTCTGGAGTCCTGAGCACAGGAAGGACATGGAGCTGCAGGATTGAGTCAGGAGGAGCCACGGAGATGATCCGAGAGCTGGAGCATCTCCCGTATCAGGACAGACTGGGAGAGCTGGGTTTTTCAGCCTGGAGAAGAGAAGGCTCCAGGGACACCTTAGAGCAGCCTCCCAGTACTGAAAGGGTCTCCAGGAAAGCTGGGGAGGGGCTCTGGATCAGGGAGTGCAGGGATAGGACGAGGTGAAGGGGTTTGGGCTGCAGGACGAGAGATTGAGATGAGATCTTAGGGAGAAGTGTTTTGCTGTGAGGTGGGGAGGCCCTGGCTCAGGCTGCCCAGAGAACTGGTGGCTGCCCCATCCCTGGAGGTGTTGAAGGCCAGGTTGGTTGTGGCTTGGAGCCCCCTGATCCAGTGAGAGGTGTCCCTGCCCATGGCAGGAGGTGGGACTTTGGATGGTCTTTGAGGTCCTTCTAGCCCAAACCATTCCAGGATTTTGTGGGTCACTCCAGAACCAGAGTTGTTTGCTGGTTGTGTTGGGATGCAGTGAACAGCAGTCAGACCTTGATTAACTGTGCCAGGGGACATTTCACACCAACTGGGTGTTGTTCTGGAGTCTCCTTCTTCAGCCTCTGGAATTCCCTGGTTCTGCTGGTTGGAGAAGCTTAGTTTAGGTATAACTGAATTTTGTCCTCTGTCACAAAGCTGCTGGAAGCTCAGTGTGAGACGGGAATAGGTGGTGGTCTGTGAGTTTCCCCACAGAGCTGCCAACACGTCTGTGTTTGCCAGGTGAGCCCCATCAGGAACCTCTCGGATGGGCAGAAGTGCCGGGTGTGCTTCGCCTGGCTGGCCTGGCAGAACCCACACATGCTCTTCTTGGATGAGCCCACCAACCACCTGGACATCGAGACGATAGACGCGCTGGCTGATGCAATCAATGAATTCGAAGGGGGAATGATGCTCGTCAGCCACGACTTCAGACTCATCCAACAGGTAAGGACAGCAGTGAATTCTGTCAGAGCACCTTTCTAAGACTTCATGTAATTAAAACAAGGTGTTTTCAACTCTTACTCATCCCAAAAAGAAGAGCAAGTGCAGAAATCACTGGGCGCGATTCCCTGACCAGGTCCATGTGAAACAATCATTGAGCTAGGCCAGGAAAGCATTGGCTACTTAAAATGAAAAGCAACAAAATCCGCTATAAGTGAAGAATAAGTTAAATGCAAATCTAGTCAGGCTGTGGAGGCCTTCACTGGATTTTTTTAAGCGATGCTGGAGTAGTTCCAGCATGGTTTGTTATCCCCCAGTCTACACGGGTGAAGGGAATTACACCCTGTACACAGAAATATCAGGCACTGATTTCTCAGCTGTGGCTTTGTCAGCAAGTTCAGGTTTAATGTTATTTTGCATGCATTATCCAAGTAGCTTAGATCTAGACCTCCTTTTTTTCCAATTCCTGATTTGGCAGGACAGGTTTTCCTTCTTAGTCCATGAGCAGCAAAAGAAATGTTGAGGGGTCAAGGATCTTTACTTCTAACATTGTGTATGTGCATTGCCTACAGGAAAGCTGGGGAGGGGCTCTTGATCAGGGAGTGCAGGGACAGGATGAGGGGAACGGTTTTCAGCTGAAAGAGGGGAGATTGAGATGAGATCTTGGGGAGAAATGTTTTGGTGTTAGGGTGGGGAGGCTCTGGCCCAGGTTACCCAGAGAAGTGGTGGCTGCCCCATCCCTGGAGGTGTTGAAGGCCAGGTTGGTTGTGGTTTGAAGCCCCCTGATCGAGTGTGAGGTGTCCCTGCCCATGGCAGAGGGTAGGACTGGATGGTCTTTGAGGTCCCTTCCAGCCCAGCCCTGTCCAGGATTCTAAAAATTAAGCAGCAAACACCAGGTAAGATGTTTCACTGTAGATATTTTTCCTTGGTAGCTGAAATGTGAAGGTTATCAAACTCTTTTCTTAACAGACATCAGCAGATTTTGGTTAACTATAATTTTGGAGAGGTGCTGAAGTGCTGCACTGTACATCTCTCCTCCTCCCCACCTGTCGCTCTCAGGTCGCACAGGAGATCTGGGTCTGTGAGAAGCAGACAATCACCAAGTGGCAAGGTGACATCCTGGCCTACAAGGAGCATCTCAAGTCGAAGCTGGTGGATGAGGATCCGCAGCTCACCAAGAAGACCCACAACGTGTGAGCGCCGGCACGGCCGGTCGGGTGCTCTCTGGGGACTGGCGGTGGTGGCCAACATGAGTCGCCCGTCGGACGCCGAGGGCCGGGCTCTGCTGCTCTCCCTGGCTGCGTTCTAGGATTGCTGCAATACTGCTTCCCCTCGACTCGCCTTGCACCTCTCTATCTGGACAGATCTCTCCTCTCCTGATCTGGCTATGTCTGGGCAACCGTTTCCACCCACAGGTGATGTTCCACCTGAGCCAGGCCTCGGAATCTTGTGGCCTGGGGTCCTGGCAGCAGCAATTAAGGGTGTCTGAGCTGCAGTGACACTAGTGGAGACGCCAGCCCAGCTTCTCCTGCCTCGTCCTTCCCAGTTTCTGCTTCAGTTTAGATACTTCACGTCAAACTCCTCTGGCCTTGGTTTGTTTTTAACTATTATTTAACAGTGTAATTAACAGATCTGCCTGAAAATCTTATCGGTCAATAAAGAGGGAAGAACCATCTCATCTTGTTTTGTGAGCCATGGTCCTTACTGCAGGGGTGTGTCATGGTTTACCCTCAGCCCAGCCCATTTCTGCAGCTAAAACCAAGCAGTTGGGCTTCCAATTCCCTTTCCCTCCTATCCCCAGGGAAAGGGAAATGAGTGGAAGAGATTTGTGGGTTGGAAAGTAAAACAGCTTTAATGAAATAATAATAAATATATACAAAATTGCATCTCCAGCTCTCGATGACTGTGTTACCACAGATGTTGCTGAGCAGGCAGGCACGGGGAAGGGTCTGGGTTAGGAGGGAACTGGATTCGGGAATACATGGATCCAGGATCAAGGGCCAACAGAAAGGACAAGGTCCTCGGTGGACTCCAGCTATGGAAGAAGAGAGAGAGAGACCCTCGTCATCTCCCAGGTTTATACCCAGTGTGACCTATGTGGGATGGAATCCTCTGTTGGTCAGGTTTGGGGTCACCTGTCATGGCCGCTCCTCCCTGCAGGGGCAATACTTTTTGGCCTTTTTCACTTACAGCTCTACCAGCTCAAGGATGGCCTTGGATTCCATAGGAATAAGTAAGAGTCTTATGTCCAGTTCTGGAATCCCCAACATAAGAAGGACATGGAACTGTTGAAATGGGTCAGGAGGAGCCACGGAGATGATCTGAGGGCTGGAGCACCTCCTGTACAAAGACAAGCTGGGAGAGTTGGGGTTGTTCAACCTGGAGAAGAGAAGGCTGTGGGTAGACCTTAGAGCAGCTTCCAGTAGGGAAAGGGGCTCCAGGAAAGCTGTGGAGGGGCTCTTGATCAGGGAGTTCAGGGACAGGATGAGGGGAATGGTTTTCAGCTGAAAGAGGGGAGATTGAGATGAGATTGTAGGGAGAAAGGTTCTCCTGTGAGGGTGGGAGGCTCTGGCCCAGGTTGCTCAGAGAAGTTGTGGCTGCCCCATCCCTGGAGGTGTTGAAGGCCAGGTGGGATGGGGCTTGGAGCCCCCAGACCCAGTGGGAGGTGTCCCTGCCCATTGCAGGGGATGGGACTGGATGGGTTTTGAGGTCCCTTCCAGCCCATACCATTCCATGATTCTATGAAGTGAAAGCAATAACCTTCCTGCACGTCAATGCCCTGTGTTGTCACTGCTGGAGAGAAACACTGCCTGAAATGCACATGGTGAACATTCAGAAACTGAGGTTACTCAGATAAGACTTTAAAGAATTTCAAAAACTCATTCTACTTCATCCCAAACCAGAGCAGGTGTCTTATCTGCTGGGGCTGAACTTGGGGTGTGGAGCAGAGCCCTTTCTGCTGGGCCGAGGGCCCACCAGGGCTTGTGGGACACAGGAGTGCTTAGCTCTGGAGGTGCTGAGCAGGGAGCAGGAACCTGGGGAACCTCTGCTAATCCAGTGTGAACACTCAGTTTTCCTGAGGGACAGAAGAGGGAGTGAGCCACAAGTGCTTTTGTGTTGCTATTGTCCAATGCAACTTGAAAGGGCTCTGAAGGCTGGAAACCAAGGAATGAAGATCTATAGAATACCAGCGCGTGTTTGCAACAGCAGCTTCAGTGCATTCATTCCCTCCACCTTGAATCGCAGGGGTCTAATATTGACACTCAATAATTCAGTTATTTGTTCTTTGCAGGTTTAACTAAACAAAACCAAGCAACTACAGTCAGTTTAACATTTAATTTTGTTCACAGTAACGCATTTTTGGAAACGTTTGTGTTTAAACCTTGCCCTGTGCCACAGAAGCTTGAATAAAATATATTTCCCATGTATTTTTAAAAACAGTGAAAAGGTATTGAAGGAAAGGTAGCAAAGCAAACCAAATATCTTCTGATGATCATGAGTCACTATTTTAATCACCCCTGTCACACGAGGACAGCTGTGCTGCTCACGTGAAAATTTTGTGCAGCCCCAGATCCTCTTCCAACAGGACACATGGACCGAGGGACGGGACAAGGGGCAGCAGTAGTGCTCCCTTGCAGTACCTTCTGAGACACCGTCCCTCTGTGGTGCCAGTACTTTGGGTAGAGTATTTCCTTGTCTTTCTCCAAAGGAGCATCCAAGTTATGACTGAGGCTGTGGAACCACAGAGTTGCTGAAGCGGGAAAAGACCTCTTGAGATCATCAAGTCCAACATCAACCCTACCATGCAGACTAAACCCTCTCCCCAAGTGCCACATCTGCAGGTTCTGTGAACTCCTGCAGGGATGGAGACTCCACCACCGCCCTGGGCAACATCTGCCAGGGCTTCTCATCTCTCTTACAAATTTTTCCTAATATCCAACCTAAACCTCCCTTGGCACAACTTGAGGCCGTTTCTTCTCATCCATCCCTTGTTCCTTGGGAGAAGAGATCAGCACCCACCTCCCCACAAGCTCCTCTCCAGGAGGTGCAGAGAGCGATGAGGTCTCCCCTCGGCCTCCTCTTCTTCAGACCAAATCCCCCAGGTCCCTCAGCTGCTCCCACAGCCCCTGTTCTCCAGACTCTTCCCCAGCTCCGTTCCCTTCTCCGGACGTGCTCCTGTCCCTCAAGGTCTTTCTTGGAGTGAGGAGCCCAACCCTGACCCCAGGATTCAAGGTGCTGAGTGCAGGGGGACGATCCCTGCCCTGCTCCTGCTGCCACTCCATGGCTGAGCCAAGCCAGGATGCTGGTGGCCTTCTTGGCCACCTGGGCCACTGCGGGCTCATGTTTAGCACTGCAGATCATCCATGAGACAAGGCCATAGTGGGAACTGCTTCCAGTAGCAGTTCGAGTTCTTCAGTGGTATTAACAATGAAAAGGAAAAAAGGAAAGGAAAAAAAAAACCAAACAGTCTTTCCTGAGAAAATGATGACAATTACTATAAATGCTGTTCAAGTCAGCTCTGCAGAAAAGTCCTGGTTGCATTGAAAATCAACTGAGATGAACATCTCGATGTGAATGGCTGAGAAGCTGAGAGCCAGCCAGGGAGTTAAAGCAACCCAGGGATGAGTAATTTCTGTAAAGGCTGATTGGTACCACAAAAGCTGAAGCAATACTAGAGGAACACTCGTCTGCTACCTGGGCTGGTAAGAAGGTGGTGGCGAGTTGGAAAGGGTTGCAAAGTTGTTATGAGAAGAGTGGAGTCAAGAAGTCCCACATGAGGGCAGAGCTGCTTGTTCCACTCTTCCTTACCCTTAGCAATGGTTTAGCACCAACACTTGGAGCCGCCTTTTAGAGCTGTGGTTGGGAGCCACGGTGGCAAAAATAGCTTCAGGATACAACCTTGCACTGAGTTCTTTGGGAAAGGTAAAGCCTGAGAATGGGCAGGCCACACCAACCCTTCTATTTTGTGAGAGGCCACGCATCGATAAGAATGGTAGAGGGCTTCCTCCCTCTGATGTGCTTTTGCCCCCAGCCCCTGGTGATGTGCAGAGCTGTAAAGAGCAGGGATCGGTGTGTCAGGGGCACTGCTCACTGTGACTGGAGCTCTTGGACCCTTCCCAAGTGCTCGCACACTAAAGGAGCCACTGCATCTCCCATACCCTCAGCCGTGCCTGACACCATCAGTTGCACAGACAGCTTGTGTTTGTGTTTCATGGAATCATGGAATGTTTTGGGCAGGAAGGGACCTCAAAGCCGTGGGCAGGGACACCTCCCACTGGATCAGGAGGCTCCAAGCCCCATCCCACCTGGCCTTCAACAGCTCCAGGGATGGGGCAGCCACAACTTCTCTGGGCAACCTGGGCCAGGGCCTCCCCACCCTCACAGCAAAACATTTCTCCCCGAGATCTTATCTCAATCTCCCCTCTTTCAGCTCAAAACCCTTCCCCTCATACTATCCCTGCACTCCCTGATCAAGAACTCCTCTCCAGCTTTCCTGGAGACCCTTTCAGTACTGGGAGGCTGCTCTAAAGTCTTCCTGCAGCCTTCTCCAGGCCGAACAACCCAAACTCTCCCAGCTTGTCTTTATACAGAAGGTGCTCCAGTCCTCCGATCATCTCTGCGGCCTCCTCTGGACTCGTTCTAAAAGCTCCAGGTCCTCCCTGTGCTAATGAGGCACTGCTGCTCCTGCTCACCTCTTTTACCCTCAAACCTCCTCTCAGGTCTGAAGGTTTAATTGAATCAGTTCCTCCCAGCTGCCCTTCCCTGAGTGTGAAGTGGAATCATCAGCCACAGATGGGTTTGGTCCTGCTCCCCCGGGGGATGCACCCGGGGCAGGTGAGGGGCTGCTGCCTTTGCTATATAACCAGCCCCGTGGCACCTCCAGGATGCTTTGCTGGAAGCTGAGATGAGTGCAGAAGCTGGGAGGAAGCGTGGGCATGCTTCCCCCTCTGGGGACCGGATGCCTAAGAAGAAACCAAAGAGAAAGGAGACCTATTCAGCCTACATCTACAAAGTGCTGAAGCAAGTGAGTGAACCTTTCTTTTCTGGTGGAGGCTGCTTCATAGGCACAGTTATTTCTGCCTGTTGTGTGTTAACCTTATAGAATCCTGGAATAGTTTGGGGTGGAAGGGACTTCAAAGCCCATTCCGTTCCACCCCCTGCAATGGACAGGGACACCTTCCACTGGATCAGGGGGCTCCAAGCCCATCCAACCTGGCCTTAAACACCTCCAGGGATGGGGCATAAAGAGGAAGGAAGGAAAATCTGTTTTTAGTGTGATGGAAAAACAGAGTAGTTGGATACAGGAGACCCCCAGCTGATCCTGAAAAGTGTGGGAGGGGATTCTTTGGGTAGGAGGCAAGAGGTGGACTTACATTGGAAAGGGTTTCCTGGAGGGAGTAAGCTCTAGTGCCAGGCTTTGCCTAAATAAGTAACTGAGTAGGAGTCAATGGGGCAGGAGCAGCAGCCCTTAGCTCTGTAAGGATATTAAAATCTTTCTGTTATTTTCTGTTGGAGATGAGGAAAAGAACTTTAACTGATGGCAATGAGCTGCCTGGGCCACGGGGGGGGACTGTGCGGAGTCTCTGGGCAACAAAACCCTGAAACCACTGTGGTGCCCCAAGGTTCTCTCTTCAGCCTAATGTGGTGACACAGGGCTCAAGACCCTCAGGGTGCCAACAGTTGGGTCCCTCTGGGATCAGGGTGCCCTGCCTGGGGTGGGAAGGGGCCCCCACTCCCTGCGTGGCGATGGATGCCTGAGCGGGGGCTTGGTTCCTGTCCAACAGGTGCACCCGGACACTGGCATCTCCTCCAAGGCCATGAGCATCATGAACTCCTTTGTCAATGACATCTTTGAGCGCTTGGCCACGGAGGCCTCGCGCCTGGCCCAGTACAACCACCGCGCCACCATCACCAGCCGTGAGGTGCAGACGGCTGCCAGGCTGCTGCTGCCTGGTGAGCTGGCCAAGCATGCTGTGTCCGAGGGCACCAAGGCTGTCACCAAGTACACCAGCAGCAAATGACTGCCCTGTGCCCCAAATAAAGTCTTGCTGCACCCCCTGCACCCAGGCTGCTGTGGTGCTGCCAGGGCAGTGGCAGGGGGCGGTGGGGAAGGGGCTGCTGATGGTGGGGGTCCTGGGGTCTGCAGGATGTGGGCCTGGGCACTGGGCTCTCTCCATGCCCAGTGGCTGGGGCAAAGTGGTGGAGCTGGGCCCGAAGCCCTTGGATGTGTGGGAAGGGGAAGGCTCCTGGTGGGCAGCGTCTCTGGTTGAGGCACAGAGCAAGGTGATGCAGGAGCAGCTGCTGCCTTGGGGAGGGGGGTGGGTGCTTCCCATGGGGTGACCTGAGGGATGATGATGTCCTGAAGGCTGCAGAGTGCTCTGGGTGCAAGGACTGGCATCTCTGGATCTGGCCCACCTGGAGTGTGAGGGGCTGGCTCTACCAGACAAGGGATGGAGCACAAATCTGTGTCATTTATCTCAGTACCAAGCAGAATTACCCTTCCTGTGCTCCTCTCTAAGGTGCTGTCCTCCCCACATGGAGATTCCCTGCAAGTTGGATGCTTGACATGAACTGTTGGGGTTGCTGTGGCATCTAAATCTCCTGTGGTTTTCCCCAACAACCCTTGACAGCTCAATGGAGCTGGTTGCAGCCTTGCCCCTTGTTGACAAACAGAGATGAACCAGCCCTTGGGCTTCAGACCTGGTTGGTGTTGAGGTCATGAGCGTGGTGAGCAGGTGGAAAACTTTTGAGTTCATGCTGCCACAATTCCAAGGAGGAAAATGAACCACAGTCTTCCATCAAATCAGTTCCACAAAAGCAGAGGACAGGATAAAATGTCAAGTGCTCTAAAACCCTTCCTAATGTCTATGGAACTGGGACCTGACGATGAAGGGAGCTCAGAGTAGAACTGAAAATAAAAGGTGGCTCTGATAGAGATGCTGCTGGGGAGGTGGTATGATGTGTGACAGAGGTGAGACATGGGGGTGGTAAGTGGGAAACGCTGGCTGACTGTAGGCAGGAGGAGGTTAAAAGCACCTGCAGGCACAGAGACATGAATACAAGATTCTACACATAACAACAGAAAGATCTTGGAATGACAAACACACAGTAAGTACAGAAACACCATATTTATCTTAAATTTGATTATATTCATTTTTTATTAAATTTATTCAATTTTTAATCAATTTATTTTCAATTTGATTAAAAATTTTATTCAACCCCCAAAAGCTACTTCCTTGCTCATTTTTACGTTAAAAAAAAAGTCTATTAAATAGCAGCTGGGTGAGACAATGGCTTTAAGGTCACCAAGTCCATAACATTTACTTGGGTTTTGGAAAAAAAATGGGCTGGCATTTATTTTAAAAAAAAAATATTGGAGTAGTAGGAAATTATAAGTAAATGGCCAGGGAGGAAATGTGTTTCACTCAGGGAGAGGAGGAGGTTGTTACATGTGGGTCTGTTAGCCTGGAGTTAATTCCAGTCAAAATAAATGAAATGTGTTCTAAGCCTTTTGTGATAATACAAGGTCCAACACAAAAATGAGGCTGTGCATGTAACACTTTAACAAACAAAGAAACCAAAAATTATCACCTTTACAACCGTCCCCTTCTTGGCTGACATGACTGCCGATGCTCAAAGCCATCCTGCAGGTCATTTTCTGAAGGGCTTTTGAGTGTCTCTGTTGGTTTTGCTTTCATATCTTCTACCAGCAAAAAATGGGTTCCTTTGAGCCCTGACTGGGATCTCTTCACTGTCAGCCCCAGTCAATAACTGAAAAGTGTCCATAGTGAATTTCTTCAGTTCCTCAAGAAACCTGGTGTGAACTCCCTGTGCACTCTTGCACAGCAACTCTTTCAAGCCAAGGGTAAGGAGATGTCTCTGATATAGAATCATTAAGGTTGGAAAAGACCTCTGAGCTGATCAAGTGAAATCACCAACACAACAGCACTGTGCCTGCAAAACTGTGTCCCAAAGTGCCAAGTGTACGTTTGTTTTTTTAATGCCTCCAGGGATGGTGACCCCACTTCCCTGGGCACCCTCTTCCAATGCTTGAAGCTGTGTCCACTCATACTGAGTGAAGAGATCACGATAAGCCTTGTCTCCCTGTGACAGGTTGGAACATATTCTATAGCCATCTACTTGCCTCTGCCCTTCCACTCTTGGTTCCTGAGTTGCAGGGTTAGTTTTGGAGTGGGTTGGGTTGGAAGGGAACTGAAAGTCCATGTCTAAGGACAGAGAAGCTGCAGGAGGGCTGATGTGGGAGGGCTGACAGTGATCAGCAGGCAGGGGGGTTTCGCTCCAGAACAAAAACCCTTGGTGTTTTACTTTCTTTCAGGTGCAGGGTTCACACCCTGCAAGCTGTTGTGTTCTGTGGGATGAACTGGGCAAGGGGAACAGAAACCTAATCTGCCAGAGGGGTGGTGGTAGCAAGATTGTCCAGAGCTGCAGGAGGTCAAGGTGGCCATCCTTGGTGTTTCCTCCCATCTATGCCTCTCACTGCACCTTGCCCAGGTACTGCCAGTGGCTGGAAGGGACCTCAAAGCCCATCCAGTCCCACTCCCTGCCATGGGCAGGAACACTTCCCACTGGATCAGGGGGCTCTAAGCCCCATCCAACCTGGCCTTGAACACCTCCAGGGATGGGGCAGCCACCACTTCTCTGGGAACCTGTGCCAGGGTCTCCCCACTCTCACAGCAAAACATTTCTCCCCGAGATCTTATCTCAATCTCCCCTTTCAGTTGAAAACATTTCCCCCTCAATCTGTCCCTGCACTCCCTGATCAAGAGCCCCTCCCCAGTTCTTACTCCCATTTCCGTGCCCGTGGGATATGCAGGGATGCCTTTCTGGGGTGGAGAGCGCTCGGGTCAGCTTGGAGCTGCAGTTCTGCTGCTGCCCTGGAGGTGGTTCTCTCTGCCTGCCCGATGCAGGATGAGTTTCTGCTGCGCGGGCAGGATCCCAGTGCTGCCCAGCTCCGGGCAGACTCCCTGTGGACCACGCACTTCCCCGCTGTGGTACCCTTGCTCTCCTGGCAGGCACTGCCCGTCTGCCTGGGCCAACTGCTGTTTTTTGATGAGAGAAGCGGCTGTCGCCTGGGAGAGCACCGGGCGCTGGGAGAACCAGAGATGAGGAGGGCTTTAGTGGTGCGGGAGCTTGATTTCCCAGTACTGCAATTTGTGCATCCTGGTCCATGTCTCATATCCCGCACCCCCACTCCCCCTTTCCCCCTCCCCCTCGAAGGCTGGATGAATGGAGTTGGTGATTGGCTTTTTGCATCCACCTCACTACATCCCTGTGTTTCTTCATGGATCTGGAACGGTAGCCTGCAGCACAGATGCACTGAGCTTGGGAGGCAGTTGGAGATGGCTGTTTTTGGAATGGTGAATTCAGCACTGAACCTGCCCAGATTGTCCATTTTTTGTTTTCCCCTCGTGGGCGTGGGCTCGTCTTTCACTGCACAGGGGCCATGCTGCTGGTTTCCCCACAACACATCTCCCCTGGAGCTGCCCTGATGCACCTGCAGGCTTCCTTTCTCGAGGGATAACTCAGCATTCTTAGCACAGATCAGCTCCACAGCTCAGCCTCTTCCAGACTGGGCTTGTGTCTCCGTGACCTGTGTGTGTACCAGAAAGCTGGGTGGGATCTGAATGAAGTTGCTTTGGGAGGAGGGAGCAGACTCTGCCAACCGGCAAGGATTCACAAGGTTGCTGTGAGAATGACCCAGAAGCACTCAGTTCCAGTAAAAGGCAAACCTTAACACAAAGCCCATGCAAGTGCCCTTCCAAGTGTCTTGGCACTGTCCTGGTCTGTGTGGGTCTCTTTTTCTAGGTCTGGCTATGTCCCTTGAGTTCTTAGTGCTGAGATGCTGAAGCACTATTATGTTTTGTGTCCCCAGCCCCACGTCTATGTCCACCCGATCTCTTCATGCCCACGGGCTAGAAGCAACCTCTTTTTTCTGCCTTGGTCCACTCTTCAAGCCACTCAAAAAGAACACTATTGTGTGACAGAACGAATCAAAGTCTTCAGGAAAATATCAGCAGTGCCTTTTTTCTGTGATCCTTTGTGTACGAAAACAATGACTTGAGAGTATCTCTTCATTCCTCTTACAGGGTGGGCACCTGTGGGGGCAGAGCATCTCTAGTCCATGATGAGCGGTGCAGGTTTGGAGGGGGAAGCAGTGGCGGTTGGCACCAGCGAGCAGACCTGTGTGCATTTCTCCTCCCGTGTTGCAGTGTCCCTTGGCAGCAGTGCTGCCAGGTGGCCGCTCTGGAGCATCATTAGACACAGCTCCAAATGGCACAGGCAGGAGAGGTTCAGCGCTCTGAGGAAAATGAGCTAGTGATGGATAGCACTGGTGATGCCAAAGCTGCTGAAATATTAAGTTCTGAAGTGCAGCCAGGGTATCAGCAAGGGACTTCTCCTCCTCTCCATGCTCAGCTGCAGGTGTGTGGGGACAGTGCTGCTCTGTGTCCCTTCCCTTTGCTGCTCTGGCCTGACATAGGCTCTTGTCTTTGAGGAACAGTAACTCTGAGTCCAAGTAACTCCAAGAGTGGGAGATGGGTGATGGCCAAGGGTCAGACAGACACCCCGCTCCAAGCACACCCCCTGCTGCCTGAGGCTCTGTTTTCCCTGATGCTGCTGGTACTGGCCTGGGACTGAGGGTCTGCAGCGTCCTTGGAGTTGTGTCTCCATATGTGTTCTCCCCAGCAAGGATTGTTGCAAATTCTTTCCTTGTTTGCTGTCTCTCTCCCTACTCCCTTCACTCTGGAGTCTTGCCTGTACCCAACAATAACACTGATTCCTTCATCTCCCCTGGTCGGGATCATGGCGTGGGGGTGGGGAGGGATTCAGAAGTTAGTTATGGGAATAATTAGGTCTTGTTTGATGTCTGCAGTTTCCAGGGCCATAGAACAATGGGGGTCAGAAGGTCCTTGTTGTGGTGTCCTCTCCCTGTACAGCCCTGCGTTACCTGCTGCCTGGTGTGGTGCCTCTTGCTACGGAGTTGCAGGCAGGGACTGCAGGAGCACCAGCAATGCCTCGCAATGCTGGGGAACTCGAGACAGGGCAGAACCCTCCTCTGGGGCCTGAGGACAGAAATGTGATGGGGACAAAGTGCCTTCTGACATCAGTGATGCGTGCTGGCCTGGGCTCAGCTCAGTCACCACTGGAGCCCTGTGCTGGAGGACGAAGCTTCCCTCAGCCCCATGCAGGCTGTGGGGCTAGAAAAGGGGATGGCACGGGCAGGGTGGCCCCATGAGGAGTGGCTGCTGCAGGCCACACACCGTTTTCCCATTAGTGAGTGTTTAGTTCAGCGTTTTAAATAATTGTGTCCTCGGAATGATATTTAAAATCCATTTGGGAAGCAATGAGGCGGGAAAGTGCCTGTGCCTTTGTGATGACGCTGCGCGGCTGCACCACACATGCATATTACAAACTCGTTACAGGCTCGTTTACACACACGCTGCTCACTCCCCACACAACCTCTTCCTGATGCTCCTAATGTTTCTTCCCTACCATGGCTGTTTCATCTTGGCACTGTCGAGAAACGCGCTGGGTAAGGCAGCCCTGGGTCACCTACAGCCAGCGGGGCACTTGGGTGCTGGCCTTGGGATGGGGGTGTGTGGGGCACACCTGGTGCTGCAGCTGTGTCCCAGGTGTCCTCTCCTTCACCAATGCTTCATGCTCAGTGCAGAGCTGGGTTCACTTCCTTGTGCTTGTGGTGTTGAGGGTTCTGGAGCTGCAGCCCCAAGGTTTGGGACACAGCTGGGAGAGAGCCGCAGTGCCTTTGTTGGGCTAACAGTGTGGTTGAGCACCAGCAGATGTTCTGGAATGTTCATGGGTAGCTGCGCAAGCTGGAGGGACTTAGCATGAGGAAGGAAATGGAGCAGTAGATTTGAGAGTGGTTCCTTGAGTGCTGGTTAGTGGTTGAATGGGAGATGCCCTTGCAGCTGTTCCTTTGTCCTCATCCCTCTCCAATTGCTGTGTGAGGACCCTCTGCTTCCCTCCCAAACCGAGCAAACCAGAAATCCTCTGTGGTTGTACAAGGCTCTTTGTCTTGTTGGTCTCCATGGCATGAGTAGTATTTGGTCTTTTCTCCTTGTCTGTCCCTCCTGACTGTGCTCAGGCCTGCATAGCCAAGGTCCCAACTGTGCTTTTGCTTGGTGCCACCTTGTGGGTGTTACTGTTACTGTTACTGGGGTGAGGATCAAGCCCCCCAGCTGTGTTCAAGGATATGTTGGGTCCTGACATCCTCATCCCTCGAACAATCACCTTGTTGGCTGTTATCCAAGATATGAAATGGGTGGCTCTGAAACCATCTTGGAAAAGATTGCTGTGCAGGCATGAGGAGAAGGACTTGGGGTGCTGAGGGAGGAGAAGCTCATGAGCCGGCAATGTGTGCTCACGGCCCAGAAACCAACGGTGTCCTGGGCTGAACACAAAGCACTGGGACCAGAGGGGAAGGAGAGGATTCTGCCCCTCTGCTCCGCTCTGGGGAGACCCCACCTAGAGCCCTGTGTCCAGGTCTGGAGTCATGAGCACAGGAAGGACCTGGAGCTGTTGGAGCAAGTCCAGAGGAGGCCACAGAGATGATCCAAGGGCTGGAGCATCTCCCGTATGAGAACAAACTGGGAGAGTTGGGGTTGTTCCTCCTGGAGAAGAGAAGGCTCCAGGGACACCTTAGAGCATCCTCCCAGTACTGAAAGGGCCTCCGGGAAAGCTGGGGAGGGACTCTGGATCAGAGAGTGCAGGGACAGGATGAGGGGGAGGGTTTTGAGCTGAGAGAGGGGAGATTGAGATGAGATCTTGGGGAGAAATGTTCTCCTGTGCGGGTGGGGAAGCCCTGACCCAGGTTGCCCAGAGAAGTGGTGGCTGCCCCATCCCTGAAGGTGTTGAAGGCCAGGTGAGATGTGGCTTGGAGCCCCCAGACCCAGTGGGAGGTGTCCCTGCCCATAGCAGGGAGTAGGACTGGACGGGCTTTGAGGTCCTTCCAGCTCAAACTATTCCAGGATTCTATTAAAAGCCAAGGACTCTCAGCCTCTGACCCCATGCAAAGCTGCAGACGGGACCTGATCCTCTGAACTGCTCTAATGCCTCAGAGACTTTCCAACGCGTCTCTTGTGCTCTGTTACAACACAAGAGATACACTGTGTATTTTTAACTTTCTGATCTCACTCTGTTCATCTCGGCCCCTGACACCAGGCAGGTGCAATCATAAGTTAAATAAATGGTCCAGTAAGAGAACACTCTTGCAGCAGGAGCAGCGATGTTTAGAAGTGGACAAACCTCTGAAAAAAAGTTGCAATTCTTCATTTTATTTCAAGGATGTGCATCCTCTTCCCTCTGTTCAACCTTGGGTCATGGGATTGCAGGTGATCCTCTTTGCTCTGACCTTTCAGGATCCCCTTCTTCCTCACAGACTGATCCAAAGTATCTGAGGAAGGACTGGATAAAGGGGCCAGAGGACTTGGTGCAGCTGCTCTGGGAGTCTGACAGGCCCTGTGCCCCTGGTGTGAAGGTGTTAGCCAAAACCAGTGAGAAGGAGCCTGCTTTCCGCCCACCCAGCCCAGTGTGGGCTCAGTGAACTGGATGTGAAGGTGAAGCCTTGTGCCCGTAGCGGCCAACTCCTGCCAGAGGTCAGAGCTGAGGGGACAGATGGTCCTGGGATCCCTCCTGTGACTGTTGGCAGAGAGAAGAAGGGACCCCCTCCAGCTGCAGGGCCAGGACGGGTTCCTGAGCTCTGTCAAACACAACAGGAAGGCTCTTCTGGGGGGATGTGGGGTGTGGTTTGCTTTTTGGTGGTTTCCTCATTTTGTTTTTTTGTTGGTGGATGAATTTGGGATTTTCTTGTTGCTGGCTGTGGGAAAGGGAGGGAATCTCCAGGGCAGTTGGTGCGACAGCAGAAATGCAGACCTGCTCAGAACAGCTCTATCACAAGTTGACAGCTTAAAGACTACATGGGCCCAGATTTAAAAATAAAAAACACCCAACCAAGAGCAACCAAAACAAAACCCAAACAAATTAAACAAAAATCACCCCCCCAACCCCCCCAAAAAAAAACCAACACAACAACCTCACCCCCTCTAAAAATCGGGTCCCAAAAACAAAGGAAAACCTCACTCCCTCACCCCAAAACTTCTGGTCACATATATAGTTAATATATATTTAATATATATTTAATATTAATCTTGCCAGTTTTGCCGTGTAGATGGTACCATCCACAGCGCAGGCTGTGATGGCTTCTAACAAACCCTTGTTGTCCCATGGGACATCATGGTCCAGGAGAAAATCCATGGGTCAGTGTAGCAGTTCTGGGTGGAGGTCCATGGTCTGGGCTCTGCCACCCCCATCAGCCCTTGGGCACTCCTATAGGTCTCTGCCACCTCACCCCGTGACCCCAGACACGTTCAGTTCCAGGATTCGGCAGAGCCTGTCCGCTAGAATTCCCACAGCAGCTGATGAGCCCCTGTTCCTCCTGCTGGCACTTGCAACCTGCCCAGCTGGAAGGTTCTCACGTTGGCAGGGGGCACAGCAATTAATGGGTTCCTTATAGGAGAGTAATTTGAGAGCAAACAAGGTTTAACAGGTCCCAAAGCTACTTGAGCTACCACAACATCTCAACTGACAGGATCCACCCTGTCCTGCAGAGCTGTGGTCACTGAGACAGAGCAGGAGGTTTCAGCATCTCCCACCTCTCCAAGCTTGACCCTCTGGGACTGGAGGGGTGGGTGGTGCAGCTGGGCATTCCTCCCACAGCAGCCTGAAGATGCTTGGCAGTCTCTTGAGGTTTCCATGGGAGTTTCTTTCCCATTGTCAGGAAGCTTGGCTCCTGCCACCCAAGCTGCTTTTCCCAGGGTTGCCCACATGCCTTCCTTTGCTCTGCTGCCCCGGAGAAGGTGCTGGGCTCCCAGGACTAGCGTGGGGAGCTCACGAGGGGTTTGGTCACGAGGAGGTCTCTCTGCTCACTCCCTTGTGACTTCTGGCACCGCTTCTGTTGCAGGTCCTTCCCTGGCTGCCCCCACCTCGCCCTGTTCTTTCTGAGGGAGCACAGTACAGAGCAGAGCCTGCGCTGAGCAGGCGAGCGAACACGTAGAGTGTTTTGGGGCACTTGCTGCCCCTCTCCTGCCCCTGATCTGTGCTGGTCATTGCATCCAGCAGCTGAAAATAAGCTCTTGGAAGGAGGGGAGGTGGTGAATGGGAGCTGCCAAGAAGGACTATTTATACTGGGTGAGTCAAGTCCGTGCCTGAACCGTGCCAGGCCCTGGAACCCAGGAGTGACCTGCAAAGGACGTAGCCTGGGATAGGAGCCCCTTTGTGCAGCAGCTGGGTTGCTGTGAGGCTCAGGCTTGTCCTGTTTGCCCCCCACTATGGACTGCACCTTCCCCCCTGGCTCTGCCACGCGGCGTTTGCCACGGCCTGAGGAGGAGCAGATGGATCAATGCAAGCACTCTCGTCCCCAGGGCCACCACAGCGAGCGCAGCCTGAGCCTGGGTGGCCTGGGAAGCCAGAACAGCCGCCTGCAGCCACTGGAGTGCCGGGACCTGCTGGTGCAGAACGCGCTCTTCACAGGGGACCTGGAGATGGTGAGGAAATACTTCACCAAGAGTGCAGCCATCAACCTCATCATTGAGGCCAAGGGCGAGGAGCTGCGCTGGACCAGCAGGAAATTTGGTGGGTGTGCAGGGCTGGGATGTGGGGGATGGATGATGTGGGGACCAGCGAGAGAGAGCACAGACACCTGAGAGAAGTGGTGAGAGGAATCCCCAAAGCTGGAGAGAGGGTGGTGGAAGAGGAACTGGGAAGAAGGGGGTTTGGATGAGGAAGGAGGATCCCAGGGCTATAGAACAAACAACAGCAGGTTTGGTGGAGGTTCCCAGAGGCAGATCTGGGAAACAGTGAGGACTGGGCCTTTGGAAAGGCTGCTGGGGAGCAACAACATCGGGACAGTCCTGACAGCTGGGATAGATGTGAAATGTGTGTGGGGTACAGCGAGTGCTTGGGTGAGAAGGCATCGGGTGGCATTAGGATGTTCTCCCTGCCTTACATCTTAAGCTGGGTCAGTTACTCCAGTTCGTTAGCAACCGGAGGCTGTGAAATGCTTTGGGAACAGCAGTCTCAGCAGTGCCCTTCGGGTGGACGGTATCCCATATCCTGAGGAAGTGGCACCGCTGTCCTTCAGCCTTGTGGGCAGCTACCTGGGGACCAAGCCACAGCTGCCCCGTATCTCCTTGCGGCAGTGGCAAAATCTAGGTGTGAAGCAGAGCCATTGTGATCCTGGCTCCAAGGACAGAGAAGCTGCAGGAGGGCTGATGTGGGAAGGCTGACAGTGATCAGCAGGAGGGGAGGTTTCGCTCCAGAACAAAAGCCTTTGGTGTTTTACTTTCTTTCAGGTGCAGGGTTCACACTCTGCAAGCTGTTGTGTTCTGTGGGATGAACTGGGCAAGGGGAGCAGAAACCTAATCTGCCAGAGGGGTAGTGGTAGCAAGATTGTCCAGAGCCGCAGGAGATCAAGGTGGCCATCCTTGGTGTTTCCTCCCATCTATGCCTCTCACTGCACCTTGCCCAGGTACTGCCAGTGGCTGGAAGGGACCTCAAAGCCCATCCAGTCCCACTCCCTGCCATGGGCAGGAACACCTCCCACTGGATCAGGGAGCTCTAAGCCCCATCCAACCTGGCCTTGAACACCTCCAGGGATGGGGCAGCCACCACTTCTCTGGGAACCTGTGCTAGGGTCTCCCCACTCTCACAGCAAAACATTTCTTCCTAAGATCTCACTGAAATCTCCCCTCTTTTGGTTTAAAACCAACCCCCTCAATCTGTCCCTGCACTCCCTGATCAAGAGTCCCTCCCCAGCTTTCCTGGAGCCCCTTTCAGTACTGGAGGCTGCTCTAAGGTCTCACTGAAGCCTTCTTTGGACTCTTTGAGTGTCCTGACGCAAAGCTAAAGAGCTAACTGCTAAAGCTGGATCATGACTGGGTGTTGTGTGGGGATTCCACAAGGTGTTCCCCCACGAGGTTCAAGATGTCAAAAAACCCAACCATGCAAGATCATTCCCCAAGCACAGATCAAAAAATGCACTACTGAATTAATCTGGTGAGAGTCTAGGGCAAAAAACAAAGAAAACCTTCACACTACCTAAGGCTTTGGGTTTGTAGGGACACTTTCTTAAGAATTTACCTATCCAGTGACCCTAAAAGTAGCTTCCAGTGACCAAGCCTTTCCCAAGTCATCCTACTGTTGTTTTAAGAAGCCCAGAGCAAATGTAGATTATGTAGTGTCACTGACACTACCTCACATGGGCTTTTGCCTCCCTGGCAGTGCCTTTGTGATTGGGAACCTCTGGCTGACATGGGATATCTGCTTATATTTTAAGCAAAATAGAGGATCCTATCAGGTAGGGAAGTCTGCAAGTTGTTTCCCTCTTTTTGTCTTTTCGTGCTCTATATTTTAGCCAGACAGAGTGGTGAAGCCTACACAGACAGAGCGTGCTGGAGGCTGTCAGTACAGAGCTTGGCCATTTGTTTTCATTACTGAGTAGGGTAAACCTCACTGTCTTACACTCTTCCCTTGCCCCCCAGGTAATTGTTGCTCAGTGGTCTATTGGGGTCACTTCACTTGTTTCTAGCTGCATGATCCGAATGGCTCCACAACAGAAAATTAAGCTGAATGCTGTGAATTTTCCATGTGGTTTGATGTGAGCTTTAGAACACGTGGTCTGAACAAAACACACAAAATGCTGCCAAACTGTGAGCCAAGTGTGCAGCTCTGTAACCAAAACAGGGTCAGGGTGGGTTTGTACAGAGAGGAGTGTCCTCCTGAGCCTCTTGGCCCAAATGCTCGGTCATGAGGCTTCCCAGAATAGAGCAGCTGAGACCTGAGCTGCGCCCAGCCTGAGCCAAGCAGAGATGTGATATCTCCTCTGTCACTGCCCAGGGCGGGCAGACTTCATGTCCCCTGGGGCACGGGGCACTGCTGGGGCTGCACCCACTCTCTTGCAGCCCGGCAGGCGAGGCAGGAGCAGGTCCTGCCCTGGTTTGTGCCAGGGCCTGGGCTCTGCAGTATGGGCACCATCACAGGCAGAGGAGACCTAAGCCAGGAGCCCATCCACACGCAGCACCTGGATGGCCCAGACCAGGTGTACTGGCAGGCTCTGCTGAGTGGGGACCAGGGCATCGTGGCCAAGATCCTCGATGACACTCGGAACAACCTGGGTCCCAATGTTGTGTTTGACACCAGTGACTTGGAGGAGTGGAAGAGCTACCGCTTCAACTTCCGCCGGCTCAGTACGCAGTGGGTAGGGGCTTGGAGCCCTTTGATGATGCTGCAGGGGATCAGCATTTCTGGGGCTGTGTGTCCTGGATGCCGTTTGGGGTATGGAGGAGTGGGATGGGAGAGAGCACTGGGATGTGTTTGGGTTTCCCTGTGCTGCTTGTGGGAGCCTGTGTGTGTTTCCAGGAGCCTGAGGTGAGCCTTGGGTTTCTCTGTGCTGCTTGTGGGAGCCTATGTGTGTTTCCGGGAGCCTGAGGTGAGCCGAGGACACCTGGCCCTTCTGGCAAGGATTGTGCAAGAGCATGGAAACTGCTTGGGTTCCCCCACCAGGCAAAGGAGATCCCAGCTCCAGGTTGTGTTGCTGTCTCCACCCCTGCAGCCTGGCTCTGTGTGCTTGGTCAGTCTGTACAGCTTGTGCTGGCTCTCCCTGTGGGTTATGCTGAGTAAGGAATCATCACAGCACTCCGTTAGGGCCTTGAGATGGTTCAGTTTGACCGTGGCCTCAGGAAACACAGTTGACTGCTTGCTGCTTCTGCAAGAAAGATTTGAGAGGGATGAAGCATGGAACAAGTCACGCAGCCTGGGATGTGGATGGACAGCAAGAAGTATGATTTAAGGAACCCTTTCCCTGTAACAGCCACAGACTTTTTGCTGGCAGACAGCACCAGCTCAGCAGTGGTTCCAGCTGGGTCAGCATCTTTGAGAGTTTGGCAGCATTCAGCTCCTCGCTCTCTCCTAGGTCCTAGATGTCCATCTCTGCTGGAGCTTCTGTGTCTGCACCATGCTCAGAGCCTGTCCAAATATCCTACATGTGTGGTATCCTGCTCCAGCTCCTCTTTGTTTTACTGCCTGGTTCCTTCCATTTGTGGTGCTTCATGCATGATGCTCTTCCCAGCATGGGAAGGACACAGATCTGTCAGAGAGAGTCCAGAGGAGGCCACAGAGGTGATCCGAGGGCTGAAGCACGTCCTGTTTGAGGACAGTCTGGGAGAGCTGGGATTGTTCAGCTTGGCTCTGGGGAGACCTTAGAGCAGTTTCCAGTAGGGAAAGCGGCTCCAGGAAAGCTGGGGAGGGGCTCTTGATCTGGGAGTGCAGGGACAGGATGAAGGGAGTGTTTTTCAGCTGAAAGAGGGGAGATTGAGATGAGGTCTTGAGGAAAAAAATGTTTTGCTGTGAGGGTGGGGAGGCCCTGGCCCAGGTTGCCCAGAGAAGTGGTGACTGCCCCATCCGTGGAGGTGTTCAAGGCCAGGTTAGATGTGGCTTGGAGTCCCCTGATCCAGTGGGAGGTGTCCTTGCCCATGGCAGGGGGTGGAACTGGATGGGCTTTGAGGTCCCTTCCGTCCCAAACCATTCCATGATTCCCAGCCACCTTGCTGCTTTCCAACCTCCCTGTGCTCCAGGCCCTTCATCTGCTGCACCTCATCTGCAGAAACGCTGTGCTGCGCGACCGAGCTGCTGGTGAAAAGCAGGCTTTCTGGGAACTACCTCTGCCCTAGGGCTCCAGCTTCGTGTCAGCATGGCTGTGCAGTCCAGGAGTCGTGCCCAGATCTTTCCCTTTGGCAGGGGCCTTGCAGAGAAGGAACTGTCGGGGGAGGCAGTTCCCGTTGAGGAGATGCCGCAGCCTCTCGAGGCAGCGTGGAAAGGGGCAGGTCTGTGCCCGGTGTTGCTGTGCTCCCTGAGCCATATCTCCCCGCAGGTCTGTGGTCTCTCAGCTACGAGCAGGAGCTCACCACGCCCCTGCACATCACAGCCAGCCGGGGCTACGCGGATTGCCTGCGGCTCCTGCTGCTCCGCGGCGCTGCCGTCGACTTCGCCCCCGGGGGCAAGACCGCCCTGCACGAGGCGTGTGCGGGAGCCCGCAGCGACTGTGTGCGCCTGCTGCTCGGCTTCGGGGCTGACCCCGAGGCCATCTCTGAGGATGGCTACAAGCCCCTGCATCTCTGCAAGAGCCCAGGCTCCATCGAGTGAGTTCCGCCCAGGGTGGGCTTCCGTCCCCCTCTAGTTCCTGCTTTGTGGAAGGGGTCCCTACTCATCCCTTCGGGTGGGCTGGTGGCTGCAGCAGTGGCTGTGGGATGGGATGGGCTTGTGACCACAGCAAAGGCTGCAGGATGAGATGGGCTGGTGGCCACAGCAGCGGCTGTGGGACACGATGGGCTGGTGACTGCAGAATGGGATGGGCTGGTGGCCACAGCAGTGGCTGCAGAATGGGATGGGATGGTGGCTGCAGCAGTAGCTGCAGGATGGGTTCAGCTGGTGACTGCAGCAGTGGGTGCAGAATGGGGTGGCCTTGCTGCCTGTTCCTGAATCAGGATCACCTCTGAAGGTAAACAGATGACTGCAAGCTCTGATGCAGCTGAGCTTGGTGTTACTGTCTGGCCACCCACCAGCAACAGTGCAGAACTGATTGTTCCCACTCCGAAGCTCCGAGCTCTGCAGAGGGGCTCCGTGAGTGTGTGGGAGCAGATTCTGGGTGTGACAACATTTATTAATGATCTGTCGAGAGGCAGCTAGAGTTACTGTCATCCCATGTTACCTCTGGGCCAGGTGGGTCACAACATCCGTTCTTAAAACCACTGCTCCGGGGCATGAGGAGCAGGGTTTTTTTGAGTCGTGGGAAGAGTGAAAGCCATGGGATGGTACAGAAAAGGGTATGTGGGATGGGAGGTGGGAGGAGACCCTGATGTTGAGTTGTCTTGGCCCACACAGGTGTGCCCAGCAGTTGTTGCAGCATGGTGCCAGCGTGAACAGCCGGACAGAGCAGGAGGACGACACGGCACTGCACATAGCGGCGCGGCACGGTCTGGCTGACCATGTCCAGTTGCTTCTGCGCTGTGGGGCAGAGCTGGAGGCAAAGAATGAGGAGGAGCAGACGCCGCTGAATGCCGCCTGTGCTCAGCCCCACCAACCCCAGGACATGGACTGCTACTACCGGGTGTGCCAGCTGCTGGTGGAGAGCGGCGCGAGCATCAACGCTGCAGACAGGGACCGTCAGCACCCGCTTCACCTGGCCTGCAAGAACGCCAACCCTCAAGTAGTAGAGTTACTGCTGGCCCGGGGTGCAAACGTCAACGTCATGAACTACAGCGGCAACACGGCCCTACACAACATCCTGCAAGTGACCGCCTACAGGCTGGAGCACCACCCCGAGCTGGTGGTGCAAGCCCTGCTCAACTACGGCGCCATCCGCATCTGGCCCGGCTCCCTCCTCAAGGTGAGGGGCTCACAGTGGTGCCAGGAGTGCGCTGGGAAGGGACGGTTGCGATCAGGGCCCCAGAAGAGCTGGGAGGTGTCAGTCACAGCAGGGCTTGTTCCGTGCCAGCTACTGGTGTCCTGCCAGCATCTTCCTAGGGTCTGGGGAAGGGGGAACTGGCATCACTGCTGAGGGATTCCCTGAAATTCTGTCCTGGGGTGTGTTCTCCTGTAGGACTCTGTCTGTGAAGCAGTGTGGACAGTGTTCACCCAGTTTCCACTGGGTGGAAAGCATTGGCCTTTTTCCTCTCAGGAGACGTTTCCTCTTTGGGGCATCCCCTTGCAGCTTGTGCTATCTCTGCAACCAAAGGGTTAATTTCCTGTCTTAATTCCTGAGCAGTGCAATAATTACCCAGCCCGGAGATCAGCAGATTGCTTTCCCCTTTGGGAAAATACAGGAAAATCAACAATTAACACTAATTAATCTCCTATTAACGCCAGATAATGAGGATCACTCCTAGAGCCGGAATAGACTCTGACAGCTACTGCTGGCCCGGGCCACAGGGAGTAGGAGCCGGGAGCCCGGGGGATCTGCTCAGTGCAGCTACGCCTGGGTGGGATGCGCTCCAGAGGCTGCACTGGTGTGAGACACAGTGCCTAGGTGCAGTGCACCCAAGTGGATGTGGTGCAACTGCATGGGTGTGGTGCCCACCAGAGTTGTGGTGCCCTCCAGGGACACGGTGATGTCTGCCCAGGGCTGGGTAACAGCCAGCAGGGGCAGAGAACTCCTTGGGATGCCCATGCACACAGCATGGGGAGGGGAAGTCTCTGCAGCCCCATGCTGGACATGCGCACAGCGTCCCTGAGAGTGCTGTGTTGCCCTCAACAGAGGTGGGGTACATCCCCCTCTTGCTGTGCTTGGAATGGGGGTTAGTTCTGGCCCCAGAAGAGATCCTGCTCAACTAGAAAAAAAAAACGTGAGGAGCAGAGCCTGGCATAAAGCAGTGATGGTTGCTTACGAGCGCCTTGTAGCAGTCAGTGGGGTGGAGATCTGCATCCCAGCCATGTCTGTTTGTCCTTGCATCTGAAAGGAGGCTGTGAGGACCCAGAGGAGAGCTAAGATGATGATTCAAGGGCTGGAGCACCTCCTGTACATGGACAGGCTGGGAGAGTGGGGTTGTTCAGCCTGGAGAAGAGAAGGCTGTGGGGAGACCTTAGAGCAGCTTCCAGTATTGAAAGGGGCTCCAGGAAACCTGGGGAGGGGCTCTTGATCAGGGAGTGCAGGGACAGGATGAGAGGAACAGTTTTAAATTGGAAGGGGGAAGATTTAGATTGGACATTAGGAAGAAATTCTTCACAATGACAGTGGAGGCCCTGGCCCAGATTGCCCAGGGAAGTGTCATACACATACAATGGTTTGGTTTGGAAAGGACCATGAAGGTTATCTAGTCCAACCCCCCTGCAGTGAGCAGGGATACCTTCAACGAGATCAGGCTATTCAGAGCCCCATCCAAAATGACCTTGAATGTTTCAAGGGATCGGGCATCTCCCACCTCTCTGGGCAACCCCTGCCAGTGTTTGGTGTTGAAGGCCAGGTTGGGTGGGCCTTGGAGGCCCCTGATCGAGTGGGAGGTGTCCCTGCCCATGGCAGGGGGTGAGACTGGATGGGTTTTAAGGGCCTTGCCAGCCCAAACTGTTCTATGATGATTCCATGACCCTGCTGTGCTGAGTACAGCCCTGTTGTGTGTGCTGGGTGTTGGCCCAGTCACCCTCTTTGCGAGAGCGGTGCTCTGGCATTTTCCACTTTCAGTGAGTTTGATCTCCTGGGATGGCACAAGGAAAGGATATTTGTTCCCTAAAATTAACGAGGCTGGTTTTGAGCAGCTTTTTAGGAGATGAAGGTGAGGTTTGCAGAACCAAGGGCAGTATCCATATGCTCTCTTGGATATTAGAAAAAATTTCCTTACTGAAAAAGTGGTGAAGTCCTGGCAGTGGTGGAGTCTCCATCCCTGGAGGGGTTCAAAAATTGTAGATGTGGCATTTTGTGACGTGGTTTAGTAGCCACGGTGGGGTTGGGCTGATGGTTGGACTGAATAATCTTGGAGGTCTTTTCCAACCGTAATAATTCCATGCTTCTCCCCCTGGCGCAGGTGCTGCGGTACTGCCACACCTGCCCACGTGCCATCGAGGCCCTGATGAACTGCTACGACCGTATCCGCGTCTCAGACGACTGGGTGGAAGCAGTGCCAGAGGAGGTGGTGCAGGTGAGGGAACACACACTGGTGGCTGGAGAACTTGCAGCCAGGTGGCCGTGGTGGGATGCTGGAGGGGGCTTGGTGCCAGGAGGGGTTTGGGACGGAGCTGGGTGATTGTGGGGTGCAGGGGTGGTACTGTTGGGGGATAGGGAGGATGTGCCCAGGTGAGTAAGGGATAGGGATGCCTGGTTCTACCTCTGCTCCCAGGGTGATTCCTTCAGCTCTGTCTGCCTCTGGTGCTCTCTTCTCTCTCTGTAGAAGTACCCACGTTTCTACCAGTCTCTCTTCTCCCTGGAGCACAGACCTCGCTCCTTGCAGCACCTGGCTCGCTGCGCGCTCAGGACATTCCTGGAGGGCCGATTGCTTCAGGTCCTGTCTCAGCTGCACTTGCCTAGTGCTTTGCACCAGTTCTTGCTGCTCAGCTTCGAGGACGTTCTCTACTGAGGGCTGTGGTTCTGGTCCTGCTGTGCCCGTGTTCCATCCCTGCTGGTGCAGCCTGTGCCTTCCCAGCCAAATCCTTCACCTCACACGCCTCCTGCCCGGCCACCTCACTCTCCTCATGCCAAACCCACCGCTGTGTCCCAGTCCCAGACAGCCTCGTGCTCTGCCTCGCGCACCTGTGCTGGAGCATTCTTCACCCATACTAACCAGGACAAACTCCTGAGAAAAGCAGGATAGGGGAGTGAGGGCATTCTGTGGGACAGGGAGTGACTACTCTGCATTGATCACAGTTTTAGCTGCAGGATATCAGTCTCCTCATCCCAAATCTACAAACTTTCACCTGAACTGGGCAGCTCTGGTGTCCTGGGCTGTTGTTGGGATCTTGTCTTTAGTCATGTTTTTCACAGTTTGTACCTGAAGGTGTTTGGAATAAACCCTGGTCTTTATACCAAGCAGAGTTCAACTTCTGCCTTGTCTTGAGGACTGTCCCAAGAGAGCTCATCCATGTGATGTGTCACACATAGGGGTTACACCTTGGCACAGGCTGTCCAGAGAATGAAAGCCCCATCCCTGGAGGTATTTAAGGTGAGGTTGGATGATGTTAAGTGCCAAATCCTTCACTTGGGACACAAAAACCCCACGGAATATTCCAGGCTTGGAGAAGAGTGGCTGGAAAGCTGCCTGGCAGAGAAGGCCCTGAGGGTGCTGGTTGGCAGCCGCTGAACATGAACCAGCAGTGGCCCAGGCAGGCAAGAAGGCCACCAGCATCCTGGCTTGGATCAGCCCTGGGGTGGCAGCAGGAGCAGGGCAGGGATCATCCCCCTGCACTCAACACCTTGAATCGTGGGGTCAGTTTTAGGCCCCTCACTCCAAAAAGGACCTGAAGGGGCTGGAGCACGTCTGAAGAAGGGAATGGAGCTGGGGAAGGGTTTGGAGAACAGGGGTTGTGGGAGCGGCTGAGGGCGCTGGGGCTGTTTAGCCTGAAGACGAGGAGGCTGAGGGGAGACCTCATTGGTCTCTGCAGCTCCTGGAAAGGAGGTTGGAGCCAGGTTGGGGTGGGTTTCTTCTCCCAAGAAACAAGGGATGGGATGAGAGGAAATGGCCTCAAGTTGTGCCAGAGGAGGTTTAAGTTGGATACTGGGAAAAATTCCTTCACAGAAAGAGTGGAGAAGCCCTTGCAGAGGCTGCCCAGGGCGGTGGTGGAGTCCCATCCCTGGAAATGTTTAAGGAACATGCAAACGTGGCACTTGGGGACAGGTTTCAGTCAGCATGGTTAGGATGGGCTGATTGTTGGATTGGATGAGCCTAGAGGCCTTTTCCAACCTCAGTGGTTCCATGAGTGCAGGCTGAGAACAAATGCTCTGAACTTAATGCGATTCTGCTAATTGATTAGGCATTGTTTTTTGAAACCAGTTACAAGAGCAGAATTAAACAGGTCAGATGTTCCAGAGCCCATGTTGGTGATATTACAAGCTCTGCCACTTTTGCTCAAGTTTCTGAAGGGGAAGACTCAAATGCAGCATCGAACGTCCTTGCTGGGACAGGAGTTATGCTGGGGAAATTTAGCTTTTGGGAGCATGAGAGCTGTGGTCCCAAGCGAGGGCAGCAAGTGTGTGGCATTATTAGCCCAGCAGCATGTGGTTCTGATGTGTTTTTTCTCAGCTGCCGCGTGGTCCTTTGTCCCAGGCTCACTGGGAATGTCTCCTGGGCTTACCCTGTTGGGACCTTCTTCATCATCCCTCCGGGTTTTTTGGCAGAGCCGTAGGTAAGAGACACCCTCCTGGCCGGCTGCGGCAATGCGCCCTCTGCCGCGTTCCCGGTGCCGCTGGCCGAGCGATGTGCTCGGGGAAAGCAAAATTCATCCCAGTGCTAGGCAGAAGTTTCCATCCCAGCTGCAGCCACCGGCCCTTACCCAGACCCCCTCTGTGCAGTCGAAGTATTGCCTGCTCTCAGTATCCCCTTCCTTTAGCTGAAAGATCAGCCCCATCAGATTCTCCTTGAAGGCCTCCCAGTCTCCAGGATATGCTCCACTCTTGCTTGATCATTCCTGTTCCTCAGCAAAGAGCGTAATGTGCTGTACTGGGTGGACTGATAAACCACACTGGTACTGGCAGGAAAGTACAAGGACAAAACCAGTAAGGAAAAGCCCTTCCCTAGGGTGTCCCTCTCCACCCCTGAGCTCAGTACATTGCATTTCAGGCATTTTTGTGTCCAGAGGGCGTCTCTGTGTTTAGCAGTCAGAGAGAGGCTTTCTCTTTTTTTTTTTCCACGAATTTGATGGGTCACTTTTTGGACCCCTGTAGGTTTGTGTGTTCTGATATCCTTGTGCCAAAGAGAATTTAACTGCACATTGTGTTTGTCACCTCTTTCATTTGTCTTTACGTCATCACCTTTTTTCGTTTGACGCTCTTTAACTCTCATATTCTAAGAACACGTGGGCATCTCTAGCCTGTTCCCCTTCATCCTATTACTCAAAACTACCTGGATCTCTGTCATTTTTCTCCTTGCTCAGGCTGGAATTCTGTTCAGCTGTGTTTTTCCCTGTGTGGACGCTGCCACCTAGGCCTTAAGCACAAGCACGGGCTTTCCCTGTCCCTTTACTGACCACTCCAATGTGAAGGGAGCCCAGCTCTGCACAATGTTCAGAACGTGGTTGCACTGTGGCTGTGCCAGAGTTTTTCTCAGCCACGTGGGTGTGAAATCTACACAGATTCCTCAAGAATCTTCAGTTCATATTTGGCATCACTTGATTATTTATCCAGTCCAGTAGGAGCCCAGGCAGCGATGCCCTCCCATACATTTCTTCTGTTCCGATGGCATGGATCGCAACCTCTGAGTGCTTTTCAGGTTCATTACAATTCAGGATGTCGTCCCTGGTTTAAAATGAAGCCCACATTCTTTTTTTTTCCTATGCATTGGGCCTTATACTTAGATGTATCACTCTGGGTTTTCACAAATCTTGTGCTCCCACCAATCTGGATCCGGTTTTCTTCCACAAGTGCCACCTATTTCTGTTCCCATCCCAACAATTCATTTTTATCCACCCCAATAATTTTTCCAGCAATTTCTTTTTATATTTCTCCTGATTGCTAATAGTATATAGCATTGATGTGTGAACAGAATACAGCCAGAAATATGTCTGTCAGGTGGCTACACGGAGTAAGTCTTCTCAGGCTACCAAGTTCTTTCAAGCTTGTTCAGACTGTAGTGTACAGCTCATTTTTCATATTAGAAATTCAAGCAGAACCAAGTCAGATGATTACAGGAGGCTGAGCTTGGCATACCGATCTCGTAGGCTCTGGCGAACTTGCAGGCTTACAAAAAGTTACATAACACAGTGTGAAAGTAAGGCTTTTGGAAGACGCTAATTTGAATGGTGTTAATTTGGGTTCTGGCTTTTACTAATTTACCCAGGACATCCCTTGGCTGCTGGTCTGGGATAGCTTGAGATGTTGAATTAACTGCTCTGTAGGTTCTTGGCTGTCCATATGAACACGTTTAAATACATTGGATTCCCCCTCAACCCCCAGTTATCTTAAGTTCCTCTGTATGCCACAATTTGTTATAAAAGAGAAAATCAATGACTCAGTGAAGACATTAACCAATTAAACACTCTTAAGTCACCCTCCTGCAGATTATAAAAACTGTTACTGAAACAGTTTCTCTTTTGCATCTTCTGTAATTACTGATGGAATAGAAAGTATTTCATTACCACTGTGAAATATGAACATTATCTGTTGTTGTTTCAAATACAGAGCAGAAATATGCATTGAGTTCTTGCTTTTCATTGTGCAGAATGTGTTTACACACAGAAACATGCGGCAGGTGCCCAGTGACTGCGACTCTTTGGATTCCTGGCCACTGGGGCATCCTGCTCTGGAGTTTGCATTCCAAAAGTATGGAGAAATTGGAGAGGGTTCAGAGAAGAGCCACAAGTGAGTTATAGATTGGCAGAAGTTCCTGGCAGTGGGAACTTCGGGTTGTGTGAGAAGTGGCACACACCATGGTAGATCCTGGGAGACCTGTGTGCAGTTGCGGGTGCCTGTTCTTCATTCCCAGATTTACAGGGCAGGAGGGGCTGAGAGTGCTCTTAGAATCATAGAGTCATAGAATGTCCTGAGCTGGAAGGAATCCACAAAGATTATCAAGTCCAGTTCCTGTCCCTGCGTAGGACAACCCTAAAATTCCCACCACGAAGCAGTGTGGACACATGAGCTACACACACCCTCCATCCTCCATGCCATGTCCACCTCTGGTCCTCAGGTGTGCCCTGCCTGACATTCCAAGGGACCGGCGGCAGAGCTCACCCAGCACTGCCAGTTCTGAGTGGTGCTTAGAGGCAAAACTTGAGCAAACACATATTAGAAATGAGACAAATTTTTAATAGCAAGGGTAATTAATCTACTAGTTCTTATTAATCTACTGGGTTTTTATTTCTCCAGCTGTGGGTCTGCCAAGGATAGTTCTAAAATATGTTCACCAGGCATGAGCAGGCATCTCTTGAGCTGCTGCAGACAGGTTCTGCTGCAGGAAGCTGAGGATGGACCCATACAGGCGATTCGCTGGTGGGGTGAAAATCAGTGAGATTGTATTTGCAGAGGCCAACTGGAACCACCCAGGTGCTCCTGGGTGCATCCCAGTTTGTCTCATTCTGATCATGGGCACCGTCCAACAACGGAGCACGTGCCTGCTGGGAACCTGGATGCTGTTAGTACAGCCAGCCTGTTCTCCAGACTTTCACAACTTTGAGAAAATAATTCTGCAGTGTTACCCTTGCTGCTGATACATTTAGCAGCTGTAATGCAGGAATGCCTAGAGGCCGTGACTAGATTTAGTCCTGTTGTGCTGAATTCCACGTAGAGATTGTAAGTGGAGCAGGTAGAGGCATAAAGTTAAGGTTGCATAGCACTTTCCATTAGAGAGACCTGCTTTCATTTGCCAGTCAGTTATTAAACTTTAACTGTTGCAGTTGTGGTTTCCCATGCTGTGTGCTCATCGCAGAGTGAACTTTTCCTGTTACAGCTACAGCAAAAATTAATTGGCCTCTACTCAGCCAGCAGCCTGTGCACCAGGAACAGTGCTGACAGCTCCCCGCCTTGGACTAGCAAGGAGAGTTGGCCCAGGTGTTTCTTCTTCTGCCCAATAGGTTGGAATCAACTCTTTCTGAATTACCAGCCCCCAGGGATCCCATTTTGCATCTACCAAGTACAGACGTTCATAAAGGCTGATGATTTTCTCCCAGGAAGCCTCTATTTGGAGTCACACCGGACCCTCTGGGCTGACCAGATAGGTTCTGTCTCACCTTCAGAATAGCCCCTGCTCACACCTCCCAGACTGAGGTGTGAGCAGGACACTTTCCAGCCATGCCAACTGACTCCAGAAGTGCAGCCACACTGACTCTCCGACTCCCAAGTCTGCAGCAGGGAACGGAGAGGAAGAGGAGGAAGAAGCTGCTGCAGTTCTAATGGGGGAAACAAAGAAGAGGAGTGGGAAGCAGAGGTAGACTGAGGAAGGAGGGATGACTTGGGCAGCAACAGACTGGAGATCGTGGAATCGTAGAATGGTTTGGGTCGGAAGAGACCTTGGGGATGGGACAGGTTGGTCTGTCATAGCTTGAGGGCACAGCTTGCAGAAGCTGCACTTGAATTCAGTACTCGAGGCACAGCCCAATGAGACTAAGGGCCAAGTGCTGAGGCTGTTAGACGTGGCGCTGTGACCCAGCAAGCCCAGAGCTGAAGGGAGAGAGCAGGACTCCTCCTGAGGTTCTGTTTTAACGCCGAGTTTCAGGGCCCTGAGAGGTCTCTGCCAACAGCTGAGAGTGCAGCCAGACCAGAGTCTCTATGACCTGCACATACCATTGATATTCCTTGTGTACCTGGTATGCTGGACGGGAAGTCCTCAGGGGCATTCGGGAAACGGCTGGTTCTGATAGAGCCCAATGGAACGGAATAGAGTGGCTCCCGCAGAGCGGGGAGCGAGGGATGCCCAGGGAGCACCTGAGCCTCAAGTGGAAGCCATGGAAACTGCACTTCCACCAGGCAGTGAGAAACCGTGGGAGATTAGATACGGGGTACAGGAACTGGGAAAGCTCCTGGAGGTCCAAAGAGTGGCAGAGTTATCATGAGCAGCCTGAACCTTCACCATCTGGTCTGGGTCACCCTGCAAGGGAGAGTGGATGGGGACCTCTCATTCTCATTCAGTGCATGCAGTAGGGTACAGCAGTACAATATTTGCTTTATTTTGGTCATAACCTTTTTTCCTCCCAGGCCTTCAGCCTCTTCTTCTCTGCACCTTTACAATTTGGCAGATGAATTTCTTGCTTATTTTACTTCAAAGGCTCATGAGACAAATTAAACCAGAGTGGAGTAAGATGCCAGGGCCATGAGTACATTCCCCTCCTACTGGGGGTTTGAGTCTCCAGGGTCAGGCCAACTGAGAAGCTGTAGCCGTCTGTCCTTGAGGGAATTCGGCAAGAGCCTCCCCCTCTTCAGCTGCAGAGATGCTTTGGAGCTCAGGCTTCATCTCTGCCTGACCTAAGCTGGAGATACACCTCACCTGCACCTCCCTAACACTGACAATGATCCCAACTCACTGATTTTATTTTTGGGCTTGGCCTTGGATCCGCTTCACCACTTGGATGATGCTGGGTGATCACTGAATGACCAGTGACCCCAGTTACTATCAGCAGATCTGTTCTGCTCACCTTCCCTGAGTCCTGTGGGACTGCACCCTTGGCAGTAAAGCCACTGCCCTGCCTGCAGCTCCTGCTTCCTGGCTTCCTTTCCACGTTGGAGCAGCCTGGCATTGGATTGAGATTCAGTGTTTGAAGAGATAGGGGGGTGCAGGTAAAGCGAGTGTACGATCAGGTAACCAGAATGTTCATTGTGCAAACATACAAAAGGCCCTGCAGGGTGCATGCTGCGGGCTGGCAGAGGTCGGTATGGGAGGTTGGATTGCTGACTTCAGGAAGGCCGTCGTGCTTTGGGCACAGGGAGTCATCCTTCCTTATGGGAGCTGCAGTTCATTTCCCAGCTTTCTGTTTCCCCAGCAAGACCACCAAAGGCAGCAGCTTCCTGCTGCTCTTAAACGTCTCATGGAGTTATATGAGGGTGCGAGGTGTGGGTTCAAGGTTTATTGAACAAGGGATTGAATCACAGTTGCTCAGGAGATAGGAAGTTGCTTGCATAGCCTGGATTTGGACCCTTTCAAGTACAGGTTTCAAGGTGCAGTGACTTACACATGGCTATGCTTTCATTTTTCTCCATGGTCTCATGTGCTTTGAGAGCAGTGGAATGAACCCAAGCTGTGAGCATGAAAATGACTCCAGTGTGAAGGTTCCTTTCCCACAGAGTTATCTGGTGGATGAGGCAGGAGAGCTGGGCTGAGGAAAGGTAGAATTCGGGTGCTGACCTGCAGACCTCTAGCATCTACCTCTGGGGAGACCTCACAGCAGCCTCCCAGTATGGAAAGGGGCTCCAGAAAAGCTGGGGAGGGGCTCTTGATCAGGGAGTGCAGGGGTAGAGCAAGGGGAATGGCTTTGAGCTGAAAGAGGGGAGATTGAGACGAGAGCTTAGGAAGAAATGTTTTGCTGTGAGGGTGAATAGGCCCTGGCCCAGGTTGCCCAGAGAAGCGGTGGCGGCCCCATCCCTGGAGGTGTTCAAGGACAGGTTGGATGTGGATTGGAGCCCCCTGATCCAATGGGAGGTGTCCCTGCCCATGGCAGGAGGTGGATCTGGATGGGCTTTGAGGTCCTTTCCAATCCAAACCGTTTCAGGATTCTATGACCCCTGGTCAAAGTGCAGGCGGGAACACGCGTGTTCCTAAGAGCAGGAACACTCTGGGTGGGAGCTGGAGGTCTGACGTAGCCATGCCTCTGAACACGCAGTTGGTTTGAGTTTAGACACCACTTCAGCTCTGCCATTTCCCAGCTTCCGAGTGTTTTTTACAGTAATCCTGATGCTGATGCTCTTCCGAAGCCGGACTTTGGGTCCAGGATGGATGCGGGCGCTCTCCTGGCACAGCTCAGTGAACCCGGTGCGGCGGTGCCGGTGCCGGCGGGCCACTCGAGGCTGCCCGGTGCCCGCGTCCCCGGGCCGCTACTCATCGGGCTCGGCTCTCGGGAGCCGTTTGGAACCGTCGGGAGCCCTGGGTCGGCTCCGGGAGGCGGCGCTCACCCCGTTCCGTTATCATAGTCCCAGAGAAGGATGCTCTGGGCGGCCCCGTCCCGTCGCCACAAAAGCTCCCTTGTGCTGGCCCCGTAATTGCTAATCATCAATCACCATTAATAACAGCTGATGAGGCGGGAGGGGGAGGCGCCTTCCCAGGGGCCCGGGGGGGGGGGGGGGGGGGGGGGGCTGGGAGCAGGGGGCTGGGAGCGAGGAGCCTTGCCCCGCCGGCGCGGACGCTTAAGGAGGAACTCGACCGTGATGTGCGGAAGATGGATGAGAGCAGAGGGCAACACCCCCGCCCGCCTCCCCTCCCTCCCTCCCCCCCGGCCCGGCCCCCCCGTGGCGGGGCGGCTCCGAGCGCGCCTCCACAACGCCGCGCCGGAACGGCGAACGGCAGGGCGAGCGGGCGAACGGGCGAGTGGCACGGCGAGCGGCGGTACTTGAACCTTTGAGCGGCTCCCACAGGGCATCGGAGCCTTTGAGCGGTTCCCACCGTCCACCGGAGCTCACGGGCGGGGCTCGTCGGGCACTGGAGCCCTCGGGAGCCCTTGGACAGCTCTCGCCGGGCACCGGAGCCGGTTAAAAGTGCCGCCGGGTACCAAACCCACTGGGCACCGGAGCCTACGGGCAGCAGCTCCCTCCAGGTACCGGAGCCCTCGGGCACCGTTGCCCTCGGGCAGCAGTTCCCTCCGGGCACCGTTGCCCTCGGGCAGCAGCTCCCTTCGGGCACCGTTGCCCTCGGGAAGTGGCTGTCGCCCGGCGGCTCTCGCCTGGCACCGGAGCCCACCGGAGCCCTCGAACAGCTCTGCCCGAGAACCGGAGACCTCGGGTGGCTCTCCCCGGGTACCGGAGTCCCCGGGCAGCATCTCCCGTCGGAGCCCCCGGGGCAAGCGGGTGGCGGCGGCGAGCGGGGCGAATTGGCGCGGTGCGGCGGTGGCCGCGCAGCCGGTGCGGGCTGAGGCGGGTACCCCGCTCGCCATGCAGAGACCCGGCGGGCAGGGCACCGCCTTCTCCATCGACTCGCTGATCGGGCCGCCGCCGCCACGCTCGGGGCACTTGCTCTACACCGGGTATCCCATGTTCATGCCGTACCGGCCGCTCGTGCTGCCGCAGGCGCTGTCTCCGGCCCCGCTGCAGTCGGGGCTGCCGCCGCTGGCCCCACTCGCATCCTTCGCCGGTCGCATCACCAACACCTTCTGCGCCAGCCTGGGTCAGGCCGTCCCCTCCATGGTCGCCCTCACCACGGCGCTTCCCAGCTTCTCCGAACCTCCCGACAGCTTCTATCCGCCGCAGGAGCTGCCCCCGCCTCGTGCCGCCCCCGACGCCGGCTGCCGACGGGGCGCGGAGGGGTTGGAGGCGGAGGAGCTGCAGCCGGGGCGAGACAAGGGACCCCAAGAGCCGCCTCTCCACTTCCCGGACCCCTTCCCCGGCCTGGCAGGTAAGAACGGCACAGAACAGACCCGAAGGGGACCCCCCGCGCCGACGCAGCCCGTCCCGGAGTTCGCCAGGACGGGAGCGTGGAGCCGTGGTGCTGGGGATCGGGGCGCGATGCTCCGGGGAGCGGGGACCGGTCCCGCCTCGCTGCAGCTCCGGTCCCCTCCAGTCCGGTCTCACCCGGCTCCCGTTCTCCCCGTTCCGCGCGCGCTCCGCAGCGCCCGCGACTTTCGCGTGCGGCAGGAGAACTCCACTCGGGCTGTGGGGCGGGACCGGACCCGGGCGGGGACTGGAACCAGGCAGGACTGGTCCGGCGGGGACCGGAGCCATTAGCTGGGGGAGACTGGGAGCCACTGCCGGAGGGGGACTGGAGCGGCGAGAACCGAAGCCGAGCGAGAGCGGAGCGACGCGGACTGTGAGTCGCAACTGGGGGTACTGGAGCAGTGGAAACCGGGGCAGCGGGGATCAGAGTCCTGCGACATGGTAGAAGTGGAAATCGAGGCGGCGGGGATCGAAGCCAGGCAGGACCGGGGCGACAGAGTCTGGAGCCGCAGCTGAGGGACCACAGTCCGGCGGGGACCGGAGCGGCGGGGACCGGGGCTGCAGCCGGGGATGGCTGGAACAGCGGGGACCGGAGCGGAGCAGGGCCAGGGCGACGGGGACCATGAGCCGCGGCCGGGAGGGACCGGAGCAGCAGAAACCGGGGCGGCGGGGACCGGAGCCGGGCGGGATCGGGGCGGCGTCGACCAGAGCCGCAGCTGGGGGGTACCAGGGCGACGGGGACGGGAGCAGCGGGACCGGGGCGGCGCGGAGCTGTCCGAGGTTCTGGCACCGGCGCGGGGCGAGCAGCAGGGCGCGGCGTTGGCACCGGCTGCAGGACCGCGCTCATCCCTCCCGGTGCCGGTGCGTGCAGCTGCGGCGCGGGGCTGCTCCCCGCACGGTGCCGCGGACGGCGAGGCTGGGGACTCCCCAGCTCCCTGCGGCTGCCGGTGCTCCGAGCACCGCGGGGCAGCTCCCGTTACCGCGCTGCTGCCCGCCTCCCCTTCGCCCCGCTGTGCTCGCAGCCTCGGCACCGGTTTTGCCCAACGGCGCGGGCAGGCGACAGCTCTGCTGCCGGGTCCCCGCTCGATGCTGGCCGGGAGCAGCTGCCTCTGCGGGTGTCATCGCCTTTGTGAGCCTCAGCCACTCCTCCGAGCGTGCGGGCACTGGCCTCGCGGTGACTTGTTGCTCTGTATTTATCATCCAGCTCTTAACCTCTTTCACCTGAGCTCCTGCAGCACGGAGCTTGAAGTGTCCCTTCTGTGGGCAGAGTGGTACAAACCAGCTGCGGCTTTCTCTGGCATGGCCTGTGCTGAGAGCTGCCTCCCTTCTCACCCCGAGATCCACCTTTGTCTCACACACTCACATGGATGTGTGCTGAGAAGTCCCTGCTTCTTCTTGCAGTGTTTGGCTGTTTGCTCTTCATCCTTCCTTTAGCCTCTCCTGCTTAAGCCCAGGTCTTTTCCTTACCCTGCCTTGTTCCTTCCCTTGGAAGACCCTGTCTCTCACTCAGGTCCCCACTGAAACTCGCCTGTCAGCAGAGCAACCAGAGCATTTTGCCTCCCCACTGCTTCTGTGTGTTATGGTGGCTTTGGTGCTCCCAGGCCTCTGGGCTGAGTCAAAAAGCCAGCGAGCTTTCCCTTTTCTTGTGGACATCTCCTCAGGGACAGCCCTGCCCTGGCCAAGACCAGCTCCCTCTAGGACCACATCTTCCCAGTCTGCTGGGAAACAAACTCTACTGGGCTTGCTGTCCATCCTGGCTCCTCTGCAGCTAAGCCAAATATGTTCCCTCCTCCCAAGAGACTTGGATGAACTGTCCCAGACAGCGGCCATTCCTGATATCAAGAAGTCTTCTCTAAGACTTGCCCTGTTGTGGTTGATTCATATGATGGAAGGAAATACCTTGCTAGTGCTGCGCATCTGCTGCTGCTGATTTGCTCTCTCTTAGCACTGTGCTCGCTCTGCAGCCCTGAAGGGTGCTTGTCCTTCTGCATCAGCATGCGCCCACGCAGACCCGACTCTCAGGGATGCTCTGCCCAGGTCCAAGAGAATTTGTCAGGCCAAATGTGCCCTCCTTCTCCTTTAGATAATGTTTCTCCTGACAGTACAGGCCAAGGCCCTTGGAGATAGACAGCAGTGTTTGTTTTACCAACCATCTTAGATGAAAGGCAGGATGCCTGCTGCAGACTTTTTCCACAATTAAGGAAGAGAAGGATGATTACTGTCAAAAGGAGGCATCAAAAACCTCTCTATAATGCAGTTTGTGCCAGCATCCTATCTGTGGCCCTGGCCAAAAGCAATCGTCCAGGGAAGAGGAAGAGAGCACAACCTGTGCGATGCTGTCTGAAATGACACTTCCCTCACATCCAGCCACCTGCACCTCAGGGGCTTCCCAAGCCAGGTGTTGTTTCTGCATATTTAGTAACCTTTGACCAGTTCCTCTTCTGTGACCTTATCGAGTCTCCCCTGGAGTCCACCAGAAGGGAGAGAGAAACTTGGCATCAGCCACATCCTGAGGCAAGGTGTTCCACAGAGCTCTTGTCTGCAGAAGTACCAGGTGAAGAAGCAACGCCTCCTTTTGTCTGTTTTGCTGACATCAATACCCTAAAGCAACTTCTTCTGTCCCCGGGTGCCGTTAGTGTCTCCATCGTGCAGATGTCTGTAGAGACAAGATCAGTCGCTTGCTGGAAGAGCCGAAGGAGTCGATGCTCTGGTTTAGGGCCTCTCTCTGCATCTCGTATGTTTCAAACTTGCTTCCAGCTGCTGTCACACTTCTTGGGAGGGGAGAGGCACATGGGGAAGCTGGTGGTAAGAAGCAGCAAATCTCCAAGTCTGGTCTGTTACTACTGCTACAACAAAGAGAATGACCCCTGGGATAAAGGTCTTTGTCCTATCCATCTGCAGGGATAGAATAAGGGGGAACGGTTTTGAGCTGAAAGAGGGGAGATTGAGATGAGATCTTAGGGAGAAATGATTTGCTGTGAGGATGGGGAGACCCTGGCCCAGGTTGCCCAGATAAGTGGTGGCTGCCTCATCCCTGGAGGTGTTCCAGGCCAGTTTGGATGTGGCTTGGAGACCCCGGATCCAGTGGGAGGTGTCCCTGCCCTTGGCAAGGGGCTGGAACTGGGTGGGCTTTCATGCCTGTTCCAGCTGAAACCATTCCATGATTCTATGATCAGATTGCACCAGTGGCTCTTGGCCACCATTGCTGGAGCTCAATGTCGGCACGGAGGTGCTTTTGGAGGAACCAATGTCTTCAGCTGGATGGGGCTTTGAGCACCCTGATCCAGTGGGAGGTATCCCTGCCCATGGCACAACTGGTTGGGCTTTGAGGTCCCTTCTAGTCGAAACCATTCCAGGATTCCATGGTTCTATGAAGCATTACAAAGAGCTCTCATGTGCTTACTGATACAGAGTTTTCCTGTCACAACACCCATCCTGATCAAGGTCTCCATGAACCCTGCTTGAGTCCCTTTGTCACCTTTGAGTTCTCACCACACTCACCATGTCCGTAACAAGATCAATAAGCAGCTGTGACTTTGTGAAGAGCAAAGGAGCTGGTCAATCCTATTTGTCATCTGCTGCCTTCCTGTTGGCTTTGCCAAAGTCCAAAGCTCTGCTTCATGGAGTTTCACCTCCTCTTCAGAGGCCGCTGAGAGCCTCAGCATGTTCTCCCACCAACTGGGTGGCTTCCCTGTCTCCTTTGTTAACGCAATGGGGACAATCTTGGGGACCTACAGACCAATTTTCTTTGTGAAAACCTCTGGTTTAGCCTCTGTCATCAGATGTTTCTGAGCTGCTTGCTGCAAACCCAGCCCTTTTATAACACAGACCCACGAGGCGAGTTGTTCTCCTCGACACCTTGGGGTCTGGTCCAGATGCGTTTATCCAGAGGCAGCACGTGGTTTCTGACATGCCAGGCTGCAGCTGGCAGCTCAACCTTCCTCCAGCCTGGGCCCACAAACCTCCTGACCAGCGCTGCCTGACAGTGTGGCTGCCGGGGCACCGTCCCTCATCGCTGGGGAGGGCAGAGTCCCTGCAAGTGCACTCGGGGAAGTCACTGACATCCTTGTAAGAGCTCTCTTCTCTTGTCAGTGTCTTCAGCAGACAGAGGTGGAGCACAGGAATGAAAGCTCTCCTTAGCAGAGTGCTTGCCCGAGACGACGCATTGGCAACCGAGGGACTCCATGCTGCTCATCCTCAGCCCCACCAGCACAAATTCTCTGGGGTTTTACTATCTCCCCCCACCCCATCCCTGATCTTCAAGAAGAAAGAGGTCACTGCCTATTCTTCTGCAGCAGAGTAGAGATCAAGGAGTTTTCTTTCAGCAGGAGGAGCAGGGAAGTGATTCCAGCTCTCCAAATCCACTCACCCACTCTCAGGAAGGCACAGACTGGCTGCAGGACTGGCAAGGGGTGTGGGAGCTCTGCAGCAATCAGACCTCCAAGAACATCTCCTGGGCTCAAGCAGTTTCTTGCAGTTACTTCTTGTGTATTCACAACCCTGCACCTTCAGGCATCTCAGGGCTGTTCTGCCTTCCCCGCTGAGATGAGGAGCTGCCCATGGATCCAGTGGGCCAGGGTGCACGTACCAGTACCTGGACACTGCTTGGAGAGCTGCTGCTTCTCCTTCTGTAGGATCATATTGAGAATGGCAGTGCTTCAGGACCAGCTCCTTCCAGCAGTGATTCTGGTCTCAGCATGGCAGGAAACTTCTTTATCTGCTTGTGCGTGGCTGTGGGACCTCTCCCTCCACCATCCCTGGCTGTGGCTGGGAGCGCCTTCTTGCTTGATCTCCTGCGAGGCCTTTGTTGGAGCCCTTCTGCCAACAATGTGACTGGCTGCCTCTTTCCTCCCCGGTCTCCCACCCATGTCCTCCCTTGCTCCCACGGCTGTTCAATCATTCAGGCAGCAGTGTGGGACTCAAGAAGCTGGCAAGAAGAAGATTCATACCCCTATATCTTATCAACAATCTTTGCAGGCAACATAACAGAGGTGTCTGTGATGTTCCAAGTGCTGCTTCCTATCTGGGTGGCCTGGGATGAGGTCCTGTCCACTGGGGAATGCTAGTAGCCCCCATCCTGCCCCTCTGCACAGGCTGCAGGGACCTAAGCCCTGGGCATCAGCTGTCTCAGCACGTTGTTCTCTGCACCCTGGGGTGAGGGAGGGTGAGAGGGGAGCAGGGCACCCCATGTCCTACAGAGAGGTTTGCTGGGATGGAACTGGCTCAGGCTGCTGTTTCCAGGATATTCCTTCAGCTCCCCTTGGCTGGGATCTTCCTGGGCTGGTGCAGTGGGACAGAGGGAGGCCTGAGCTGCAGAGCAAGGGACAGAGGTTCTCTCTTGATGCTGAGGTCCTGGAAGGGTCACGGTGTGCTCTGCTGGAATGAGGCAGGGATGCTGATGTGAGAGGGTTGTGGGGTGGGGATGCTGGCAGCTGACCTGATGGGTGCTGCCGCACGGAGCTGGCCAGGACACAGGCAGCGCGGAGCAGATATCGTTGGGATCTGGGACAGCAGTAGCTGGAGCTGCCCGAGGTGGGACCGAGTGTGCAGCCAGTGCTGGGGAAGCTGCTTCTCTCACAGCTCTGGGTGCTCTGCAGGCGGGGGGGGCCCTCGGGCAGGGTGGGAGGAGGCGGTGAGCGCTGACGCTGTGTGCCCTGCAGATGGGAAGGCGTACAGCTCGGACGAGGAGAAGGCAGAGGTGAAGTCGGCAGCGACGCCGTGCAGCGAGCGTGAGGAGGAGAGCTCGGCGGGCGACAGCGAGGAGGAGCCCTATCTGGACGGGGCGGGCACCGCCGTGCTGGGTGCCAAGGCCAAGGGCAAGGGAGGCCCCACCACTGAGCAGGCTCCACCAGGCTCCACGGCCGGGAAGAGCCGGCGTCGTCGGACGGCCTTCACCAGCGAGCAGCTGCTGGAGCTGGAGAAGGAATTCCACTGCAAGAAGTACCTGAGCCTGACGGAGCGCTCACAGATCGCGCACGCCCTGAAGCTGAGCGAGGTGCAGGTGAAGATCTGGTTCCAGAACCGCCGCGCCAAGTGGAAACGCATCAAGGCGGGCAATGTCAGCAACCGCTCGGGCGAGCCCGTCCGCAACCCCAAGATCGTGGTGCCCATCCCGGTGCATGTCAACCGCTTTGCTGTGCGCAGCCAGCACCAGCAGATCGAGCAGGGCGCCCGACCCTGAGCGCCCTTGGGGCGCAGGACCCTGGGGCGGGGGTGGCAGCGCGGGGGGATCCCGGCCCGGGCGCAGCTCCCACTCCTCTGTACATGTCCCTTATTTATTCCGTGTAAACTCTGTACATACGGCAGCGTGTCCGTCTGTCCGTGCTGCGGGGAGCGCAGGCGGCTAGGGCCGAGGCCGGGGCTGCGCTGCCTGCCCCTGTATAGCTGGGATTTCAATAAATTATTTTCTATGGAGCAAGGTGAAGTTCTTCCATGGGGCCGAGCATCCAGCAGGGATACAGGATGGGCAGCTGCGGCCAGCAGAGCCCCCCAGCCCAAGCCTGGCTGGGGAATGGAGAAGGGGCAGGGGCTGGGGAAGGAGAAGGGAAAGGGGCAACAAAAGGAGAAGGGAAGGGGCAAGGAAAACAGAAGGGAAGGTATGAGGGAAGGGGTGAAGGAAGGGGTAGGGGCTGGGACTGGGGAAAGGATGAGGGATGGGGCTGGGGAAAGGGGAAAGGGAAAATGTAGGGGCAGGGGTTAAGAAGGGGATGGGGTTGGGGAAGGAGGAAGGGAAGGGGCGGGGAAAGGAGAAAGGGAAGGGTCAAGAGAAGGGTCTGGGGCTGGGACTGGGATTAGGGTCAGGACTAGAGCCGGGGTTGGGACTGGAGCTGGGGTCAGGACTGGGACAGGGACTGGGGTTCGGACTGAAGCTGGTGCGAGGATCAGGTCCGGGTCCATCCTTGCCCCTGCTGCCCCCAGGCTCCTGCCATGGCTGTGTCCCCTGTGCCCCTCCAGTACAGCTGACATCCCCGGTACTCCAGATGCCCCCGAGATCCACTCCACACCATGCCAAGTTGCCACCCCCCATTGAAGTCAAAGCCCTGCCCATCCCTTGGTCCCCATCCCAGGCCCTGGCCTTTGGGTGGAGGAGGAGAAGCCCCTGCACACAGTCCTCTGTCCAATGCATATGGGATGCTGCCTGCTGTCCCCAGGGCTGCCCTAGTGCCCTTTGTCAGCTCTATGGATGCTCAGATGCCCTTAACATATTCAAGGTTTAGCCATGCGATGCCCTCTGGCTTTTCGGGGCTGCACTGCCTGCTGGAAGAGTGGTGCCTTGGAGCCTTCCCTGCTCCCTCAGATCCAGGGAGCACATCCCAGTCTGTGGGAAATGAACAGGGAAACCCCCTGCAGCTCAGGTGCTTTACTGTCCCTGAATCCTGGGCTGCCCATCCGTCAGGTTGAGTAGAGGGTGAGGGTCTTGCTCATCCTTCAGAACCTTCCTGTCTCATCAGTACCAGCTGCTGCTTCTCATAGAATCATAGAATCTTGGAATCATTCAGGTTGCAAAATACCTCTAAGCTTATCCACTCCAACCATCAGCCCAACACCATCGTGATGACTAAACCATGTCCCAAAGTGCCACATCTACAAGGTTTTTGAACTCTCCCATGGAAGGAGACTCCACCACTGCCCTGGGCATCCCAATCCAATGCCTGACCACCCCTTCCTACCATGGCTGAGGCTCCACAGCAGAAAGTAGGATGCTGCCGAACCAACGCTGTGTCTCCTTGTCCCAGCCTAGGGCAGCTGCTGGTTCTCACTGCACTGATGCAGGAGAGGGGATGCAGTCTTCCTAAGCAGGGGCTCTCACATCCAGGGCAGCCAGCCTGAAATGTCCTCTTCTTGTCATCTGCTGCACGAGATGCTGCTTCTGGAGCCAGAGGGTATCTCAGATAGCTGAGCCCAACCCCAGAACCTGATGAAGGTCCAGTTTTGCAAGGGGCTCAGTCATGCTCAGCAGTGCAAAGGATGACAGTGCTCCACTGCTAATTAGGTGTCCAACCATGGAAAACTCTCTTGCTGGTTCGAGGAACATCAGCCAGCCCAGCCCACGGGCCAAGGGAATTCTTATATCCCTGATATAGCAGCAACGCCCATTGCAATCCCACCAGACACCTGTGGCAGGGAGAAGGCTCTCTTGAAGGATGTGGGACACAGTGTCACTGGGACACCAGCTGTGCTGGGGTCTGAGAAGGAGTTTGGGTCACGCAGGGTCCAGTTTGCTGTTGGCGCCTGTCCCTGGGAGACACAATTTAGAAGAGTGGGCAACATCCCTAAGGGCCAGAGCCGACTTCACCTTCCTGGCTGCCCTCCCCGAAGCCACAGCAAGGGCTGCCCCGGCTCCATGCTGCCTGTGGGAGGGAGCGCTCCCTCCCTGTGGTCCTTCCCTCTTCATTCGGTGACCATATGCCGTGCTCAGCTCACACAGCTCGCTCCCAGGAGCCCGGCAGCCTCGGGGCGCTGCTGGGTGGCCGCTGGAGTGGGGACAGACACAGCTCAGTGCAGAGCAACCGCGGGGACAAAACCTGTGCTCCCGGGTGTCCCAGGTGGGGGCTGCTTTCCACAGAGATGTTTGTTGCATGTCCCGACGTGGTTCTGGAGGAGCTTCTTGTGACCTGGATTTCTGAGCAAGTGCTCAGCCACTGCTGGGCAGCTTCTGCCTCTGCCTCCTGGAAATGAGAAGGCACCCTCAGGGAAGTACCTGGCCTGGGGCTGCTCATTAGCATCCCAGTGTGGGCTTTCCCTGCTCAGGTAGCAACATCTCCCAGCATTCCCTCTGGATTGGGAGAAGTGTCCTCTGGCTGCTGACCCCGGCTGTCCTGTGCTCCAGGGAGCTGGCAATTCCCTTCTTGTTCAGCCTGGAGAAGAGAAGGCTCCAGGGAGACCTTAGAGCAGCCTCCCAGTACTGAAAAGGGCTCCAGGAAACCTGGGGAGGAGCTCTTGATCAGGGAGTGCAGGGACAGGACAAGGGGAATGGTTTTCAGCTGCAAGAAGGGAGACTGAGATGATATTGTAGGGAGAAATGTTTTGCTGTGAGGGTGGGGAGGGCTGGTGCTTAATCTAGGCCAGCTGGGGAGGCAGGGAATGGAAGGACAGAGCAATTCTGCAGCAATAGGCAGTGCTCTGTCGCTATAAATGTGTCCACATGAGGGGTCTGTGCCACTGCAGCCAGGATGGTGCAGCACTGCAGGATTAAGTACAGTGCTCTGAAGGATGTCCATGGCTCCAGGACCGGGCCAGCGACACTAAAAAGAGTTACAGTTCATTTTGAGATGCAAGAACCCCCTTATTCTCACTTGGCATTTTGAGCTCCTGCTGGTTTGATATCTCATGCCCCAGGGACAGCACCAGTTTATTGTGTTCTTAACCCATCACTCACCTTGCTGTGCACACCATTGCCAACCTGAACGCTGCGTGCCAAGCACCCCATTCCAGCTGCACGCTTGCTCCTCGACTGCCCGCAGACTGGGCTGGAGAACCGGAGCTTTCAGCCTCTAAGGAGTCATTTGCCTTTTGGTTCTTTTGTTGTTGAGTTGGATCAGTCCCAGAGCCAGTGCACAACACAGCCCCAGACAGGCGAGTTACACAACTGCAGCTCAGGCTGGTGCTGCTGGAAGTGACAGACTTGCTGCTGTCACTGGGGGTGCTGGAAAGAGCTGTGGAACAGCAGAGTGCTCCTCACGCAGTGCAGAGCGGAGCTCCCCATCAGCCTTGTGCATTGCAATGAGCCTGATGCCTCCTGCACAGCAAGGAGCCAAGTGCTGCAAGACACCGTGGGTGCAGCAAGTGGCACTGCACAAAGTGCTACAGCATCTCCCTGCACAGAGATGCTGCAGGGGCAGAGGGGGCAGCTTCCCGCACGTAGATGCTGCAGGGGCAGGGGGGGCAGAGCACCCCACACAGAGATGCTGCAGGGGCAGAGGGGTCAGTGCACCCCAAAAAACAGAGCTGTGGGTGCTACAGCTTTTAGCCTGGGTTAGGTGGGAGGAGAGGAAAAGACAAAAGCTGGGCAGGAAAGGCAGCCACTGGCATTGCAGAATGCGCAGATGGGAAGGGACGTCAGGAGGTCTCCCATCCAACACCTGCTCCAGGCTGGTCCCGTTGCATTAGGATGCTGAGGCACTTGTCCAGCTGACTTCACATATCTCCATGGACGGTGATCCCATCTCTTCAGGTCCCTGTTCCAGGGTCTGACCACCTTTCTAGTATTGTCTTTGCTTCTATTTAGTTGTAATTTCCCAGGAGCCACCTTCAGCCTGTTGTCCTGTGTCCTGGAATAGGTACTGGGCAGGGGAAGGGACCCTTAGGTGGATGCTCAAACACACATCTGTGTGCACACACCCCACAACCCAGTGAGAGGCAGATGCAACTGTAGACACCTAGAGATACGTCTATACATGGACATGCATTTACATGTATGTTTATACACACACACACATATGAACAAGAATTATTTTGCCCTCAGGAAACTGCCTCTGATTGCACAAGGCGAGGAGAGGAACAATCTCTTCCTACCAACCTGGCACCTGGGAAGGGTCAGGAGCTCTCCATGACCATCTTCAGTTCTTTAACATCTAACCCATGCTGGCACAGAAACCTCAGGGTGCAACTAAGAGGGGATTCGGTAGCGAATCTGGTGATGATGGCCTCAGCAGTGGAGTGAAAGCTCCTGGTGAGTCCAACTTCAGTGGCAAAGGAAAGTGAGCTGAGAGCTGGAAGTTCATGGAATCATGGAATCCTGGAAGAGTTTGGGTGGGAAGGGATCTCAAAGCACATCCAGACCCACCCCCTGCCATGGGCAGGGACACCTCCCACTGGATCAGAGGTCTCCAAACGCCATCCAACCTGGCCTTGAACACCTCCAGGGATGGGGCAGCCACTATTTCTCTGGGCAACCTGGGCCAGGGCCTCCTCACCCTCACAGCAAAACATTTCTCCCCACAATATCATCTCAGTCTCCCCTCTTGCAGCTTAAAATTGTTTCTCCTCACCCTGTCCCTGCACTCCCTGATCAAGAGCCCCTCCCCAGCTTTCCTGGAGCCCCTTTCCCTACTGGAAGCTGCTCTGAGGTCTCACTGGAGGCTTCTCCTCTCCGGGCTGAACAATCCCAATTCTCTCAGCCTATCCTTGCACTCGGATCATCTCTGTGGCCTCCTCTGGACTCGCTCTAGCAGATCCAGGTCCTTCCTGTGCTGAGGATTCCACAACTGGGCACAGGGCTCCAGGTGGGGTCTCACTAGAATCCCCTCTCTTGACTGCACAGACCCGTTGCGTGGCCCCCGCTACCTCAGGTTTGGGTCACACTGCCCCGTGCACAACGCACCCACTGGGGCTGCGCCAGGTCAGCAAGGGCTGTGAGGGGACCCATGAGACTTTGTCTGAAAGCTGTGCCTCACGGTACTTATCCTGGTATGCTCTGCTCTCCCCAGGCTCTCTGGCAAGCATGCAGAGCTGTGGCACAGTTGCTTTCCAGGCTGTGCAGCTTTCCAGGATGTGCTGATGGGATGAGGCTGCATGCATTGCTCCTGCCCTGCAGTACCCACTGCTTCTGCTCGGTGGGGGGTCCTTACACTGCTGCCAAGGAGCTGCTGTGGTCATTGTCACTGCCAGGAGCAGCTTCTGTCCCCAAACACAGACACGGTAGCTCCTGTTCCCAAACATGGGTGCAGCAGCTCCAGGCTCAGGACTACATGAAGCCACCTTGGAGCTGGGATGTGCTGGACCAGTGGGATAACGCTGGGCTGGGACAAGGCAGGGCAGGACTGGAGAGCAGCTGCTGTGCCTGGCCCCACTCCCAGGTGGAGGATGGATGTCCTGCTCCCAGGTGGAGGATGCTCTTTTTGTTAACAGGGACATCACTGTTCAGCGCCAGCAGCCCCCGATGGCCTTGCCTGCCTGTTCATGACCTGGAGGAAAAGGCTTTTTGTCTTGGCTCTTCATGTCAGAGCCCATGGGGAAGCTGCTGGTGCCCCTCTGCTCTGGATACAACCCCTGATGCTCCAGCATTCATTCGCAGGATGTGGGAAGAGCAGGACCCTGGTCTGCCTCCATGGGGCTGGCTGTGGTGCCACCACTGATGGAACCTGGCTGGGGCTGTGGGTGCCCCGCTGGAGGATGCCCCCTCCTTCAGACACCATACAGCCCAGGGAGCTGCTCAGAGCCGTGGGACCCCAGGGATGCCCTCACACATCTCCCATTGGCACAGCTGCTGCTTCTGGGTGAGGGGCTTGCCTGGAGACCCCGGCTCAGGGCTGGCCTGGAGCTGGGTCCAGGCTATGGCACAGGGCAGGGTCTCCCGGCAGGTCAGGGCAGGGCTGGGATGGGAAGGGAGGCACCAGGGCTGGGCCAGGCGGGATCCCGCGCGGGAGATGATGTATGGGCAGATGTATCAGATCGCACAAGATAAACAAGCAGTGAATTTCATCAGGGCCCATCATGGCTTTAATTTGGCTGCCTAATGAGTCAGATCCAGCCGCGCAGATAAAAGTTGTCAGAGCCGCAGCCCTAATGAATTTCTTGCCACTTGTAATCAAGGCAGCTTGTCTGAGGGGGATGATTAATGGGCCCCAGAGGAGCTGCCGTCCCTCGGCTTCCATTCCCGCTAATGCAGTCGCCAGGAAATTAACCAAACCCAGCACCGGGGCCGGGTCTGGGGAGGGGGCACCGGTGAGCACCCAGTGGGGGGGGAGGGGGGGGATATAGGGGGCGAAGGGCAGGGATGGGACTGGGACCCTGACACCGGGACCCCAACACTGTGACTGCGACACTGGGATCCCGACATCAGCACCCCAACACCGGAACCCTGACAACGGATCCCCAACATCAAGACTCCAACACCAGAACCCCGACACTGGGATCCTAACACTGGAATCCCAACACCGGGATTCCGACACCAGTTGACCCTGGTGGGCTGACAGTAGGACCTCGACATCGGCACACTGGGATGGGTTGAAGGGCTGGGGCCACCGCTGTGGCAGCCCCTTTGCCACGGAGAGGGGGCAATGGGGACCTGGGGGCGGTGCTGAGGGGTCTCAGGGGACAGCAGAGCATCTTGATGCCTCCGTTCCGCGCAGCGCCTCCCGCTAGGGCTCGGGGCCCCGGGCCGGTGCCAGCGAAGCTCGGAGCCAGGCACGGGACGGGGGGAACCCTCGCCGCATCCCCGGCCCCGCCCTCGCGGAGCGGCCCTGGGAGCAGCCGCGGAGGAGCGGCAGCGCTGGGTCCTGCTCTGCGAGAAGCTCGAGGGGTCAGGGACGGCGGAGGGGACCCCACGGCTCCCAGCGCTGCCGGGGCTGCCTGTGACAACGCGGGAGCCCCACGGCCCCGGCCCAGCTCCGATCCCGCCGGAGCCGAGTGGAGCCGTGTCCCTGCAGAGTCCCACAGCGCCCGGAGCCGATGGAGCTCCCTTGCCCACCCCAGCTCTGCCACTGGTTCAGCCCAGGGCTGCTGTGACCACTCCGGAGCCGGAGGAGGAAGGGATCATAGAATGGTTTGGGCTGGAAGGGACCTCAAAGTCCATCCAGTCCCACTCCCTGCCATGGGCAGGGACACCCCCCAGGGGGCTCCAAGCCCCATCCAACCTGGCCTTCAACACCTCCAGGGATGGGGCAGCCACCACTTCTCTGGGTAACCTGGGCTAGGACCTCCCCACCCTCACAGCAAAACATGTCTCCCCAAGATCTCATCTCAATTTCCCCTCTTAGAGCCCTTCACTTCATCCTGTCCCTGCACTCCCTGATCCAGAGCCCCTCCCCAGCTTTCCTGGAGCCCCTTTCAGTACTGGAAGCTGCTCTAAGATCTCGCTGGAGCCTTCTCCTCTCTGTGCTGAACAACCCCAACTCTCCCAGCGTGTCCTTGTACAGGACATGCTCCAGCCTTTGGACCACTTGGGATGGACCTCGCGGAGCGGGAAGAGGCTGTGCTGGAGGCCCAAGGGGAATGGACAGAGAAGCAGGAGATGGGATGCTTTATTGGCCGTTATCTCCTTGGCTGCAGACACACACGGGGCGACTCAGGGCGAAGGATCGGTATATACAGAGTGTCCATATAAATATTTCCAATGTACATTTTATACACGAGCGACAGAGATGTTCCATGGCAGCGTCCAAAGTCTTGGGGTTGGGGCACTCAGCTGCGGGCTTGGCCCAAAACCAGACGCTCATCTCCTCTCTCCTCTGGCTCAGCCGGAGACCAGCCCCGCCCGGGCAGCAGCGGGAACCAGCGGGAAGCTCCTATAGAGAGACTGAGTATGGCTTTGGGGCTGGAACCTGGAAAGACAGGGATGCTACACACAGACAAACAGAGCTGAGGATCCCAGGGTGACCGTTCTCTTCCCCAGGTCACCAGGGAGGCTGCAGGGGCCATTGTCCACGGATGCTTTGAATCCGCACGTGAGGAGCGGTACCAGCAAGAGGATTTGCTCCAGCTGGAGCACTGGGATGCAGAGGGCATGGGGGCACTTCCCACAGCACCGGGATACAGTGACATCTCTGGCTGCACTGGGATGCAGTGAGTACAGGGACACCTCTCGCTGCCCCCCCCACCTCCCGCTGCACCAGGATGCAGAGGGCATGGGGGCACCTCATGCTGCACCAGGATGCACAGCGAGGGGGAAGGAGGGAAGCACCAGAACTGCCCTGTTGCATGGGAGAGCAGGTGCAGCCATTGCCCTCCCTGGTACCAGTAGCACTGGCGAGGGCCACGCACCCCAACTGCCCTTGATTATCTACATGGGGTGTGGTGGAGGGGGCGCGGGGAATCTGCCTCTCCTCCTGCTGTACCGGTCACGGGAGTGGGATGTACCGGAGCCCCCCCCAGCCCATGGAAAAAGAGGGGCAAGCTGCATGGGGAGAGTCCATAGGAACCAGCACAGAGGAGCAGTATACTGGCTCCTAAACCTCCTTCCGGCTGGAACAGCGACAAGAACTGACACAGAGGAGTGGGGTACTGGCTCCTAAACCTCCCCCCAGCTGAAGCAGGGACAGGAACCGGGCAGAGGATGGGGTGCCGGCTCCCCAACCTCCTCCCAGCCAGCACAGGGATCCTGCTGCGGGGTGAGCACAGCTGGCATCCCGACTGCACAGCTCTCCGACCTGCTCCTGCAGCCCTGGTCCCCAGCAGGGCTGGAAGGCAGCGGCACAGCGTGCGGGAGGGCTGGTGAGGAGTCAGACAGCGCCGGGGCAGCAGCCGAGCTCTGCCGGCACCGCGGCATTGTTGTTGGCGTTGGCATTGCGGCGGGGCAGGCTGGGGGTCAGCGTAGTGGTGGCACTGTCGCCGGGGCACCCGTGCTGCAGCAGGATGTCGATGCACTCCTGGCTGCCGGCTCGCCGGGCGTAGGCCAGCGGGGTCAGGCCTCGCGCGTCCCGGCTCTTCACGTCCACTCCGTACTGTGCAGGGGAGAGAGAGAGAGCCACGCTCAGCGCTGCCTGCGTGCCACGTGGCACAGGGTTGGCATATCCTGAGCACCGGCAGCGGCTCTGAGGGAGATGGGAGGGTGGGCAGGGTAGGAAAAGCAGGCACATGGGGGGAATCTGAGGGAGAGGGATGGATGAAGGGTATCTGGAGAGCTCAGAGGTGCAGCAGGGAAAGCACCGGGATGGAGCTGCGCCGGAGGTGCTGGGCTCCGGCCTTACCCAGATGAGCAGCTGTGTGAAGACGACGTTGGCCATGGCGCAGGAGAGGTGCAGCGCTGTGCGCCCGTCGCCGTCCCCGTAGGTCTCATTCACCTCTTCCTTGGTGCCGTGGGCCAGGAGTGTCACCACGAGGCGCAGGTCATCCTCCACCACAGCCCGCAGCAGCTGCTGCCCCAGTGGGATGTCTGACTGTGGCAGCGGAGCCAGGAAGAGCTTCTGCTCGTACTTGGCCCGGATCCAGCGCTCCTTTTCCTCCCTGTTGGGTGGGAAACAGCCACGGGTGGGACAACCTGCCCCTGCCCTGGGGGCAAAGGGGTGCCCGCACCAGGTCTGCCACCTTGAATGCACCCCATGGTTGCAGCCACCGCCCCTGCCCAGGGAGGTGGTGGAGTTGCCATCCCTGGAGGTGTTTAAAAGGTGAGTGGATGAGTTTCCCAGGGAAGTGGCTTAGTAAGGGGACAGGAACGGTTGGACTTAATGGTCTCAGAGGTGTTTCCAACCAGATGATTCTATGGTTCCATAATTCTATGATTCCACTGTGTCCCCATGGATGCGTCTGTCACTGGGGCTCTGTCTCACCATCCCAGACACATGTCCCACGCTTGGCTCATTGCTCCTCCTCCCATCTCTGTACAGATGCTGCCCACACATGGCTGTGCCCCTACAGCAGCGTCCCTGCGTCCATCACAGCGCAATGGAGCACCCGTATCTGCACGCTGGGACCCTGCACCCTCTCCCCGTGACCAGTGCCAGCCCGAGGTCCCTCTCTGTCCCGCCAGTGTGCACGGAAAGGTCACCGGCTGCGCACGGCAGCGCGGGACGTGCGTTATCGCTGCTGCTGTCTCGCCTGGCGCCAACAAAGGCTGCGGCAGCGTCCGTCCCGCCGGGGGCCGCAGGGCTGGCGCGCGCGGGGCCACCGCTATCTGCTGCCATTCTATCCATCTGCCTGTGGCGCGCGGCCACCGGAGCCCCGCGCCGAGCATGCTCAGCGCCGCTGCCCCCTGACCCCGCGCCACCGCTGATAACGCACAGAATGGGCTCTTGTTGGGATGAGTGACAGGAGAGTCGCTCCGATAGGGACAGACAAGGGCCTGAAAGGGATGCACCCTTGAGACCCCAACGAGGACGCTGCCAAGCTGCCTCCGTTAACCCCTTCGGCTTTGCCGCCAGACATGGCTCTGGCAGCCGCCACGTGGACACAGCCGGCCAGGAAGCCCTGCTGGCCCAGCAGGACACTGGGAAGGAGCCTATGGTGCCACGTGGGCAGGTGGGACCTCAGACACTGGAGTACCTCGAGGATCACAGGATCATGGAATGGTCTGGGTTGCAAGGGACCTCAAAACCCATCCAGTCCCACCCCTGCCATGGTGGCAGGTACACCTCCCGCTGGATCAGGGGGCTCCAAGACCCATCCACCTGCAGACATTGGTTCCTCCAAATGTCTCTGAGGCATTAGAGGAGTTCGGAGGATCAGGTCCTGTCTGCAGGTCTGCATGGGGCCAGAGGCTGAGAGTCCTTGGCTTTTCATAGAATTCTGGAATGGTTTGGGCTGGAAGGGGCCTCAATGCCCCCTGCCCCAGGCAGGGACACCTCCCACTGGATCAGGTGGCTCCAAGGCCCATCCAACCTGGCCTTCAACACCTCCAGGGATGGGGCAGCCACCATTTCTCTGGGCAACCCGGGCCAGAGCCTCCCCACCCTCACAGGAAACATTTCTCCCCAAGATCTCATCTCAGTCTCTCCTCTTGCAGCTTCAAATCGTTCCCCTTCATCCTGTCCCTGCAATCCCTGATCCAGAGCCCCTCCCCAGCTTTCCTGGAGCCCCTTTCAGTACTGGAAGCTGCTCTAAGATCTCGCTGGAGCCTTCTCTTCTCCAGGCTGGACAACCCCAGCTTTCACCCTGAACATTTGCCCACCCCTCTGGCTGCTCCCCCCATCCTGTGGTGCCCTCAAGCCTCCTGGTGTGATTGTCCAAGAAACCCTTCCTGCAGCCCCTCCCTGCCCCCATCCCATACCGGCTGCTCTCAGGGGTGGGTTTGGGATATCCTTCCACCGCGCCTTCCCAGACGGCGTTGGCCAGGGCGTTGCCGATCGCTGTCATGACCATGAGGAGCTCGCTTGGCCAGTCGTCCAGGTCCAGGGAGCGCACGCGGGACAGGTGGGTGCCCAGGTTGCGATGGATCCCGGAGCACTCGATGCACATCAGGGAGCCCAGGTTCAGGCTCGCCCAGTCGGGATCTGAGGGCAGGAAGATCAGTGGGAGAGCATTAATACGAGAGCGTCGATTCCAGCCCGGACTCACCAGCCTCCGATGGCCCAGCAGACCCATCTCTGCCCACCAGGCCCTTCCGAGCCCAGAGCCCCAGCAGCACGGAGAGGGAAGGACCCCGGGCTCGTCCCACCTCCTGGTATCTCTTACTTGGAGCGTCGCAGTCCACGCAGAAGCTGTTCCCGCGGGCAGTGCGCACGGCCTGCATGGCCTGGGCATCACTCTGGCTGCCCAGCCGAGCCTGGAACAAAAGGAATCCCATTTACTCAGCACCCATTGCTCGCCACGTGCCCGCTCCTCAGCACCCCAGGAACCCCGGCTCCTCGTCCCAGTGGGCATCTCACGGGCTCTGCTACAGGAGTGGGAACAGGGTCTGGAGGAACATGGATTTGCAGCTGGAGGAGCAGGGGACGGTGGGCCAGGAGTGAAAAGGGCAGAGCTGTCTGAGGATGGAGCAGACAGGGCAGGATCCAGCCCTGCTGGAACGTTCTGTGGCCAGGAAGAGGACAGGGAGCTCAGTGAGGTGACAGGAAAGCAGGCAGGGAGCAGCAGAACCCCAGGGACAGAATTCCACCTGGGAGCAGAGGGATCAGGAAGGGAGTCACCCTGGTCAGAGAGGGAAAGGCTGGGACAGGGGTGGAAAGATGCCAAGAGGAGGGAATGGAGCCAGGCTGTGGCTAGGCCGCCCACCTTGTTCTTGCTGCTCTCACAGCCCTGCAGGCTCGCCAGGATCTGGCTCTCAATGGCTTGGACCCACAGCTCCCGCTCCTCCGACGTCGAGGCCTCGAAGAGCCACGTCTGCCCCGTCAGCGACACGATGATGAACTCAAAGGGCTCATCTGGCTCTGGAAAACAAAGGTGCACCGGGACACGGGTCAGGGAAGGGGAGGGTCTGCCGGCCCCGCAAGGCATAAGCACCTGCTCCGATCCCGGCGCATGGGTGGGATCGGGATGGGGATCGCTGGCTGTAGTGAGTCCCAGGGTTGGGACACGGGACGCCGGCACAAGGGAACCAGAACTCCTGTTCTCCTACAACTCCCCATGTCCCAGCTCTATCAGTGTGGAATTGCCCTTCCTGCCACACACCAACATCCACAGCCTTTTCCCCAGACCAGGAAACCCCAGAGGCTGCAGCACCAGATTCCTAGAAGCTGGTTGGACCCTGCTCTACGTGCCCTACATGGTCCACACTTGGAGAAAGCTCCTGACGTGTGGAGTGTTGGGATCGGCTGCTCCGCAGAGCTGGAGCTCCCAAACAGCCCCATCGCCCCCCGAGCGGATGTGCTGTGCCAGGCAGGCGGCCTCCAGATCCCAAACCTGGGAAACTGGTGGCCATGGGGCTCCTGGGAAACTGGCCAAGAGGAGCTGCTGCTGTGAGGTGAGTGAGTGGGAGCAGGCGTGGGAGCAGGGATGAGAGCAGGGATGGGAGCAGGGATGGGAGCTGGAATGGCAGCAGGAAGGGCAGCAGGGATGGGAATAGGGAGGGAGCAGGGAAGGGAATAGGGATGGGAGCCAGGATGGGAGCTGGGATAGGAATAGGGATGGCAGCAGGAATTGGAGCCAGGATGTGAGTAGAGATAGATGCAAATGGAAGGATTCCCATCCTTCAGATGCAGCCTGTTAGGTGGGATTCCAAGGAGAGGTTGGAATGATGGTTGGCAGAGCCATCAGCAGAGAGATGGGGACAGTGAAAAGACACAAAAACACCCCAAGCCCTGAGAAAATGGCCCGAAATCAACGAAGACCCTGCTGAAAAACAAGAATTAAAATGCTTTCCTGCCCTGTGATCCCTGCATCGCCCCCCAGTTGGGTTCCAGGCCAGGCTCTGCCCTCCCATCCCATGCCAGGGGCTGCTCCGAGCGGGAGCCCCAATTTCCATGGGAGCCCTGTGCCAGCTTTGCACCAGCATTTACCTTTTATTGCCAACTCCAGTAGTTAGTGCAGTAAATGACTTCACTAAGCGGGGCCTGAATGGAATGACTAATAAACGTTATGTCACAGCACACGCTCCAGCTCATAGCAAAATGATTTGTAATTACCTAATTAGCGTTATGCAAATAACACCCTCATCTCCATAATGTGCCTTCCCAGCTCTCTATTAAAAGCAGGGAGTCAACTGCACAGCTCCAGAGACAGTGAAGAGACCGAGGGGCCCAGTCTGGCTGGCAGGGTCCGTGTTGCCGCATGGCCATTGGAAGTGGGTCTGGGTGGGATCCCCCCCTCTGCCCCCCGGGCTGTGGCTGGAGGAGTCTCCTATGGAGGCGGGAAGCAGCAGGAGGGCAAAGGCTGTGGGACCTGGAGTCCTGAGCACAGGGAGGACCTGGAGCTGTTGGAGCGGGTCCAGAGGAGGCCATGGAGATGATCCAAGGGCTGGAGCACCTCCTGTACAAGGACAGGCTGGGAGAGTTGGGGTTGTTCAGCCTGGAGAAGAGAAGGCTGTGGGGAGACCTTAGAGCAGCTTCCAGTAGGCAAAAGGGCTCCAGGAAAGCTGGGGAGGGACTCTTGATCAGGAAGTGCAGGGACAGGACAAGGGGAAGGGTTTTTGGGGTGAAGGAGGAGAGATTGAGGTGAGATCTTGGGGAGAAATGTTTTGCTGTGAGGATGGGGAGGCCCTGGCACAGGTTGCCCAGGGAAATGGTGGCTGCCCCATCCCTGGACGTGTCCAAGGCCAGGCTGGATGTGGCTTGGAGCGCCCTGATCCAATGGGAGGTGTCTCTGCCTGTGGCAGGGGGTGGGACTGAATGGGCTTTGAGTTCCCTTCCACCCAAACCATTCCAGGATTCCGAGATTCCAGGGACACCAGCTGTGTCCCACCAAGGCCAGAAAACAGATGTTTCCACAAAAAGCCTTCTTGAGGAAAGGCAGCTCCAATGGGGGTGGTGGGAGGGTATGGCACTTCCTCTCCTCCCAGCGCTCTTCCCAGGTCCTCACTTGCTCCACAGGCATCACCACTTGCATTAACAAGGCCCAGGGCAGAGCTCCCTCCTCTCCATCTCTTTCCACCACCCCAGAACACCCAGAGGGTGAAGTGCTGCTCCAGCTGCGGTGCCATGGAGGAGCACTTCGTGCTGTTCACCCAGCAGCCTCGGGATCCCGGGTTCCATGGGGTTCAAAAGTGTGAGGAACATCCAGTTGGGAAGATCTCTCCCCTTTGCTATTGCTGAGCGCAGTCCCTGGTGTGTCCGGCACAGATCCCAGGATCAGAGAGGATGTACAGCACGGAGCAGGAGCACGAGGTTTGGTCTCACCCCAGCAGACGCTCGGGAGGCTCAAACAGCTCTGGGATGAAGGGCTCTCCTAGCGAAGGGTCTTTTCCAGCCAGGGAGGGAAGGCTGCATCTCCGCCTGGAGTCAGCCGAGGACTCCTCCCCTGGGAAAGATGTTGGCAACTGCCTTTCTCCTGCTGGGAATGAGAGACTCTGGGGCACCAGGAGGAGAACAGGAGTGCAGGTCCAGTTGTCCCCTCTCTGGGATGCGCCTGCCCAGCGGGGACATTGCCCTTTCCCAATGGGGATATTGCCCTTTCCCAGTGTGTCGCCCTTTCTTGCAGCTCTCGGCCACAGAGGAGACCCCACCATCCTCACTGCAGAAGCTCCCTGCGGGCAGCACCCCCTCCCTGACCCTACAGACATTCGCAGGGGAAGCTCCAAAGACACCAAACGCCAACTGGAAAACAAGAGCCTTGGAAAATATCCAGCTGGTAACATCTGAATGCCGGGAGAAGCAGCAGCCAAGCAGCCGGGCTCATGGCCACGGCAGCGTTGCCATTCCCTGGGCATGGACACTCCGGGCCCTGACGGATCTGCCCAGGCCCGGCGCGGCTCCAGCCCCTGTATGAGCCAGCCCCCACCTCTTTCACCACCCCAGCCTGGGACTGGGATCCATACTCCAGAGCCTCAAGCGTTCCCACTGTCTTGAGGGACGATTCCTTCTGCCCACAGGAGAGCAGGGATCGGGCCTGGCAGCTGCATCAACAGCCAAAGGAGAGCGTGGCAGGGAGTGCCCCGGCAGCCCAAGGGTGGCCACTCGGACCTGGGTGGTGCTGGATGCACTTCCAAGCGCTCCCTGTGACTGAGCCGCTCCGGCTGCCCTGGAGCAGCCGCTGGCAGTGGGTGCAGCGCCCACCACGGGCTCACATGGCTCCACCATCCCCCATCCTTTCCCTTGCTTGCTCAGTATCTGCCACCAAACGCGCCGGGCAGGAATCCTCAACCCAGCTTCCCGTGCCAGCGGAGCAAACGCCTGCCCTGCAACGCCCGCCTGCTACAGGGCTCCCGGGATCCACACAGATCCCCTCTGGCACGGATCCCCTACAGTGTCCAGTCTCTCCCAGCCCTCGGGATGCTCACAGAGGAGCGGCAGCCAGGTCCCTCCTGCCGGGTCCCTCCTAAGCTGCCCCAACCCCACCACGGGCAAACAGGGACATTCCTGCGGCTCTGACCCTGCTCGGGCAGACTTTTCCACCGCTGCAGCTCGGGAGCCTCCCAGAGCCCCCTGGGCTGCCCAGTCCCAGCCCTGGCAGCGATCCTGAAGCTCTGAGAGTTGCAGGCCCTCTGTTCCCTTTGTGCCTCACAGATTCCAGCCTCGCCGAACAAAGGGCCTGTTGCTCCCAGTAGAGCCGGGGAAGGGCTGACAAAGGGCTTTTCCTCTGCACCAATGCTCCCTCTCCAAGTGACACCGCTGTCCCTCGATCCTGGCAGCAGGGCAGGATGGCTCTGCGGGGCTGGACTCCTTGGAAGCTGTGAGATCACCCCCTCGGCTCTGCACTCAAGGCTTGGCAGAACTGGGATGGGAACCGAAGACTCAAAGCAGCCCCAAGAGGGTGCAGAGCCGGCTCCAAGGGACCAGGATGAGTCCCAGAGCTCCCTGGGAGCCTGGACAAGTGGGACCAGACTCACATCACAGCTTCAGGGGAAGGATGGGGCCTCATCCCATTTTTCAGGGCACTTCTCATCCAGCAGGGTCATTTCTGGCCAGAGGAACAGGGAGTGCACATTGGATGCCACAGGCAGAAGGATCCGGAGTGCCAGATTCTGTGTTGGTGGAACATCCCACCCCGCTCCAGGCGCGGGGCACAGGCTCCCTCCTGGTGCCCAGGATACCTCAGGTCACGTCAGCTCGGACTCCTCAGGGCTCAGCCCCCGGAGGAACCGCTCCTGCTGGATCGAGGAGCCCTTTCCAGGGGCTGGAAGGCAGAGCTGGTCTCGGCGGCACGGCCCGCGGGTGGGAGTCCATTATGGCAGCTCCATTAGGATCAGGGGGCAGCGCAAGCGGCCGTGCTCAGCTCGCTCCCTCTTGATGGTTTTTTGATGATGTTTTAAAGACTGAGCCGCGTGAAGAAGCCGCCGAGCGGAGCTGGGAGCGCCGGCCCCGCTAATGGGCTTCCACCCCTGACCCAGCTCCAACGCCACCCGGCAGCCGCGGCGCTAGATGGGAGTGCGATCCGTGAGGGCTCCGCACAGCGGCCGCGGCTCAAACGCCAACTGCAGTGGAGCCGCCACGCAGAGGGCCACTGCAGCAAGGAGATCAGCAGCTCCCACCACCAACCAGCCTGGCAATCGTGGAGCTCATCCAGTACAACATCAGCCCAACCCCACTGTGCCCAGTGAACCCTGTCCCCAAGTGCCACATCCACATGGATTTTAAACCCCTCCAGGGATGGGGACTCCACCATTGCCTTGGGCAGCCTCTGCCAGGGCTTCACCACTCTTTCTGTGAAGAAATATTCCCCAATATCTAGCCTAAACCTCTCCTGGTGCAACCTGAGGCCGTTTCCTCTCATTCCACCTCTTGTTCCTTGGGAGCAGAACCCAACCCACACCTGGCTCCAACCTCCTCTCCAGGAGCTTCAGAGAGCGATGAGGTTTCCCCTCAGCCTCCTCCTCTCCAGACCAAACAGTGCCAGGGCCCTCAGCTGCTCCCACAACCCCTGGGCTCCAGCCTTGGGTAGAAGCATCTTCTCAGAGTCAGGATATGAGCACCACAGGGCTGGGTAGACATGGGAAAACCGAGGCATCCAGTGTGGATGCTGGTTCCTGCCCTGCCAGAAACCAGCACAAAGCAGAAGGGAGAGAGGGCGGGAAGAGATGCACTAAGAATCCTGGAATGGCTTGGGCTGGAAGGGACCTCAAACCCATCCAATTCCAACTCCCTTGACATGGGCAGGGACACCTCCCACTGGATCAGGGGGCTCCAAGTCCCATCCAACCTGGCCTTCAACACCTCCAGGGATGGAGCAGCCACCGCTTCTCTGGGCACCCTGTGCCAGGACCTCCCCACCCTGAGCACCAGGACACAGAGCGTGTGTCCTTCCCTGTCCCTTGGCACCAGGGCACAGAGCAGCTCCACAGGAGGATGCCAAGGATGGGACAATTCCCCTCCATCACAGCAGGAGATACGGAGCCATGCTCCTCACCCAGGGCAGTGGGATCGAGCTTCTCCCAGTGCTCAGGACATAGGGCTGCTCCCCACGAGGCACTGGATGGAGCTCCCCCAGGGGATGCAGGGCAGCAAGTGGGCTGGAAGGATTGGTGGGAGCAGCTCCGTCCCAGCCTACCAGGCAGGGAGAGCCCCTTCATCCCAGGCAGCTCCCCTGATGGCTCCTTCCCTGAGCAGTTGGGATGCAGCCCCTGTGGTGCGCGATCCCTTCCCCTGCATCCCAGTCGGGCCAGGAAGGAGGAGCAGGATTGCACTCAACATTAGCAAAATGGGAAGCTCACATGGATCCATGCTCTGCTCTTGGAGCAGGAGGTTCCTCTTCTACCTTCCCCACCTCTCAATTCCATCCAGTCTCTCCCTCCTATTCCCACCCTTTCTCCCACACAGCAGAGGCGCCTCCAGATGCCCAGGCACCGGCTGGTCCCCGAGGGAGGAGGAGGGAGGGCAATTCCAGAGGGTAGGTGTACAGCAGGGAAACCAAGGGCCATTCCAGCCTTTGGGGTGGGGAGTCCCTGGCCCGTGGTTCCGCTCTCCCGCTGCCCACTCCATACGGGAGCCAGGCAGCCGTGGGATGCTTGTTTGCAAGCTGCCACTGTACCACATCATTACGAGGTGTTTGGGATATCAACAAATTAGCAGGCGTCTGGGAAGAGAAGGATGCGGCGCCATCCGTAAATGTCAGCTCGCTGCCTCCTCATTTTGCAGATCATTAAACCCAATATTCCTAACCTGTATTAGAGCGCCGGGAACGCGGCCCCTCCGCGGTGAGGAGAGCTGCAGCAGGAACTGCGCTGCCGGGAGCCACAGCGCCTGCTGGCCCCCAGCCCCCAGCCCAGGGTGCTCCGGGCTGAGCCAGAGAGGCCCCGCCTGCCCTGTCCATGGGGACATACTGGGATGGGGTGGAAAGACAGGAGCAACTCCGGCGGGGATGGGCACGCGCCTTGGGGCACCAAGTGTGCGCGCTCCGACACCTGTGTGTCTGTATGCGGCAGGAGAGCAAAGGCTGATGGTTGGGAAGATGCTCTTGAGGGACCACATTGTGATGTGCAGAGGGACCAGGAGCATCGGGGCGGGTGGTGGATTCCACACGGGTTGCAGAGCATGGGGCTGGGAGGCAGAAGGACCACGAGGGTTCCATACGAGTCACTGGAGCGCACGGACAATGTGGGATTTTTGGTGCACATGGAAGTTTGCCGCAAGATTCACCCACGGGGTTACGGATACGCTCACGAGGGTGTTCCAGAGGGGCAATGCAGGGTCCCCCAACACCCACAGAAGGAAGGGGTGTGGAGCTGAGGGAGCCGGGATCAGCCGTGGCGTGGCGGTACACGGGCACGGGCTCTTCTCCTATGGCCAGGACGGAGCTGGTAGGGCCCATCCTGAGCAGCAGCGACTCCTTAGCCCTGAATTAAGAGGCAGAGGGAATGCGCGGGTGCCAGGAGCGGCATGGGGGGCAGGCAGGAGCGGAGCAGCAGCAGCTGGAATCCCCAGCAGCCTGGTGAGCGCAGCTCAGCCCCGGGGAGCGGCCCCGACAGCCCCTGACAGTCGGCATTAATCACGCACGTCGCCCCGACACAACTCTGTACCGGCCATCAATCCCCTGGGATTTGAAACTAAAAAACAAAGATGAAACCGCGCTGTTCGGCCGCCGCTGAGCAGCACATTAAGGGGCTGTCAGCTCCTCGCCATGCACCCTGCATCACTCCTTAAGCACATGAGAAGTTCATTATCCCCAGAGCTCTGGCAGCCACGGGGATGCTGGCGCAGGGAGCATCGCAAAGGTGCTCCTGCCTTGGAGATGCCTTGCTGGCTGCTCCCCGGAGCCTTCCCGGCTGCCTGGAACAGGAGCCAGAGGTCCTGGACGCGGAGTGGGCACAGCTGCAATGGGGATTCTGGGCTTGTCCACACTCCCGGCTGCAGCATCTGCTGGGCTTCGATCCCAAGCAGATGTTCTGGATGGTCCCTGTGGGCTGAGGCCACAAGCCCACGGCAGGGGCTGCTGCGACACCCCCTGCCAGCGCCTGCCAGCCCGTGGATGCTCCGACAGCCCAAGGCGAGCGGCGATACCCCCGGCAGCCCAATCCCATGCCTGCCATCATCTGCCGATGCTCCCTGGCAACCTGACACCATGCTCTTTAACAGGCGCCCATGTAAAAAAGCAACAGCTCGTTTGATTTATGATACTTCAGAACAACTAAGATTCAATTGCTCTGCACGTCCCCGGCTCTGATTACCTCCTAAATGAGATAAACTGATGGCAATTTATCCCCAGACCTCACCAACTTTCCCAGGATGCCAACCTGAGATGCTCGTGCCCTGCACACGCTGGGCGCATCTGGAGGCCGGAGCACGAGAGGCTGCCCTAGAGCTGAGCCTGCTCTGACACGGCTGGGGAGGGGTCCTGGCAGCGGCACTGCCCAACTGGCACAGCCACACCGGTGGGAGCACAGCCAGTCCATTGCTGATCCCTGCACTCCTGCCCTCTGGAGCAAGATGGGCCCCACCGGGAATGGCAGCTCTGCTCCCTGCACAGCAATGTAGAACTCTCACAGAATGATGGAATCCTGGAATAGTCTGGACTGGAAGGACCTCAAAACACACCCAGTCCCACCCCTGCCATAGGCATGGACACCTGCCACTGGATCGGGGACTCCAAGCCCCACCCAACCTGGCCTTCAACACCTCCAGGGATGGGGCAGCCACCACTTCCCTGGGCACCCCAGGCCAGGGCCTCCCCACCCTCACAGCAAAAGATTTCTCCCCAAGATCTCATTTCAATCTCCCCTCTCTCAGCTCAAAACTGTTCCACTCATCCTGCCCCTGCAATCCCGGATCCAGAGCCCCTCCTCAGCTTTCCTGGAGCTCCTTTCCATACTGGAGGCTGCTCTAAGGTCTCCCTGGAGCCTTCTCTTCTCCAGGCTGAACAATCCCAATTCTCTCAGCCTGTCCTTGTACGGGAGGTGCTCCAGCCCTTGGATCATCTCCAGGGCCTCCACTGGCCTCACTCCAACAGCTCCAGCTCCTTCCTGTGCTCAGGACTCCAGAACTGGACACAGGGATCCAGGTTGGGTCTCCCCAGAGCAGAGCAGAGGGGCAGAGCCCCCTCCCTCCCCTCAGCTCCCACTTCTCCAGGTGCAGCCCAGGACACCGGTGGTTGCTGGGCTGGGAGCACTCGTTGTGGTTCACATGGAGCTTCTCCTCCCTCAGCACCCCAAGTCTTTCTCCTCAGGGCTGATCCCAATCTATTCTCCCTTCTCTCTCAATCTCTGTTTTCTAGTCTTTCTACACTTCCATGCGAAAGCACAAAGTTCCAGTTATCCTGTTGTGAAAAAAACCCTGCTGTAACTGTTCCAAAGTGCCTCCAAATGATCCCAGGAGGAATCAGATGGACTTACATTCCCTGCCACCATCAGGCCCATGAGGTGAGGCCATGCTCAGCCCCAGGTTCACGGGGAAAACCAATCATGACCATAGGTTCATGGAATCGTTTGGTTGGAAAAGACCTTTGAGATCACTGAGTCTAACCATACCTGACCCCTACTGAGCCATCCTTGAGAAACCCATCTATCTGTCTTTTAAACACCTCCAGGGATGAGGACTCAACCACCACCCTAACCATGAAGACATCAGGATGGGACCTCACACTCCCACCACCTCTCCTTTTCCTGCCAGGTGGGGCGGAGGCCCGTCTGTGACTCCAGCCTGGTGTCCCGGCAGCTGAGAAGCCCAGTGTCATTCCCAGAGTTACCCCACATTCATTCTGGGATGCCTGGTCCAGGTGATGCTGCTGAGGCGCCCTGAGTTGCACCCGCGCCAGGGGCCGGAGAGCCAGACTGTGTCATCCCAGGGAGAGCCAGAGGCAACTGGATACACGGCTGGCATGGGATCGTCTGCCTGTGACTCAGCTGCACAACCTGTACTGAGCACAGGGATGTCTGAGGACCCTTTTCCCCTCTCCCAGATGTGGGATGCACAGCTGTTTGCTATGGAAGCATCAGGCTGGCTGCAGTAGGACCAAGCTGTGGAATCCCTGAGCGTGTGCCACCTCCACACAGCAGCGATGTCCGGCTCCCACGGACACGGAGCAGGCGCCGCTGGCACCGGAGCTGCCACAGTCCAGCCGGATCCACAGCACCCCAGGAGGAGGGTAACAACTGTCCTGGAGGTGGAGGGCCAGGAATTCTGCCAGGGGTCGGATCTTACAGGTCTTGTGGAAAAGTAACTAATGGAATTTTAGGGCTTTGAGCAGCAGCTGTACCACATTGTGGCTCCACAGAAGTGTTCTCACATTTAATCACCTCTTCCAGTAAGAAACTGAATCCAGTTTTGTGGAAGTTCTGACCCTGGCTCTGTAATGTCTCAGCCCCTCTCGGCTGTGCTGAACAGGACCAGAGTTCCATAAGTAAGAACACCGCTCCTCTGCTTCCCACTCCTCATTCTGGAAAGCTGAACACCCCAATGTTCACACCACAACCACGTTCACCAGACCCACGTCAGCTTTGGGACCTTCCTTACAGCTCTCACAGAATGACAGGATCCTGGAAAGGTTTGGGTTGGAAGGGACCTCAAAGCCCATTCAGTCCCATCCCCTGCCATGGGCAGGAACACCTCCCACTGGATCAGGGGGCTCCAAGCCCCATCCAACCTGGCCTTCAACACCTCCACAGATGGAGCAGCCACCACTTCTCTGGGCAACCTGGGCCAGGGCCTCCCCACCCTCACAGCAAAACACTTCTCCCTGAGATCTCATCTCAGTCTCCCTTCTTTCAGCTCAAAACCATTCCCCTCATCCTGTCCCTGCATTCCCCGATCAAGAGCCCCTCCACAGCTTTCCTGGAGTCCCTTTCCCTACTGGAGGCTGCTCTAAGGTCTCCCTGGAGCCTTTTCTTCTCCAGGCTCAATAACTCCAACTTTCCCAGCCTGTCCTCATACAGGAGGTGCTCCAGCCCTTGGATCATTTCCGTGGCCTCCTCTGGACTCACTCCAACAGATCCCTGTCCTTTCTGTGCTTCCATCCTTCTCCAGAAACCGCAGGGACAGCAACATCTCCCAACAGAAAACCCACAAGCGCTTTCTGCACAGGCAAAGCAATACATTCAACTGGTTCCCTCAAGGAGACAAACCTTTTCAAACCCCCCTGCTGCTCCACGTGGCCGGCACAGGGCTCTGAAATGATGGAAGATTGGCAAATGCACAAGTAAACAGGAATCACTTCCTTCTCATTTTAATCCGAACCACGGTGCGCGCTCAGTCTTGCTCACAAGGGTCCTAATTAGTTTCCACTAACGACATGTGTGGTCACAGGAATGGTGGCTCTCCTGCCTCTGCCACAGCTGAGAAACCAGGATCAGGAGGGGCTGCTCGCTCCGTTCCACCTGAGTCCAGCCGGCTCGGACGAGGAGAGCTTGTTCCCATGGAACTGGATGATCTTCGAGGCCCCTCCCAACCCAACCCAACCTAACCCATCCCATGATTCGAAGCCCCAGGGATCCCCATCAGGACCCCGGGGTGCTGGGTGCTCCCAGCCAGCAGAGCTGCCCCCAGCCGCCAGACCTTTCCTACCTTCCACTGCCGTGCTGGGGCCATCGGGCCGCGTCGTCCCGGTGCTCTTTTTCCTGCGATGCTTCTTCCTGTTGGCATGTGGTGATGGTGGCGGCTCCAGCTTCGGGCTGGCTGCGCTGGAGATGTTGGGGCTGGAGCTGAGGGCATCGGCAGCACCGTTAGCTGGGAACAAAGATAGAGAGAGTCACACACAGCAAGGCAGCAACAGCCGCGCTTCCCGGAGACACCAGAGGGCCTGGAACAGAGCCCTGGAGCTCCACCAGGCTCAGAATGCGCAGCCCCACGGGACAGGACTGCACCCACGCACAGCCCCATCACTGGGGCAGCTCCAACAGCCGCACCGGCTCCAGATGGACACGCTCTGCCCCGGGATTCATCCCGGTTATCACACAGAGAGAGTGTTATGGCTGGGACAAGCACAGCCCCATCACCAGGGCAGCTCCGACACCGGCTCTAGCTCAGGACGGACACGTTCTGCTCTAGGACTCATCCCAACTGATCACACAGAGACAGAGTCGTGGCCAGGATAAGCACAGCCCCATCACCAGGGCAGCTCCAATAGCTGCTCCGGCTCAGGATGGACATGTTCTGCTCTGGGATTCATCCTGGTTATCACACAGAGCCAGTACTGTGGCCAGGACAAGCACAGTGGCATCACCAGGGCAGCTCTGATGCGCCAGCCCCTCAGTGGGATCCGTGTGCTTTGGGAAGGGGTGGTCCCGGGAGGTGCCCTTGGTGCAGACCCGTGTCCCAGGATCTGTGGTGGTGCTGCGGAAGCGCCGATCCTGCCCGGCGAGGTGACTGGGGTTGCCACACTCAGTAACCAAATCATGATGGTCTCAATAGGCTTCCGATACGGAGCTGAAGAAGCTGCATCCCCAGCAGCAACGCACCAAATTTATCCTCAATCATACTGTTCCTTACAATTAATAGCAGAATTAGAAACAATCAGGGAGCTGCCTAATTACTGTCAATTAGAGCGCGCTAATCAAGCTCCGATCACACACACACACGCTGCCGCTGCACTCACCATTAAATGTCAAATTTCATTAGAGACCAGCAACAAAATCAAAAGCCTGACATTCAATTTCAGCAGCGCACACAGCGCAGGCTTCCAATCAGCATAAAAATGCAGACTCCGGGGAAGGCAGCGAGGCGCAGGAGCCCTCGCGCGCCGTTAACCCTCTCCGAATGTGCTCCTTGCCCGCGCCCGCCCGCCCGCGGGCCACGTCGGGCAGCGCCGCTCCCAGCCCGCTGCCCTCCTCCCCGCAGCATCCCGGGGTCTCCCAGCACATCCCAACCTCTCATTTCCACGGGACCTGGAATCAAGAAGGCGATCGCAGCCTCTGTAAGGGCAGCGCCCGCGGCCAGCGGGGACATGAGAAGCCCTTCTCCTGCTCCAGCCCCTGCTCTCCCTTCCCAGCCTGGTGCAGCCGGGCCGGGCCACTGGGGCTTCACCTGGGCCGGTCAAATGTCCAACCCTGGGACACAGAGGGACAGGGAGGGTCCCGGAGCGCAGCCGGTATTGCCCTCGGGAGGCTGGGAGAGGAAGCAGCATCAGAGCGCTTCCAGCCCTGGTTTCTGCTGCCCTTGACACCCACGAGTCGGTGCCCTCTGCTGCTGTTTGCCCACGGGGAAGAGCCCACCCTGGTAACCAGGAGAGACAAACCTCATGAGATCAGGCTCTGGTTTTATAAACACAAATCACTGACCCTGCTCCACCCGGAGCCGGTGTGAGGCACCTCCACCTCCCAGCCCTGGGACCTGCCCAGTCCCGTGCGAGGCCGCGCGTGCTGCGCGCGTGCTGCCCTCAGCCCCTCTGCCCACCAGGATCCCCTGGGCCAGGCCAGGCACCGTGGGCACTGCTCCCGGCTCTCCTGGGCCCCTGTCAAGCGCCTGCAGAGCAGACAGCGTCCTCCTCCAACTCTTCCTGATGCCCAGTGGCTAAAGGCACAGAGCTGGGGGCTTCCGGGGCTCCATGGGATGGAAATGGAACTGCAGTGGGGTGGGGGCAAAACAGGAATCATGCTTCCACTACAAGGTCGGGCAGTGTTTGCTCTCCCTCCTTCCCCAGGACAGACACGTGATCTTATGATCCACCCAAGGATTTCCAGGTCCCTGTCCCACCATGGGAAAGCTTCCGCAGGCACACCTGGGACCTCCTGGGTGGGATGCAGAGGTCCTTCCATGAAGGAAAAAACACAACTTGTGCTGGAACACATTTATACAACCTGTACAGCCCATTCCTGCCTCTTCCATGCTCTCCTGGCACAACTGGAGGAGGCAAAGCATCCAGGTTGGATGGGGCTTGGAGCCCCCTGATCCAATGGGAGGTGTCCCTGCCCATGGCAGAGGGGTGGGAACTGGATGATCTCTGAGGTCCCCTCCAACCCAAACCATTCCAGGATCCTGTGAGGGCAGCCTGTGCCCTCTGCAAGGCTGCTCCGAGTGGAGAAATATTCCCTGCCCCACCACTCAGAGCTGGGAACACAGGGGACAACGGAAAACCGGGCCGCAGAGCGACAGCACCACAAGCCGGGCTCGGACACGAGGCACAGCTACCTTGCCCATCCTGGCAGCGCAGGGGCAGATGCTGTGCCATGTGGGAAGCACTGCCTGATCTCCCAAAAGCCCTCTCCCTGCTTCCAAGAACCCTCTTCTTGCTCCCAAGAGCCCTCTCCCTCCTGATGCTGAGACCCCGCTCCTCCCAGCGGCCGGGACCAGAGCCCAGGGAGCCGGGAGCAACCTCCAACCCTTCCTTGACAGCCCCGTGGGGAACCACGATGGGAGATGGATGCTGGGAGAGATGGAATTGCTGCCTCCCCGGCGCTGTGAGCTGGGAATTGGCAGCACGATCCGGGAGCGGACAAGCAGCTGGCAGCGCCCAAGAGGAATGATGGGAACTGACCAGGTTCCTCATCGCTCTGGGCAGCTCCTGGGAAGGGGGGTGGAGCCAGACTGGGGTCGGGCTCTGCTCCCAGGGAACAAGGGCTGGGATGAGAGGAAATCGCCTCAGGTTGCGCCAGGGGAGGGTTAGATGAGATATGAGGGAATACTCCTTCACAGAAAGGGCTGTCAAGCCCTGGCAGGGGCTGCCCAGGGCAGAGGTGGAGTCCTCATCCTTGGAGGGGTTCAAAAGCCAAAAGGATGTGGTCCTTAGGGACAGGGCTTAGGGATGGACTTGGCATTGTTGGGTTTGTGGTTGGACTTGGTGACCTTAAAGGTCTTCTCCAACCTAAATGACTCTGTGATTCCATGTGGCATTGTGCCCCTCCACGTCACGGGGAGAGGCAGCAGCATCCCAGGCTCTGGCTGTGCCAATCTCCAGGATACTTTGCACGGCAGAGGCGGATGCTTCCGGATGGCCGGGAGCGCAGTGGGCTGTGCTGTGGGCACAGAGCAGGGGCCGTCTCGCTCTCAAGTGGCACTTGGACCAGAACTAGGACACCTGGAACACATAGCACGGCCACACCCAACCCCTGGGCTCTGCACTGGGCTGGGAGGAGGAGACCTGCCAGGATGGTCCCTGGGTGCCGTACGGAAGGACTGGGACACAAAACTCATAGAATCCTGGAATGGTTTGGGCTGGAAGGGACCTCAAAGCCCATCCAGTCCCACCCCCTGTCATGGGCAGGGACACCTCCCACCAAATCAGGGGACTCCAAGCCACATCCAACCTGGCCTTCAACACCTCCAGGGATGGGGCAGCCACAGCATCCCTCGGCAACCTGTGCCAGGGCCTCCTCACCCTCACAGCAAAAATTTCTCCCCAAGTTCTGATCTCAGTCTCTCCTCCTGCAGCTCAAAACCCTTCCCCTCATCCTATCCATGCACTCCCTGATCAAGAGTCCATCTCCAGCTTTTCTGGAGCCCCGTTCTCTACTGGAAGCTGCTCTAAGGTCTCCCTGGAGCCTTCTGTTCTCCATGCTGAAGAACCCCAACTCTCCCAGTCTGTCCTCGTACAGGAGGTGCTCCAGCCCTTGGATCATCTCTGTAGCCTCCCCAACATTTCCATATCCTTCTTATGTTGTCCCAAAGCTTAGCAGAGGGGCAGAACCCCCTCCCTTCCATCTGGTCTCACTGCTTTGGGTGCAGCCCAGGACAATTTCCCTGCACAAAGGCAACATGCGCCCCAGGGGTGCTTGGAATCAGGACGCTTGGGATCAGGATGCTTTGGGATCAGGACACTTTGGGATCAGGATGCTTTGGGCTCAGGACTCTTTAGGATCAGGACGCTTTGGGATCAGGATGTTTTGGGATCAGCATGCTTTGGGATCAGGACGCTTTGAGATTGGGATGCTTTGGGATCAGGATGCTTTGGGATCAGGATGCTTTGGGATCAGGACGTTTGGGATCAGGATGCTCAGCTCTTGGCAGGCAGGGTGCCCGGTACCCCCGACCATCGCCTTGCTGAACTCCAGCACCCTTGGGCTGGGCCAGGAGCTGCCTGCAGCAGGGCCCCCCTTCTCCCACCGCACATCCCTTCTCCCGTAGCATCCCAGCTGCGCCCAACGTGGCTCTCGGATCGCCCGTCCCGGCTTCCTTGGGCTCTGGGGGTGCTGCGGCTGTGCCCGGGCGAGGGCCGGGGCGGGGGCTGCCGGCGGCGCAGCAGTGCTCAGAGCTGCGCCCTTCCGCCCCCGCCGCCCGCGCTGCCCCATCAGCAGTAACAGTCTGATTAATTCGCTTCCAGCAGGGAGCTGATGGGGCCAATGATGGAGCCGCTGCATCAGGCGCGCTGAAATTGATAGTTTTTCACAGTTACAAATGAGGAGCCTCCTCAGCTGCAAATGGCGCCGGCACAGTCGGACTCCGGTAATGATCATAAAGAGCCTCTCTTTAAACTGCGAAAGCCCCTGGGAGCGAGCGGGGGGGCGGCTGCGGCGCTAATGAGAACGACGAGGGGCGAGCAGGCATGGAAATGGCTCCTCCACTCTTGATGTGCATTTAACTGCTTTTTTAGTGCGGCGGCAGAGCCAGGAACGAAGGAGTGATGAATGCAGCACAAAAGCATTTATTTTCCAATTCGGCAAAGTGGCTACGTTGGGAAATGTATGAATTATTTTAATTCACTCAACTGTCCTGAAACATCCACGGAGAGCGGGGGAGCGTGGGGGGAGGGATGCGCCGCCGAGATGGAAACGCACGGGAGCAGGAGATGGTTTGGGTGGAACGGACCTCAAAGCCCATCCAGTCCCACCCCCTGACACGGGCAGGGACACCTCCCACTGGATCAGAGGGCTCCAAGCCACATGCAACCTGGCCTTCAGCACCTCCACGGATGGGGCAGCCACCACTGCTCTGGGCAACCTGGGCCAAGGCCTCCCCACCCTCACAGCAGAACATTTCTCCCTAAGATCTCATCTCAGTCTCCCCTCCTGCAGCTCAAAACCCTTCCCCTCATCCTATCCCTGCACTCCCTGATCAAGAGCCCCTCCACAGCTTTTCTGGAGCCCCTTTCTCTACTGGAAGCTGCTCTAAGGTCTCCCTGGAGCCTTCTCTTCTCCAGGTTGAACAACCCAAACTATCTCAGCCTGTCCTTGGACAGGAACATGCTCCAGCCCTCGGATCATCTCCGTGGCCTCCTCTGGACTCACTGTGCTCAAGACTACAGATCTGGATGCAGGAATTACTCCAACTTGTTCAATGACCCCAGGACCTGGGAACTGGGGGATCCAAGGAGGAGCAGAGATGGGGGAACATGATGGTTCCTCCTCCCAGAGTGGTCAGAGCAGCCCGGCTGCGGATCAGCATGCCAGGCAGGAGAACTACTCCGCATGGTTTGGACCCTGCCTGCTGATCCTGACAAAGGTGGAGAATCCCAAAGCGGCTCCAAGGGCTGCGTCCGACACCCGTGAGCAAACTCTGGGCTTAGAGCCACAGTACAGAGCTCAGGGCTGCCTCATCCCAAAATAATCCTCCCCGCTGGAATGGAGCGGGGTGGGGTCGGAGTCGCTACTCACTGGGGTTGGGGCAGCTGCCTGGGATGGCCACGGCCTCGTTCCACTGATCCGCACTGGAGACTGAGTACGACCGCTGGTGCATTCCGTCGGGCTTGGAGCTGAATCCCACCAGGTTGATGCCGCTGATGGAGCGCTCGGAGTGCAGGGAGGTGCTGCTGGTTGAGTGTGGAGCCCCTGCAAGAGAGAGGCTGATCAGCAGGGACCAACTACAGCTCTGGAGCACAGTGTAGCAGGGAAAAGCCTCATCCTGGAACAGCCCTGGGTGAGGACAGGCTCCTAGGGCTCTCCTGTCCCAAGGCTTCCAGCACAGCACCCTGAGAGGTGCCCAGAAAAGAGTGCTACTGAGCACCCACCACTCCTCCGAGGGTCACTGGGAGCAGGGGACGTGGGCGCAGCATCCTGGGATGCACAGCCAGGCATCCCGGCACACGGCTGCTCGGGGTCCGGCAGCTGGAGCTCACGCTCTGCTCGCAAGTTTCGCTGCAGCCTCCGGCACACGACCGAATCCACAACCAGTGTGTCTGGAGCTGGTGTGTCCGGAGCCCGCGTGTCCGGAACTGGCATGTCTGGAGTCGGTGTGTCCAGCCCTGCTCCTTGTGCCCGGCAGGAAACACAACCACGCTGGAAGCACAAGGAGTGAACGTAAAACAGGGAACATGTGCCCACAAGATGGGAATCCTGGATGGAAATGCCTCTTCCCACCAGCTGGAAACCTTTCCAGATGCCACCAGATCTGGAACACCCCAGGACAGGAGAGTTTTTGAGACTGGAGGCTGTCAGGGAAGGCAGGATCACTCATTCATAATAGATCAAGTGCCTCTGGATTGGAAGAAAATTTCCAGAGCAGCGAACAGAGCAGCTCTGACAGGGACCCAAGCCCCGGCTGTCGGAAGCTGCGGGCTATCCATACGGAGGACGATGCTGTCCTGCAGGGATCACCTCCACCTGCCCATCACAGCACCTCCCTCCTCCTTCCCTTGGGGCATCCAGCTCCAGCCTCGGCAGAGCAAGCGCTCCGGGAGCTTGGGGCAGAGCAATGGGGCCTTCTCCCTGCCCTGAAGGATGGAAGGATGAGGAGCTGTGAATCCCAGAGCAGCCCTTCTGGCCATGGATGAGGGTAGGAACCCTGAGTCTGACCCACTTGCTTGCTCCAGCCCCACTGGAGCCTCCGTGGCCACACACAGAGCCAGAATGAGAGAAGCCAAGCTCCTTGTTTCCCAGAAGCGGTGGGTAAGTGGAATCCTCAGCAACAGGACCCTCTGGAAGCCACCCTGTCCAACCCCTGTCCACCTACAGCCAGCTGACCCCGACTGTGTCCAGATGGTCTTGAACATCCCTAAGGATAGAGAATCCACAGCTCTGCAGGACAACCAATTCTGGAGCTCCGCCACCCTCCACAAGAGCAGAGCCCCCCAAATCCTGGTGCGGAGCTCCAAGTTCTCCACACAGAATCACACAATTGGAAGGGACTCACAAGGATCATTGAGTCCAACTCCTGTCCCTGATGCTTCCATGAAAACCTTGGATACGTGATTCCAAAGCCACCGGTGCCCGAGCGCTGCCTGGGGCTGCCGAGCGCCTGGAATGCCGGCTCCCAATACCCGGATCCCCCAGGAAAAGGAGATGCTGAATGGAGGGGCGATGGGATGCTCGGCTTGGCTGCTCCATCCCGGCTGCCGCACGCTCCCCCCCGCTCCCTCCCCTTGCTCAGCACCGCAGAAACACGTGTAGAACCATGACACTGACTTTGCCTCTAATTAGCCCTTAATTTACAAGACACACTCAGAAGGGTAATTAGCTGGCGCTCCGCTCCTGACTGCCGCATCCATCTCCTCTCGCCTCCTCGTGGGAGGGAGCCTCCTGCCACCAGAGCAGGGACAGCACCTCCCTCCCGGGACCGGGAAGAGCTGGGAGCTGGGGACAGTGCTGGTGGGATGGGGTGGGGTGGGGTGGGGTGGGGTGGGGTGGGGTGGGGTGGGGTGGGATGGGATGCGATAGGATGCTCCAGGCTCAGGCAGTGTCTGTAGCCCCAAGAAGGAGAGAAGGCTCCAGGAAGACCTTAGAGCAGCTTCCAGTAGGGAAAGGGGCTCCAGGAAAGCTGGGAAGGGGCTCTTGATCAGGGAGTGCAGGGACAGGATGAGGGAGAATGGTTTTCAGCTGAGAGAGGCGAGACTGAGATGAGATCTTGGGGAGAAATGCAAGCTCTGTTTTCCATTGCACTGTAGATCACTGATCACCACCTCCCAAACCACATCCCAGATAGCCCCCTGGATGCTGCTACCCATCAACCAGCACTTTAAGGCACAACATTCCCAAGTGATCATCAGTAATTCCAAATAAAACCTGGAATTACTGCACGTCATCCGATTGCATCGACTCTCAAGCTGGCGTCCCCGGCCGCCCCATGTCCGGAACGCCACGCAGAGCTGCACTGGGCACCCACCTCCAGCTGGTGGGATGCTCCTCAGCTCTGGGAAAGCAACTGGCTCTGGAGGGGACCTGGGAGCCAATGAGCCCGTCCGGGCTGACTGCCTGTGAGATCCCTGTCAGGGGAGTCAAGATCCACCCATCTCCAGCAATGCCAGGGGCGCAGGAACGTGTCGGTTCTGGGAGCATCCCAGCACTGCCAGCCCTCCTGAGCAGTTCTGGAGCTGGAAGAGATTCCATCAGGATGGTTTCCTAAACCAAGCACTGTTGTACTGTTCTGCTGGACACCCTCGGTTCCTCCCTCCTGAACAATTCCTACCAGTATCAAGGTCAAAAAATGCAGGTGAGGCCTTATCAACTGGGAGCACCGGGATGGAGATGTCTCGTTTGGAAGGCACCAACTCCCACATTCTCCCTGGGAGATGGCAACAATGCTGAGCACCCACAGAGCCCCACAAGCACGGTGGGGCACATTCTGTGATCATGGAATCATAGAATCCTGGAATGGTTTGAGCTGGAAGGACCTCGAAGCCCATCCAGTCCCACTCCCTGCCATGGGCAGGGACATCTCCTGCCGGATCAGGGGGCTCAAAGCCCCATCCAACCTGGCCTTGAACACCTCCAGGGACGGGGCAGCCAGGACTTATCTGGGCAACCTGTGCCAGGATGACAGGAGCCCTTCCCAGCTCTGACAACAGTGAACGGCTGTGAGAAATCCCTGATCCAAATGGCGGGCGACCGAGGTTTCCCAGCCTGGCTCCTGGGGGAGGCCCTCAAGACCTGTACCTTGCTCACCCCGGGAGCCCCCTCTTCCACCAGGCCCCGCAGATGCTCCGGCACAGGGGAATCTTCCTCCTTTCTTTGCACTGCTTTGGAGACTCCTGGAATCATGGAGTCATTGAGGTTGGAAAAGCCCTCCAAGTTCATCCAGTCCAATATCAACCCAAACTCCCTGTGCTGACTGAACCATGTCCCCAAGTGCCACATCTGCACGTTCCATGCAGGGGATTCCACCACTGCCCTGGGAGCCTCTGCCAGGGCTTGACAACCGGTCCCATGAAGGAATATTTCCCAAAATCCAATCCCCTGGTGCAACTTGAGCCCGTTTCCTCTCATCCCATCACCTTGGGAGCAGAGCCCGACCCCTGCCTGGCTCCAACCTCCTCTTCAGGAGCTGCAGCCAGTGATGAGGTCTCCCCTCAGGCTCCTCTTCTCCAGGATAAAGAGCCCCTCTGCTCCCTCCATGCCCGCATGTCACTATCCGGATGGAGCGAGAACAAACGGTTCCCATCTCCTCTAACCCACATCAACTAATTTTTAAACACTACAATCTTCCTTTTGATTTTAACTTCTCGGTATCCAGTAAAATGTCCTCTAAAAACTCCTAATTATGCTTCACTTTTTTCCCTGTTTAAGTTCTTTCTCCCAGATGATCCAGCTCGTAATTGCTTCCAACGCTGTGAAATTGGTTCAGATGCGCAATTTTGTGTGCGTGTTTAACACTATTTCTGATTTAAATTTTACTCTGCCTGAACATCAGTACAAGGAATGCAAGGATCCTTTTACCTAAGACACCACTGAACCTCAATTCTGTAACTCATTGCCCCCATCCACATGGGTGAGGGAGGTCACAGTGTTCTCTGTGGGGCTGCACAGGATTTGGGAAGCCTGAGGAAGTTCTGGTGTCACTTGGCCAAGTCCTCCTGTGAGCAGCACCAGGACAGCATCACCTCCTCTGCAATGCGTTTGGGTGAAACACATCAGGAATGGTTTCTGAGACACAAGAGCAAAGAGCTGGGGATGAGCACGTGCAGCTCCCACCTGTAATGTCCTGTCCCTGGGTTGGGGCACCACAAACAAAATCCAGCCTGGGCAGAGAATGGATTTGGATCAGCCCTGACGAGAAGGACATGGGGTGCTGTGGGAGGAGAAGCTCCACAAGAGCCACAACAAGTGCTCACAGCCCAATGGCCTGGGCTGCACCCAGAGAAGTGGGAGCTGAGGGTGAGGGAGGGAATTCTGCCCCTCTGCTCCACTCAGGTAAGACTCCACCTGGAGCCCTGTGTCCAGTTCTGGAGTCCTGAGCACAGGAAGGAGCTGGAGCTGTTGGAGCGAGTCCAGAGGAGGCCACAGAGATGATCCAAGGTTTGGAGCACCTCCTGTACAAGGATAGGCTGGGAGAGATGGGGTTGTTCAGCCTGGAGAAGAAAAGGCTCCGGGAAGACCTTAGAGCAGTTTCCAGTAGGGAAAGGGGCTCCAGGAAAGCTGGGGAGGGACTCTGGACCAGGGAGTGCCGGAACAGCACAAGGAGGGATGGGTTGAGATTGGAACAGGGAAGATTGAGATTGGACATTGGGAAGAAATTCTTCACAGTGAGGGTGTGGAGGCTCCTAACGATGCTCGCCTCGTTTTCCAGGGGCACTGTGCAAGCCACCCGGAGCCAGATTTTTGGAACCACAGGATCAGGACAACGTCCGCCACCCACCTGGCTCCCCTGGCACTCCCAGCATCCCATCAGGGGTCACCACCTCCTGCTCCCTGCTCTTCCTCTCCTCCTCAGCTTCTCCAAGGCCTTTTTTCCCGCTCAGCCCCAACACGCACAGCTCCTTCACCGTTCCAGCGCGTAATAAGTGCATCAAGTCCCAGTAATTATCTCTAATTAGGGTTAGTGATTATACAGTTGGGTTGGAGAAAATCAATCTCTGGTTTCCCGTCAGGGAGGGCAGGGAGAGTCGGAGTGGGAGGGAGCCAGCGCTGGCAGCTCCCTCTCATGCTCCAAAGCCTCCCGCAAGCTTCTCCCTGCTCAGCCCGAGGACCAGGAGCTCCGTGGGGAGCAGATGGGTCGGAGTGATGGGAACCCGGGCACAGCTGGGATCCTTCACTGGTCAGGACAAGGGGTAAGGGGATCCCAGGCCAGGGATGCACAGCAATACCAGGGCCGTGATGGCATCACCAGAGCCAGGGCTCCTTGGATGCTCCCATGACACGTGGCCACCTCCACGGAACTTGCAGGCCCTTCTCCCGGGAACACCAGTGTCAAAAGGACCTGGAGGGGCTGGAGCATGTCTGGAGAAGGGGATGGAGCTGGAGAAGGGTCTGGAGAATGGGGGCTATGGGATCAGCTGAGGGCTCTGGGGCTGTGTAGCCTGGAACGGAGGAGACTGAGGGGAAACCTCGTCGCTCTCACAGCTCCTGGAGAGGAGGTTGGAGCCAGATGGGGGTCAGGATCTGCTCCCAAGGAACAAAGGATGGGACTGAGAAGGTCCCACATCTCCAGGCTCAGGGTTCCTCCAGCGATGCCAGCCCATCCAAGGAGGTGCTGCAGCCTGCAGGAAGCCCATGCTTACAGGTACCCTTTGTATCCCAGTTCACTTCCCGGCATGCTCCTGGAATGCCAACCACGTGTGAGTAACATCACTGCCATGGAACAAAGGCAGGAGGGTTGGATACGCTGGTAGACGGCTGTGGATGAGGGGCAAACCAGAGAAGGAACAGCCAGAGCCATCTATCACACACCAGTTGGCTGCCTTGGGAGGAAAACCCCAACGGAGCCTGTCTGTGATCCTCAGCCTGTGGGTGGAGGGAGCCGAGTGCTCCCACGGGGCAATGCTCCAGGCGCCGGCAGAACACAGAGGGAACAGGGGAGCAGCTCCCTGACCGAGGGGCAAAGGTAGATCAGGGTCTGGGCAGAAACCTCTGGCAGCTGCCAGGAGAAAACAGGGAACAGCAGCCACATGTCCAGCAAAGAGGAAGAGCGGGACGTAGAATTATGGAATGGTTTGGGCTGGAAGGGACCTCAAAGCCCATCCAGTCCCACCCCCTGCCATGGGCAGGGACACCTCCCACTGGAGCAGGGGGCTCCAAGTCCCATCCAACCTGGCCTTCAACACTTCTAGGGACGGGGCAGCCACCACTTCTCTGGGCCAGGGCCTCCACATGCTCACTTCGTGGTGGGAATAAACAAGGATGCCAACGGCACCGCACCCACCACGCTCCAACCAGTGCAGATGTCCAGTTCCCTGGACCAGGCATGGTGGCCCTGGGCTGAGAGTTGGACTCAATGATCTTAGAGGTCTTTTCCAACCTCACTGATTCCATGCAGAATGCTTCCCACGCCCCTGGCAGTGCATCTGGCTTCACCTCCTCCTTGCCTCAGTTTCTCTTCTTTAGGAAACAGCTGAAAGAACAGAATTACAGCGCTTGGGATTCTGGAATTCACTGTGTCTTATCACATCCTGGTCCTTCCACCCCCCGCGCCCCAACTTCCTGGAACTGCCCATCCATGTGCCATCCCTTCCCCTTCCCAATACGTCCCTCCACTTCCCTGGGAAGTCCTGGCCATTCCCAGCTTCCACCCAAAGCCAATCCTTGAATGCAGTGGCTGCAGCCCCACATCTGGATTCATCCTCCTGCTCCAGGCAGTCGGATAAATATTCCTGAGGTGTCACTGTGCGAGTGTTACAGAGAATTCACAGCACTCCCACCGCAGAGGGAACCTGCGGAGTGTCGCAGGCGCACCACGTGCAGAGCGTTAATTACGGATCAGCCTCGCCGAAGCTCTGATCGCGGCTCCGTCTCCAGACTACAAACAACCCTTCCCACGGCACTGGGGAGGATGAAGGCCCCACCCCCAATCCCACACGGACAAACACCCCAAGCAGACCCTCACCCCTTCCTCCCAGCTCTGGCACCCCCACACACAAGGCCCTGGCCACGACCACAACCAACACTGAGCGTTCCCAGCGCGGCTCAAGGCAAAGCGGAGCCATCCAGTATAATTACCGTGGGGAACGCCAGGAAGCACTGGACCTACCAGTCCCTTGGGAACCGCCTTCCCATGGCTGCGGAGAGCCCTGCAGAGGGAGGTGGAAGGAGCTCGGCTGGAATAAGATCTCTCAGCACCTTCGGAAGCTGTTGCTGCCACTGCCCGTGGAGCCGCTCGTCCCGACTGCAGGAAACCGAGCTGGAAACCTCTGCTTAAATCCAGCTGCACCGCATGGAAGCAGACTGGGAATGAGCTGGAAGCCAATTCCAGCACCTCGGGAAAGGGTGGCAGCAGAAAACTGAGCACCCCTGGCTTTTTAAGGGACAACAGAAGGCTGCCTGCACCCCCACACTGAGTGAGGGACCATGGAATGTGGGTGGAAGCTCCCCTCTTCCATAAGCACAGAGACTCTGTGGTATCACATCCAGACAGAGGGAATGAGCCGTTCCCCATCGGGAAGGGATCAGCTTCATAGGGAACGGCTCCAGCTTTGCCTCTGCTGCCAGGCTCCCTGGCACCAAAGCAGGGCTGCTACGGGATTCCTGCCTCGGAGCAGGGAATCTGGGCAGGAGGAGAGGCAGAGAGAGACTGTGCACTGAGCTCCAAGTGGAGCAGCCTCAGGATGAGATACCAGGGCTCTGGATCAGGGACTGCAGGGATAGGAGGAGGGGAACGGTTTTGAGCTGAAAGAGGGGAGATTGAGATCAGATCTCCACAGTATCACAAAGCTGGAAAAGACCTCTGAGATCATCGAGTCCAACCTATGACCCAACACCAACACCAACACCCACTCGTCGTTTAAACCAAGACACTAAGTGCCCCATCCAATCTGTTTTTAAACACCTCCAGGGACGATGACTGCACCACCCCCCTGGGCAGCTCCTTCCAATGGCCAATCACCCTTTCAGTGAAATTTTTTTTTTTTCTAAAATCAAGCCTAAACCTCCCCTGACAAAGCTTGAGACCGTGTCTTGTTCTGTCACCGGTCACCTGAGAGAAGAGACCAACCCCTGCCTACCTACAACCTCCTTTTAGGGAGTTGTAGAGAGCAATAAGGTCTCCCTTGAGCCTCCTCTTCTCCAGGCTAAGCAATTTTGTGCTTCTCTTGGGGAGAAATGTTCTCCTGTGAGGGTGGGGAGGCCCTGGCCCAGGTTGCCCAGAGCAGTGGTGGCTGCCCCATCCCTGGAGGTGTTCCAGGCCAGGCTGGATGGGGCTTGGAGCCCCCTGATCCAGTGGGAGGTGTCCCTGCCTGCGGCAGGGGATGGGACTGGATGGCATTGAGGTCCCTTCCAGCCCAAAACATTCCAGGATTCTTGGTGCAGCTCTTCCCTCCCTCTCTCCCTTTTGCTTTGTGCTGGTTTCTGGCAGGGCAGGAACCAGCATTCACACTGGATGCCTCAGTTTTCCCATATCTGCCCAGCCCTGTGGTGCTCATATCCTGACCTGAGGAGATGCTTCTGCCAAAGGCTGGAGCCCAGGGGTTGTGGGAGCAGCTGAGGGCCCTGGTGCTGTTTGGTCTGGAGAGGAGGAGGCTGAGGGGAAACCTCATCGCTCTCTGAAGCTCCTGGAGAGGAGGTTGGAGCCAGGTGCTCCCAAAGAACAAGGGACAGGATGAGAGGAAATGTCCCCAAGTTGCACCAGGGAGGGGTTAGACGGGATATTTGAGGTCCTTTCCAGCTCAAGCCATTCCAGGACCCTGCGGCCCTGCTCTGCCCAGGAAGGGTGGTTGTGCAGCAGGAGGAAGGCATGGGATGCTCCACCACCCCCCCGGCTGCTGGCCCCGCTCTCTGCTGCCTCTTCTTCCCTCAATGTCATTGTCCCCCACGGCGAGCAGCGGTGCGCCAGGGAAACAGGTTTTCCCTTTTCTTTGTTAATTCTTCCCTCATTACATTTGAAATTCCACAATCAGTGTGCACTGTAATTGTCGAATTTGATGCTAATGATTAATGAATTAAACATGGATCCATCAATTAGTCCTCGGAGAATAATTCTGCATAAAGCAGCGGATAATGTAATTACAGTAACAAAGATAATGAGATGTTAACATCGACGGGGCCCGACGTGACATGATCACAGCAGGCTCAGCAACCCCGGCCTGGGGGAGCCAATCCCTCGCTCCGCGGAGCCGAGCATCGGGGGGCAGTGCCCGGGCTGGGGCCGGCGGGGGGGGCTGCTCTGCAGTGCTCCTGAGCTCCACGCACTCCAGCTCCGGGAGAAGCGGGAAGGAAGGCGGCACAAAGCCCGGCAGCGGCTTGGAAACCTGGTCAGGATGGGCTGAGGCCCTGCCAGGCTCCCCATTGTCCAACGGAGCTGGGAATCAACGGGAAGACACGGAGCTGGGTCAGGGGACAGCTGCCCTCGTCACTTCTGAGCAAACATGAGGATCTGCTGGGACATGGCATCCCAAGCCATGGCTCCACCACCACAGGCGGTTCCCTCACCTACAGAAGAGACCCTGGAGGAGCAGGAGGAGGAGGAGGAAGATGAGAAGGAAGAGGAGGAGGAGGAATATGAGGATGAGGATGCTCACACACAGTCTGCCCTGACACGTGTGTCAGACCTCACGGATTGCTCCTCAGGGCCAAGGCAACCAAGCAGCACAGAATCATAGAATGGGTTGGGTTGGAAGGAACCTTAAAGCTCATCCAGTTCCACTCCTCATGCCATGGCTCCTTTCAGCTCTTCACTAAAATAAGACTCGAGTGCCTCTGCTCAGCCCCTCAGCTTTGCTCATTCCACAGAGACACTGGTGCAGCCTTTGCTCTCCCACACCAAATCCCACGGGAGGTCCACGGTCCACAGGGACACGGAGAGCACCACTCTGAGCCCCTGCGGGGGCAGGCAGAGCTTTGAGCTCCTTCCCTAACGCTGTGATCCCGCTCTCCCACATTTCGTTTTCTGTAGTTCTGTCTGTGATCACTGCTGGCCTGAAATGCTCCTCCGGGAATGCTGCAATAGCTCAGCATCTCTGGCTGAGGCAGAGCATCCCCTTCTCCCTGCGGGAACAGACGGGCTCTGCGGGTGGAAACCACCTCCGTGTAGCTGCTCACAACCACAGAAACCTGGAATCACAGGGAAGGGCTGGAGAGGACCCCAAAGTCCATCCACTTCTACCCCCTGCCATAGTCAGGGACGCCTCCCACTGGATCAGGGGGCTCCAAGCCCCATCCAGCCTGGCCTTGAACACCTCCAGGGATGGGGCAGCCACCACTTCTCTGAGCAACCTGGGCCAGGGCCTCCCCACCCTCACAGCAGAACATTTCTCCCTAATGCCCTCTTTCCCCTCTTCCAGCTCAAAATGGTTCCCCCTCATGCTATCCCTGCGCTCCCTGATCAAGAGCCCCTCCCAAGCTTTCCTGCAGGGATCAGGTTCCAAGCATCCCTGCCTCCATCAGAAGCTGCTGCCACTGCTCCAGCTCCTGCCATCCCGCTTCCCAGGTCTCTGGATGTTCCAGAGGTGGCACTGGGAGCAGGAACGCGAGCTCCATAGGAGCAGGGTGCTGGCCAAGGCAGATGGGCTTCCATCGGGGAGTCACAGAACACAGGATTTTGGAACTGGTGCCAGTGCTCACTGACAGCCTCCGGCTGCAAACCCTCGGTCTAAACCTGACTCAACCTCAAAGCAGGGCTGGAGGTGCTGAGATCCTGACCCGGGAACAGGTCCAAGCAATGGAAACCTGAAAGCAGATGAGCAGCCCCACCAGAAAGCTTCTGTACCGGCTGTACCCACTTCGGAGGTTGTCTTGAACCACCACGATGGTGCTGCCTGTGTTTTACCCACATGCAGGGCAGCGTGAGTTACTTTATCTTCTTTTTTCTCCTTCTCCCTTTACCCACCACCTCCTTCCTTGCCCCTGGGAAGGACGGTGCATCCAGCGGGCATTAATTAGCACAGCCGCTCACCTTGGCATAGCTCAGGAACCAAGGAAACCACGGGAAACTTGGTCTCTTCTCCCAAGTTACGAGGGATGGGATGAGAGGAAATGGCTTCAAGTTGTGCCAGGCGAGGTTTAGACTGGATACTGGGAAATATTCCATCATGTAAAGAGTGGTGAAGCCCTGGCAGAGGCTGCCCAGGGCAGTGGGGGAGTCCCCATCCCTGGAGGGGTTCATGGAATGTGTGGCTGTGGGACAGGGTTCAGCTGGCATGGGGAGGATTGGGCTGATGTTGGACTGGATGTGCTGAGAGGGCTTTTCCAACCTTACTGATCCCATGATTCTATGGACAACCTGCTCTGAACTCTCAGCACAGGCCATTCAGTTTCACCTGGACACCCCAATGTGACACAGCAAACCATTGTGGTCTCCAAAGCTCATGTCCCCTGAAGAGAAACTTCATTGTATTCCCTCTCCAGCTGCACCATTCCTGGAGGTGTTGAAGGCCAGGTTGGATGGGGCTTGGAGCCCCCTACTCCAGTGGGAGGTGTCCCTGCCCATGGCAGGGGGTGGCACTGGATGAGTTTTGAGGTCCTTTCCCACCCAAAGCATTCCCTGAGCCCACGAGACGAGAGATGCCCAGTGGATCCCGGTGACAGCCCCATCCCGCGCCCCAGCGGCAGCAAAGCTGCAAATTCCCTGCGAACTGGGATCAGGGCAGGTTCTCCACCAACCCCAGGCCCTGGAATCTGCATCACCCAGGGATACGAGCGAGCCTCCTTGGGGGATTTTGATCACGTCAGCGCACTCACCGTGGCAACTGTAATGGCAGCTGCAATCAGTCCCGGAGGCCTCCGAGTGAGTGGGAAAAGTCCCTTGGAAAACATCCTCCCACTTGTGTACTGGGAGGAGAAACCTTCCTGGCCACAGCAGAGCCACCACAGCCAAGACATCAAAATCTGATGGAGGTCACTGTCGTAACGCCAAGCCCTGCGCTGGGGCTCTGGGCAGCCCAGCAGAGCCATCCTGCTCCGGGTCCAGAGCAGCAACCATGGGATCCCAAATTCATGGGTTTCTATGTGAGAAAATGCCATCACATCCACCCGGTTTGATTTGCTCCAGGCAGCCCAGCTGCTGTTCTGCTTCAGATCCAGAGCTGTGAACAAAGGATCCCAGACTCATGAGGACGAGGGAAGGCCACCACATCGGCCCAGTTTGATCGCATCCGCCCAGTTTGATGAGCTGTGGGTGGTCCAGTAATGTTCTTCTGCTCTGGGTCCAGAGCAGCAACCACAGGATCCCAAACTCATGGATTTCTATGTGAGAAAAGACCACCACATCCACCCAGCTTGATTGTATCTGCCCAGTTTGATCAGATCCACCCAGTTTGATGAGCTCTGGGCAGCCTAGCAGAATCAGCAGCCCAGAGCAGCCACCAGGGGATCCCAAATCCATGGGATTCTATGTGAGAAAAGGCCACCCCATCCACCCAGTTTGAGCCCTGTACCCAGCGACACAGGGCTGGACTGAAGGAAACCTTGCAGAAGACAACTGATCTCATCAAAGGCTTCGAGCAGTGCCAAGGCCACCAGCTCGCTGGATCAACCATTCCAACATTTAACCCCCTCGCTGCCAGGACGCGCCACCTCCTCTCCAGTTCAAGGTGCCCCAAGCTCAGCCAGACTGGAAGCCTTCGCGCCGTGCTCCCTTTCGGTGCCTGTTTTCCAAGGAGCAGCCATCGGTAATCGAGTCACATCCCAACCCTCTCCCGTGAGCCCAACGGGACTGAGATGCCTGTGGAAGGCAGGACACACTGTTACGTGGGCAGGAGGCTTGAGAGTGGCTTAGGCTTTTCCATGCTTTGTTCTGGAATACTGCCAACTGTTCCAAGAGCCTTCCCTAAGCCAGAGCTGGGACCAAGCTCCCCAGAATTCCTGCAGCCCAGGAGAGCAGCAGGAATCGCTGCTGAGCCCAGGCACGGTGGAGGTGAAGGAATAGCAGCCACGTGGAGAGCCGAGGAGAGGAGCCCTCGGAGCGCACAGGGCAGCAATCGCAGCCATTCCCAGGCACTTCATCGGGTTCCAGACCAATTCCGGTGCCACAGAAGCAGCACCTGAGGCTCTGTAGGGTGGATTATTCCCCCGTGCAGACACAGCGGCGCCAGCACACCTGTTCCCAAGGCTCCATGTGACACTGAGGACCCCGCCAGCTCCTGGCGCTCGCTCCAGCTGTGCCCTGACCGCAGAGTGGGACCGGATGGGAAGGAGGATGTGGCCACCTGTGCCCTCCCTTGGCAGCACGGCAAGGGGTACCAGAGCGAGAGGGATTCCTGCCACCCGCGGCATCCCGTGGCATGCCGAAGGGTGCAGAGGTCCTAGACTGCTGCCAGCAGAACCCATGTGGAAACTGTCACTCCTGGCCAAGGACGTCGACCCCACGGACAAAGGAAGGCCTAGCAATGTCCTGCGGAACTTGGGCAAGAAAGGCCTGAGCTCCACGGCTCCCTGGGTAGGTGATTCCCCACCTGTGGCATGGGAAGCCGTACCCGGCATCAGCTCCGTGGGAAAGCAGAGCCCCCAGCCCCATGCTGCGTCTCCGAGGTGCACATGGAAAGGTAATGACTACAAAACAACCCCCTCACACCATGATTTCTCCAGGGGGACGTCAGGAGGGAAGAGAAGGGCATAGCAAAGAACCTGCCCAGGGATCAGGAGACTTTCCTGGCTTGGACTTCCCTCTGCTTTGGGAGTAGCAGCTTCCCCCATGCACCCCAGAATCGCAGGTTCCTCTCACGGAGCTGACGAGCTCCTTAAAGCCCCTCTAATCCTTCTTCCAACCCGGACACCAACCCGTATAGCATCCCGACGGGATCTTCCCTGAGACACCCAGGAACTCCAGCCCCCACCGAAGGTGCTCCCCAAGCACGGCGAAAGCACGGAATTCCAGAGCAGCTTCTGCTCCCGACCCAGCAAAGCCGACGCTCCAGAGGGAGAGACCCCGCGCCCACACCTACCTGTGCCTCCAGCCAGCTGTGAGCTGCTGCGCTCCTTGGCCAGCCCATTGGCCTTGGGGCTGGCGCCGGGCGCCGCCGCCGCTGCCGTCGCCCTGGGGAGCCGCTTGCCCGGCACCTTCACTGTGGTTCGCAGCAGATCGATCTCCTTCCCATGGATGTTCTGCATGTAATCCTGCACGGAGAGCAGAGAGGGGCCCGAGGTCAGCACTGCCCAACACCTCCAGGGATGGGGCAGCCACAGCATCTCTCGGCAACCTGTGCCAGGGCCTCCCCACACTCACAGCAAAACATTTCTCCTCAAGAGCTCATCTCAATCTCTCCTCTCTCAGCTCAAAACCATTCCTCTCATCCTGTCCCTGCATTCCCTGATCAAGAGCCCCTCTCCAGTTTTCCTGGAACCTCTTTCTGTACTGGGAGGCTGCTCTAAGGTCTCCCCAGAGTTTTCCCTTCTCCAGGCTGAACAACTCCAACTCTCCCAGCCTGTCCTTGGTGCTCCAGCCCTCAGATCATCTCCGTGGCTTCCTCTGGACCCATTCCAATAGATCCATGTCCTTCTTATGCTGCCTATTCCAGAACTGGAAACAAGGCTCCAGGTGGGGATCTGGGAGCTCATCCCATCCCAGCTTCTCCTGCCCTACAGTCTCAAGTCAGGCAGCCAGAGGTGAACGACGCCATGACATTCCCAGTGTCTGCTTGGATACGTGGATGCAGAGCCTTGACTCCGACCTGCCCGTTGCCCACAGCTCCCTGGTGCATTAGAACTGGCCCAGCAGACATGCCAGGTCCTGCTTCCCGTGCCCAGAGCCAGTCAGCTCCCATGTGACCATCGCTGGGATGTGGCCTCAGGCAGCCGGATGCCACGAGGAGCTGTTTGTGAGAGCCCGGCTGGGGCCGGAGATCACACAGAGCGGAAGAGCCGGAAGGTGGAAGGCAGCTCTTCCCCATCATTTGTTGCACTTATGGCAGCTGATAATCCACCATTGGGTGTGTAAGGAATGGGAAACCTGGGAATTCCCTTTCGGGTCACAGGCAGCACAATTCAAGCCCAAACCAACACAACCCAAGACAACCCTCACTCACCACCCCGCACAGCCGTAAGGTGTTCCCAGCTCCCACTGCTCCCTCCGCCAGCCTGGTCACTGCACAGACAAAACCTCTGTGGGCGGATTAAAACCATTCCTGCTGCCTCTGAGGCATCTTCCCTCTCCTCCCCATCCAAACAGAGCTCCAGACCCCTGGCTGTGTCTGGTCCCACATCCTCCACCTCTCCCAGCCCTCTCTGATGCTGCTGGCTGTGCCTTGGGCTTGTGCTCCAGGAAAACCCGACAGATGGGATCTCCAGAAACACGAGGGGGGGAATTCCCTGCCCTGCTCCTGGGCACGGCTTGAGGGAGTCGGGGCTGGAAGCTGGGCCAGAGGCTCCAGGAGGAACCACGGCATGGGGGTTTCCTCCCTGGCTCCGGGCTGGGAGCAGGTGCTGCGGATGGGAGAGGAGCAGCAGCGACCGCCCGGGGCGAGGCCGTGGCTGCTGCCGGGCACCCGCACTCTCTCCACTTCACAAGGAGGGCACCAAGAGACCAGTGCAGAGCTACTCCCTGGTTGCTTCCAGTTCCAGGAGGAGGAAGACATAGACAAGACCAGACTAAGCACAACCGTTCTCCCAACTCTTGGCTCCAAGGAGCGGATGGATACGGGATGCACAGCCAATGCTCTGTGGCCTCGGGTGGCCACCTGCAAGGAACACAACCTCTCAGCAGCACCACAACCCCTCGGCTTGGACCTTTCTCAGGATTCAGGATCTTCCTCTTCCTTCCAGGATTCCCACACCCCTCACCACACACCCAGGAGCCAGGGCAGCGTAGCCGCACGCCCTCCTGTGCTTTCAGCTGCTCCGTGTCTTGACCGCAAACCCCACACACGCACCCTTGGGTGGAATTCCCTGACACCCAGCCCAACCAACGCCGCTCCAGGCTGAGCCCAGCCAGGTGGGAGCCCGGGGGCAGCCCCGGGCAGGGCCTCCCTGCGGGGCTGGAGGCTTTTCCCTCACTCAGCACAACGGCAGCGGCCGCGGGCTGCCTGCCGGAGAGAGCGGTCACCAGCGCACGGCTTTTATTACAGGCTATAAAACAGCAATTTCTTCCCAAGCCTCCTCACTAATTACCCAGCCAGTTCTCTCATTTCATTTTATTACTGGAATTAACAACGAGTTCAAAGCGTGGAAAGCTATTAAGATGTGTGATTAAGCCACATTCAATTAGTTTCTACAAACAATTTAATTGATGTTGCAGATAGAATTAACAGAAGGTGATTGTGTGAATGGCTCCACTGGCTGCAAAATGGGAGAAGCTTCCTCGGCGGCGCCGCGCGGCACAGCACGGCCCGGCCAGCGGAGCTGGGCTCAGCCGCACCCGCCTTCCTCACCAGCACAAGCAGTTGCTCTCCAAGGCTTTGGGGAAGTGATAGGAAACGGCGCCGCGCTCCGCGGAACTCGTTCTGCTCCCATCACTGAGCACACTTGGAGAAAGGTAGGGAAAATGCAGGCGGAAGAAGGAATCATCATAGAATCATCCCAGAATGGTTTGGGCTGGAAGGGACTTCTAATCCATCCAGTGCCACCCCCTGCCATGGTCAGGGACGCCTCCCACTGGATCAGGGGGCTCCAAGCCCCATCTAAACTGGCCTTGAACACCTCCAGGGATGGGGCAGCCACCACTGCTCTGGGCAACCTGGGCCAGGGCCTCCCCACCCTCACAGGAGAACATTTCTCCCTAATGCCCTCTTTCCCCTCTTCCAGCTCAAAATGATTCCCCCTCATGCTATCCCTGCGCTCCCTGATCAAGAGCCCCTCCCAAGATCTCCTGCAAGGATCAGGTTCCAAGCATCCCTGCCTCCATCAGAAGCTGCTGCCACTGCTCCAGCTCCTGCCATCCCGCTTCCCAGGTCTCTGGATGTTCCAGAGGTGGCACTGGGAGCAGGAACGCGAGCTCCATAGGAGCAGGGTGCTGGCCAAGGCAGATGGGCTTCCATCGGGGAGTCACAGAACACAGGATTTTGGAACTGGTGCCAGTGCTCACTGACAGCCTCCGGCTGCAAACCCTCGGTCTAAACCTGACTCAACCTCAAAGCAGGGCTGGAGGTGCTGAGATCCTGACCCGGGAACAGGTCCAAGCAATGGAAACCTGAAAGCAGATGAGCAGCCCCACCAGGAAGCTTCCCGGCTGGTAAAACCAGGATGAGGATCCAGTCATAGACGTGATTTTCACCCCATGGGCACCCAGCATGGGCATTCTCTGCTCTGCTGGAGGGAAAAGAAGGCCAGCAGGGCTGCTGCTCTCTCCTTCCCAGGAGGGGCTGGGAGAGATCCTAACCCAGATATCTGCAAAGGAAGAGAAGTCCAGGCAGGAATCACCAGGAATTGTGCCAAGGAAAAGCCATTGGGAACACAAGAGCAGCACAAAATTGCTGGAGGTGTTCAAGGCCAGGTTGGATGATACTTGGAGCCCCCTGATCCAGTGGGAGCTGTCCCTTCCCATGGCAAGGGAGTGGGACTGGATGGGCTTTGAGGTCCCTTCCAGCCCAAACCACTCCAGGATTCCATGATGGTTCTGTGACAGTAGGAACACTTTTTCCCAGTTCTCAGGGAGGGAGCAGGTGGATCTCCCTCTTCCTGCAGAGGTCGGAGCTGGGCAGCTCCCTGTCCTGTGCCCACATGCAATCCCACCCTGGGTGCAATGTTCAAGGCTCTTGGGGAACCAAGGGGAGGAGAGGCCCATCCTGAACCTTTCCTGCCAACGAGATGTGGGTCTCCATCAGCACCAGGTGGAAGCAAACCTGGCATCTCGCGGGGCTGCGCAGCAATGGAATGAAACGCAGAAGAAGGGCAGTGAGGGAAGGATGTGGCATCAATCCTGATCCCTCCCTGAGGAAGAAAAGGTATAAAAAGGAGAAAAATCCAGTGTGCAGCACCCGAGAGTGGCTAAACAGTGTCCTGCATCCTGGCCTAAGCCCAACACGTGGACCAGCCACTGCTCCCTCTGGGTTTGGGTTAATTAAGACCAACAAATGGGGTTACAAAACTAAGGGAGGTTGGATCCAGGCAGCACAGAACAGGGATCAAAGACTTAGCAAGGAAAAGCTGCCCTCAAAGCTTCCATGGATTCAAGAGAGGAAACGCGATGCCTGGCTTTCCAGCATAGGGATGGGAGGGTTGAAGGGCTCAGGATTCCTGAGCACCCGAGCCCGTGACAGAAAGACTCCAGGGCTCTCCAGCACTCCTTGTCTGAGGAGATCACGACAAACCTACGTCTGGGAGCATCAGGAAGCCCAGGAGCTGCCACACACCCTGGGGATGCTCCGGTGCTCCCTGTGTCTGAGGAAACTGGGACAAACTGAGGGGCTGGGAGTACCAGGAAGCCCAGGAGCATCCTCACAGCCCAGGGATGCTCCACCGCTCCTGTGCTTGAGGAGATTGGGATAAACTGCGAAGCAGGGAGCATCAGGAAGCCCAGGAGACTCCCCTGGCCCCGGGTGCTCCGGCACCCCTGGGCACCCCTGGGCACCCCCGTGCCCGGGCTCTGCCCGGCGGCTGTTGCTGCCACAGTGATCCAGGTGTCGGTGCGCGGGGCTCGGCGGCGCCGCCGCAAACGGTGCTCAAGAGGGAGCGGGGAAGGAGAAGCCATCAAGCCCCGCAGCGGGAAGGCGGCAGAGATGAATGGCGAGGCAGCTGCGCCCCAGCCGCGCGGTGGAGGGGACCAGGGATGCTGCGCCCGGCAGGCTCCGCGCAAGCACCTCATCTCCCATTACCCAATATCCAGCAGCCAGGAAAATCATTCCACAGCCAAACGGCACCATCAGCCGCGGCTGCGAGGAGTTCTCCGCCCGGATCGTGGGAGCAGCAGCTCCTTCTTTGAGGGATGAGCAAGGGAAGCAGAGAGGAGGAAGCTGCATTTACTGAGTGCAGCTCTGCAGAGGGCGTCCCCACCCGCCTTCCATGGAATCATGGACTCGTTTGGTTGGAAAAGACCTCTGAGATCATCTGTCCAACTGTACCTGTCCACTACTGAACCAGCCTCAACTGTCTGCTTTGGAACCCCTTCAGGGATGGGGACTCTGCCACCTCCCCGGGAGCCTCTGCCAGGGCCTGAGAACCCTTTCCAGGAAGGAATATTTCCCAATATCCAATTTAAACCTTCTCTGGCACAACTTGAGGCCCTTTCCTCTCATCCTATCTCCTGCCCCTTGGCAGCAGAGCCCAACCCCCACCTCACCACAACCTCCTCTCCAGGAGCTGCAGAGAGCCAGGAGGTCTCCCCTCAGCCTCCTCTTCTCCAGCCTCAACAGCCCCAGGGCCCTCAGCCGCTCCCACAGCCCCTGTTCTCCAGACCCTTCCCCGGCTCCGTTCCCTTCTCCGGATGCGCTCCAGCCCCTCCAGGGCCTTCTTGGAGTGAGGAGCCCAAAACTGACCCCAGTATTCAAGGTGTTGAGTGCAGGGGGACAATCCCCACCCTGCTCCTCCTGCCACCCCAGGGCTGAGCCAAGCCAGGGTGCTGGGGGCCTTCTTGGCCACCTGGGCCACTGCTGGCTCATGTTCAGCCGCTGGCGACCAACACCCCTAGTGCCTTCTCCTCCAGGCAGTTTTCCAGCCCCTCTTCCCCAAGCCTGGAGCTTTGCCTGGGGTTGTTGTGACCCAAGAGCAGGAGCCAGCCCTGAGCCTGGTTGAACCCCATCCTGTTGGTCTCAGCCCATGGATCCAGCCTGGCCAGGTCCCTCTGCAGACCCTTCCTGCCCTTGGCCTATGGATCCAGCCCAGCCAGGTCCCTCTGCAGAGCCTGCATGGACATTGCTCCATCCCCCCTCTCCTCTGCCCCGCACTGTACTCACGTGCAGGCTGGGGTGGTAGGTGAGGACTCCATTGTCACACAGCGTCACATACTTCTTCTTCCACTCCTTGTTGAGGGATTTGCCGCTGCGCTTGAGCAGGATGCCCTGCAAGGGAAGGGTCAAGAGCCTCAGTGTTGGGCCCCAGCAGCTCCACCTCAGCTACAGCGCTGCCCCATCAAGGAGAATGCAGGAACACCCCCTGGGATGCCCCTTCTGAGAGCATTTTCCCTGGGACCGGTAGGAAAAGGGCTGCAACTCTTTCCTCACCACCCGTTCTCAGAGACAAGGGTCTCCATGTGCCAGGACTGATGCCACGATGCTCTGAGGAATCTATCCCACCCCCATCCCAAATCTTCCCTCTGGATGACTCCTTCAATGCTGAGAAAGAGAGCCAATAGACGGCAGGAGCCAACCTCACCACCACCCCTCTCTGTCTACTCTGTTACTGCAGAATTCCCAGATCTTCTCTGAGGGTGGGGAGGCCCTGGCCCAGGTTGCCCAGAGCAGTGGTGGCTGCCCCATACCTGGAGGTGTTGAAGGCCAGGTTGGATGCAGCTTCGAGCCCCCTGATCCAGTGGGAGGTGTCCCTGCCCGTGGCAGGGGGTGGGACTGGATGGGTTAAGAAGTCCCCTCCAGCCCAAACCATTCCATGATTCCATGATCCCTTCCAACCACAACTGCCGAACCCCAGCACCAGCTGCTTCTCCTCTCCTCGATGCGTCTCCAACTTAATGCGCCTTGGTGCTACAAAATTCCCTCCTCCAGCACTCCCAGGCTGCTGCATCCGCTCTCAAACCCCAAACCCCAAACCCTGCTGCCTGCATGGAAGGGCCCAGGTGCCATGAGCTCAGCTACAAACCCCAACTTCCCAAATGGAAACACAAAGAAAACCAGACCTGGAAACAGGGAACCATGCGCTGTGTCCCATTTTTTTAAAGTCAGAAGGTACCAGAGTTGCAAACTGGGACAATGACACAGTCCAAGCAAACATCTGATAAAGTGAGGGGAACGGGGCTCTTAAGGCCAAACATTCCCCAGAAACAGTGGAATTCAGGGATGGAGCCCAGTCCACCTCATTATGATAGAAACATGGAATCCTGGGATGGTCTGAGTCAGAAGGCACCTCAAAGCCCACCCAGACCTACCGCCCTGCCACAGGCAGGAACACCTCCCACTGGATCAGGGGGCTCCAAGCCCCATCCAACCTGGCCTTGGACACCTCCAGGGTTTTGGCATCCAGGACTTCTCTTATTTCCTATTCTGTTTGGGATCAAGAGGCAGGGGACAAAATCCAAGGGGATTCCAGGCTTTAATGGTGCTGCTGTTCTGGTTGCACCAAGGCTACATCTCTGCGGCCCAGTTTGTGGTTTGATGGTGGAATGTGGAGGTTCGGCCTAGCAGCTTCCAGGGAGCTCTGGTTTTCCTGGAGCACAGACTCCACCGCAGCGCAGGAAGGACAACGCCAGGTGGGATGTGGAGAGGAGACCACAGCCAACCTCATCCCCTTGCCATGCTCCAACTGGCTCCTCGGCTCTGCTAAGGCCCCCACACCGGTTCCCGTCGCCACGCCTCCAGCTCCCTCTGCTTCTCCAGGAGCAATTCCCAAGGGAAGAACTCTTCCACCAGCTTCTCCCCCGAGGGTGGAATTCCCGCTCAAAGGAAAGAAGCTGCCAGAGCAGAAAGGCGAGTGCCTGGCGCTCTCCCTCTCCCGCTCTCCCCTCCTCTCCCGGGCGCGTCCCCGTGCCAGGCGGGACCGCGGTGCGCGCGGCGAGAGCCATGGCAGCAATGCGCAGCGTAATGGAGCAGCGAGCGGCGATGGCCCCCAAAGGACTCGTTTACTCCACAAATCTCCCTTCCACTCACTTTTTTTTGCTAAGAATTTTAACGCCAAACTTAATTGTGAAGTCGCGTATTGATTGGAAAATGCAAATGGCAATTTAAATGTAATCTAAGCTCCCAGCATGATCCCAGCTCCCATGGAGGAGGAGTCGCCCGCCTTAGGCCCTGCCAGAGCGCGTGGCCCAGGCTGAGCTGGGCTGGGGACCCGGGACCCCCGACACAGCCTTCCCAGGAGGAAGCTGGAACAATCAGAAGCTTGTTCCTAGTCACGAACAGTTTGGGAAGCTCTGTCTCCCGGCCTAATTAAACCACTTCTCAGAAACGAGCATCCAGCTTCCAAGAAGCTCTTCTGACCTGGCAAGACCATCCAAACTGACGCATCCCCGACTGGATGCTGTGGCAAAGAGACCCCGAGCCCAGGGTGCAGAGCGGCCCCGGCGGAGGCTCCGGTGTGTCCTGGGTGCAAGGGGCCCCAACGTTCCCGGCCCAGGGTAGTGGTGGAGTCCCCATCAGCACTTGGGAACAGGGTTCACTTGGCACGGTGGAGTTGGGCTGACAGTTGGACTGGATGAGCTTGGAGGTCTTTCCAACCTCAGTGTTTCCATGATTCCACTGTCTCACCAGTCCCACGGGGGATTCCCCTCTTTTCCACACGTGTGTGGGGCATAAGGCAGACGGAGGCGGTCACCAAGGTGTGGTTCCCAGTTGTGCTGGAAAAGGAGGTGACAAGGACATGCAGCCACCGCACCCTATGTGGTAATGAAAGGTCCCTTCTCCACTGCACAGCGACTCCTCCCAGTGTTCCTCCAAGACCAACCACCAGAGCAGCCAAACACGGTGGCCATTGCTCCCCAGTGCCAGGCCTCTTCCTGCAGAGCCCACAGAGAGACCGTGCGCCCGTCACAGGGATCGCAGACGTGGGAATCATGGAAGATGTCTATGGGCTCACCACCCCTCTGCTGCCCCACAACCCCCACCAGCTCTCGGTGATTTATGGATGCTCCGGGTTTGTTCCTCCAAGCAGAGGAAACAAACAGCTCCCAGGGTCACCTGCCAGACCCCACACAGGGCACTTGTTGCCATCACCCGGCACAGCCCTGCACTCTAAGGAAGAAGGTCATAGAATCATGGAATCACTCAGGCTGGAAAAGACCTCCAAGCTCATTCAGTCCAAACACCAGCCCAGCCCCACCGTGCCCACTGAACCCTGTCCTAAAGCATCATGTCTGCACGTTCCCTAAACACTTCCAGAGATGGAGACTCCACCACTGCCCTGGGCAGCCTCTGCCATGGCTTGACAACCCCTTCTGTGAAGGATTAATTCCTTATGTCCAATCTGAACCTTCCCTGGAGCAACTTGAGGCTGTTGCCTCTCATCCCATTGCCTGTCACTTGGGAGCAGAGACCAACAGCCACCTCACCACAACCTCCTCTCCAGGAGCTGCAGAGAGCGACAAGGTCTCCCCTCAGCCTCCTCTCCTCCAGGCTTCTGGAAACACAGGGAGCGTCGTGGGCAGAGGGGCAAACACCGCAGCAGCAGAGATGGTGTGAGAAGCAGAGGAAGGAGCCTGGATCCCTGCTCCAACCAGGAGACTCAGGAAGGACCTTTGTCACAGAGGGATAAGGTGCCCCTCGGCCTGGCACATGGGGCTGGGCAGGCCTGGGACTCTCTGGAAGCAGATTCTGCTGTGCAAGGCCCACAGCTCCTGTCCCAGCCCCTGGCATCGCTACCCCTGCCCCTGCCCCCCTCCAGCCTGGAGCCAACCTCTGGCACACTGCCCTCTGGAGTACCTCCATCCGGAACGCTGCCCTCCAAAACGCTGCCCCCCTTCCCACGCTGCTGCTCCCAGTGCTGCCCCAGCGGCACCAACATCAAACCTTCCACTGCCTTTCACCTTTGGACTGGGAAAGGACAGGAAGCTCTGGGAGCTCTGGCAGCAGCACTCACCACCCCCTTCCTCAGCCAGCCCGGCCTTGCCGAGCCCTTCCTGGGAATTTCTTTGCCCAGCAGGGAGCGGTACCAGGAAGCCAGGGCCTAGCTGGGATTCAGATCTGCCCTCCTGCTCCACTGATCAACATCCCAGACCACCCCCACAGCAGCTCCGGCAGCGCAGAGGCACCAGGGGTCAGGGGAAGGAAAAGGTATTCCCAAGAGGGATTCCCAACAAGGACACAAGGTTCAAGGCAGAGGGGCATCCAGGCAGTGCAAAGCAGGATATGGATTGGCCTGGTGGGAACACCATCCTGTCCATCCATAGCACCTCACTTGGGAGCTGCTGGAGCACCCGGACATCACTTGTCACGGCAGAGGACAGGGATGCTCAGGGTCTGTTCCAGGCAGCTCGAGCTTCCCTGGAAGCCAGGAGGAAAGAGCCCAATGTGCTGCTGCCGGGGCAAGCGGTTGCCTCCCCCTAGGTCGAGCCGGCTCTCAGCGCAGGCACCGTGCTCGCTGCCTTTGTCACTACCCAGGGTGAGGAGTCTCCTGTCCTTCCGATCGGGATCAGAAGCAAGAGCAGGAGTAGCAGCAGCAGCAGCAGCAAGGGCTGCAGCGGGGGCTGCGGTGCAGGATGCGGGATGCGGATGCCCTCTGCTGGATCTGCTCGGGCAACCGGAGCATCCCGCTCCGCACGCTGCACCCACAAACGGCGCCGGGGCCAGGCCAGCACCCGGGCACAGCATTCCGAGGGAACACCGGCCCCTCCACACTCCCCAGTGCACCCCACCCAGCCTGCGAGGGGATGAAGGGATGGGGATCCAACCTGCTTCATGGGAATGGCGCGCCCGCTGCCGATGCTGTCTGCTTTGCACTCTGGAACCTTCTTCTCCCGCTCCGGGTCTGCGCCCTTTCGAGACTGGAAGAGAAGAGACACAGGTTCGTTAGGGGGGGGCAGTGGGGAGTGCGAGGCAGGGCCCCCTATTCCCAGCTGCCGGAGCGCCCCATTCTCCCCAGGCTGGGTCTCCCAGTGCATGGATTTCTCCCGCCTCCCCCCCGGGCCCCGTTCCCAGCGAACTCCCACACGGGCAAGCAGCGCTGTCCTCCTCTGCCCCCCCTCCCGTGGGGCACACGGGACATGGCAACAGACAGGAATGGCATGGGATGCGGGTGGAGCATGGATGGAAGCAGTAGGAGGCTACGGCAGGGAAAGGAACTCACACCTCTACCAATCCAATGGATTTATTCTGTTAGCACACTTGCACCATACAAAGGAGCACAGGTCACCGGGCAGAGATTCCAGCCCCTTACAAAAGAGCATGGACAATAAATATCTACCACACGTCTAGAGAGTCGAGAGCGAAAGCCGCTGGCGCCCGAGGGCGGCCGCGGGGAGAGCAAACTCCGATAAATACAATATGGAATATACAGTCTCGTTGAGTGGAACTCATTCAAAGTGCTTAGGACAGAGGGCAATATCGAGTCATACACGGCATGGAGCACAACCAATACATTCAGAATCACAACAATGGCAGGAGGGCAGCGGCAGCGTCTCTCTCCGGAGCGTCCTACACAACCCCCTCCGTCTGGGAGCGACCCCGTGTGCTTTGGATCGGAAAAGGGACACCGGCCCCCGCGCGCCCGGGACACCGATTCGCTCGCTTTTTGGGCCCGGAACAAAACAAAAAGAGATCGAAAGAGAGAAGAAAAACTAAAAGAGACACAGCTGGCTGCTCTGCTGCGAGGAGGAGGAGGAGGAGGAGGAGGAGCAGGAGTCCATGCAGGCAGCAGGAGATGCGGCAGGGAGGAAGGAGCCGGGTGCCCGCGGCAGGCGCCCGCAGGCAGCAGCAAAGCGTCTTTTGGCCCGTCCAGCTCCACTCGCTGCTGTCGCCCGGTCCCGGCGGGGTCTGCAGGTCTTCCCATCCCATCAGGGTCGTTTCGCCTGGCATCCCCGAGCACGGAAAGTGCCCAGACAGCATCCGGCAGGCCCAGAAATGTCCCAGCTTAAAGTGCAGGCGCAGGCCGTCGCAGCGCTTCCTAGACTGTACATTGGGGGGATTTAAAAGGCTCCTGCGTCTCTCCGAGGGGGGGACCCATGCTGGCTGGAGGGCGGGCGAGCCTCTAATCTTAGATCAATCCCAGTGCCCATCCCTTATCCGGCCCTGGAGAGGCAATGAAAAGTGAGAGAATTTGTACAGAGGTGCCGTGTGTAACCACCTGGATCTTCTAATTTGGAAGGAGTTGGAAAGGCCTTTTTGTTGATGAAAAGTTGGAAACAGTGGCACATATCTGCAAATATCGAAAGAATAAAGAGTTTGGCAAGTTATACTCAGAACGCGGCCACGAGTCGGTCAGCGATGGGCGCCAGCAGACGGGCGGACGGACAGGCCACGGAGCGGGCGCCGGCGGCAGCAGCAGGCAGGGACGGGGTCCAGAGAGCAGGGACGGGGACGGGGATGCCTCCGGCTGGTGTCTCCGGCAAAAGAGCAGGAGGGGTGCGAGAGCAGGAGAGGAGGAGAGGAGAGGAGGAGGAGAGGAGGAGGAGGACTGGACGTGAAGGAGCTGGGCACAGCTCGGGACCGGGGCTGCCGCTGCTCCCGGAGCGGAGCCGGACCCTGCCCAGCGCCACATCTCAGAGCACCCCGTGCCCACCCGAGGGATCCCGGGGGCTGCTGGCTACGCCTGCCCGGGAAATTCAGCAATCCAGCCTTCCCTTCCCTTCCCTGCTCTTCCTGGCCCTGTCCGGCTGCGGGAGGAGGTGTTGGGAGATGCTGCTGCTGCTGCCACTACCGGATGGGATGAAGACTTCACCGTGAGCCATGGAGGTGCCAGCACGAGAGCCAAGCAAGCGAGCGTGAGCCCCGGCGCCGCGGGAGCGCGCCCGGCGGAGCCGCGCAGCCAGGAGCGAGCAAGCTGGAGCCTGGGATGAGCGAGCGAGCGAGGGTCCCCTGAAGGGTGAGGACGCCCCAGCACAGGCGCGGTCGCCCCGCCGCGAGCCGCCCCCCTCCCCCGGCAGCGCCCGCTCCGAGCGAGCCGAGCGCGGAGCTCCGGGAGCGGTGCGGGAGCCGGCGGAGCGTCCAGCCCCGAGGGCGAGCGGGGCGGGAGCGGAGCGCGGAGCCCCCGCGTCGGTGAGAGCAGCAAAGCGCGAGCAGGAGCGACGGCGGGGAGGGAGGAGAAGCAACCGACAGTGCCCAGGGGCGACGGGAAGAGCCAAGAGATACACCGGGGGAGCCACGGGCGTCCCGTGGGCACACGGAGCGGGGCGGGGATCCTCGGGGAACGGCCACGCAGCCCGAGCAGCGGGAACGCTGCGGGGAAGGTGAGGAGAGGGGGCTGGGACAGGACCCCTGCCGGGAAAACAGGGAATGCTGGCCGGGAACAGGATCCATGACAGCTGGGGAATAGGGAATGCTGGCTGGAAACAGGACCCCTGCCTGGTGGGGAATAAGGAATGCTGGCTGGGAACACAGTCCCTGCCAGGAGGGGAATGATGGTTGGGAACAGGATCCCTGCCATGTGGGTAATAGGGAATGCTGGTCAGGAACAGGATCCCTGCCAGGCGAGGATGAGGGAATACTGGTTGGGAACAGGATCCCTGCCAGGCAAGGAATAGGGAATGCTGGTCGCGAACAGGATCCCTGCCAGGTGAGGAATAGGGAATGCTGACTAGGAACAAGATCCCTGCCAGGTGGGGAACGGGGAATGCTGTTTCAGAACAGGATCCCTGCCTGGCAGCACGGGGTGAGCAGGTGCGCTGGGAAGGGCCCGGGAACACGTGCAGGCAGAGCCACGAAGTGCATGAGAAGCCAACGGAGCATTTGGGACACAGAGCAGGTGCTTCCAGGCTGTCAGAAGCTGAGTGAGATGGGTACATTCCCAGTGGGACGAGCTGGGGGAACGTGGGATGCTGTGAGAGAGATGGGGCACGGTGGATGAAGGTGGGTCCGGAGTGATGGTGCCTGTTGAGGGGGTGACACGGTGCAACACGGACGGAGCGGTGGCCACTTCCACAGACAGCAGACACGGGCGCACAGAGTGATGATGGCCGGAAGCACATGGAGATGGGGAGGAGGAGAGAGCCTGGAGCCCAGCACGGGGGCACCAGGGGGAGCGCAGCGCGCTGAAATGGGAGCAGGGGCTGCCTAAGGACGTGGGGACACAGGGGGCATCACGGGCCGCGCCGGCAGCATGGGAAATCCGCTGCCCACGCACCCAGCACCGCCCAGGCCCACGGCCGCCCTCCCTGGGGCCCCACAGCAGCTCCCGGTGCGAGGTTTGGGTGCCGGAGCACACGGAGTGAGTGCTGGGCTGGGCTGGGCACCGCGCGCTCGGCACGGTTGGTGCCAAAGCGCGGGCCCCGGCGCTTTGTGCTGCGCTTGGGGGCCACAGCCCCACGGGGGTTATCGGCGCGGGCACCGGTGCTGGGCACGGGTGGCTCTTCCCAGGACGGAGCCAGGAGTGTTCCCTGCTCTCAATCCCACATGCGGGAGCACGGCTGGCTCACAGCTCCCTCCCTCCCTGCCACCCGGCGCTCCCGCCTGGCACAGCGAGGCTCGCCCGGAGCCATGGGACAACACTGCTGCCACCCCAGTCCCTTCACCTTCTCTCCCTCAGATACCCCCAGGGTTCCAACGCCCCAGAGCTCCTCTTACCGTGAAGATGTTGGAGCGCCGCTTGGACTGCTTGCGGATGGGGGTGGGCGTGTTGGAGGCCGCGATGGTCTCAATCCGCAGCTCCCGCTGGCTGATGCTGGGTGTGGAGGGCACCGAGGAGGAGTAGTCACTGAAGGCCCCTCCGCCGTTGGTGGCCTGGGGGTGAGAGGGACAGTCAGGAACCCGCCCAGGGCACGGCTGCAGAAACACCGACTGGGATATAGGGACATCCCGCGCCAGGCGCCGCTCCTGCCCATTGCGGGATTCTGGGAAAGGCGCTTCCTTTCGTCCTGCTCCAGCTTTGTGAAATGTTCACAGCGATGGATGGAGACCGAGTGCTGATGTCGGCCCTGAAAGCCCCTCCAGACAAAGGTCTGGAGCAAAGGCACGGAGGCTGGGACAAACCACGGGCCCAGAGGAACAGCAGGAGAGCGGCTGTGGAAGCTCCAGCACGGTCCCTCTGACACACGGGATCAGGGACAGCCCGAGCATGAGAATCCTGGATACGCTCCCATTCCACCCCTTGTTCCTCTTAGCAGAGCACGACCCCACCTGGCTCCAGTCTCCTCTCCAGGAGCTGCAGAGAGCCAGGAGGTCTCCCCTCAGCCTCCTCTTCTCCAGACCAAATCCACCCGGGTCCCTCAGCCCCTCCCACAGCCCCTGTTCTCCAGACCCTTCCCCAGCTCCGCTCCCTTCTCCAGATGCGCTCCAGCCCCTCCAGGGCCTTCTTGGAGTGATGTGCCCAAAACTGACCCCAGTATTCAAGGTGCTGAGTGCAGGGAACAATCCCTGCCCTGCTCCTCCTGCCACCCCAGGGCTGAGCCAAGCCAGGGTGCTGGGAGCCTTCCTGCCCACCTGAGCCACTGCTGCCTCGTGTTCAGCCCCCTGTTGACCAACACTCCCAGAGCCTCCTCCTCCAGGCAGCTTTCCAGCTGCTCTTCCCCAAGCCTGGAGCTTTGCCTGGGGTTGTTGTGACCCAAGAGCAGGACCCAGCACTGAGTCTGGTTGAACCCCATCCTGTTGGCGGCCTTGGCCCATCCTGTCCTCCAGTGGATCAACACTCCCACCCAACTTGGTGTCATCTCCAAACCAACTGAGTCCATATTACTGATGATTTCTTTAGGACAAGTCAGGGTTCACCCAAGCTCTGTGGGAAACACTTGGGAATGAGCGTACGAGGGGTGCCAGGGAGCAACTCCCACACAAAGCATTTCTGATCTGCAGCCCAGGACGTCTCATTCTGACTACAAATGTGGCAGAAGCCATCCCTGGAAGTGGGAGCTTGGAAAGTGCAGGTGCACGTGGGGTGAGGACCTTCCAGAGGTGCTTGGAGAGAAATCACCCACGAACACAGAGTTTTTCCAGTGGGATCTGAGCACTGCTGGGAGAGAAGCAGCTCAGGAATGTCCAGCTGTGCAGGCGGAGCAGTGACCACGACCCACAGCCCGGCCTCCGAGAAAGGGCACAACTCCCACTTCGGATCATCTGGGCTTTGGTGAGGGAAGGGGGAGAAGACACACAAAAGCAAACTTCTTAGGGAAGACCCATCCAAGAATCAAACCAGGTCATCACAGAATCATGGAATAATTTGGGCTGGAAGGGAACACACATCCAGCTCATCCAGTTCCAACCCCCTACCATGGGCTGGGACGACATCCACACGTGGGACAAATCCTTCCTGTTAGAGTGTAATGAGAGAACATCCTGAACTACCGAGAACATCAGCAGCACCTGAGCAGGGCAGAACTCAACTTGAGTTCAGATGCAGGAACTCATGGCATGAAAAGATAGGAGGCAGAATGAGGAGAGAAATCTGAGAAGGCCTCTAAATTCAAGAGGGAAAACAAAGAGCAGCCACTGGCTCGGCCCTGCGTGGGAAGAGGGAAGAAGGATGGGGCTATGAAGCCCCTGATTCAGCAGGAGGTGTCTCCAACCCAAACCCTGTGCCAAGCAGGGCTGAGTGTGGCAGTGGCTCCCACTCCCAGGATCCTGAGGCTGCAATGCTCAGCACGGGGTTCCTGCTGGGAATGAGCTCCTTGGCAGAAAGACAAACTCCTGTCCCACAGCAAAGACCCCCCAGCCTGGGGGCCATCCTAAAGCATCTCGGAGTCCCTGAAGGAAGATGGAGAAAGGGGGAGCTGCAGCAAGGAAACCAGGTGGGGTAACTCTGCAAGCACCCACTAGCCCAGGAGCTTTCCACCCCGAGCCCGCAGGGAAGGGACAGGCGCTGCCGGAAGAGAGCAGGGTGGAAGCTGAGGCCAAGGAACGGGGCTCCCAAACCCATCCAACCTGCTCGCCCGGCGACGGGCGCGGGCAGGAGATGGGAGAAGAAAGCTGGAGCCGGGAGACCTCTCCCTGGGGGCTGCAGAGTCTGAGCTGCCTGCTCCAACAGGCACAGATCTGCATCCCGGAGGATCGTGAAGATGCTGGTCATGGAACTCGGGGTCTCAGCCCTGCTGGCACCCGCATGAGCGACCCTGACCACAGCCGACCCCTTCTGGCAGCTCCAGGCACCGGCCTCTGCTGCAGAATAAACACAACAAATCCCAGTGCTCCCAAAGACAGGAACAAATCCAGAGCCCCTGGCTGGGGCAGGGAACTGTTCCATGGAGGATCATCCAATGTACAAGGACTCCGGAGCGCCACACGCAGCTCCGCTGCCCTAGAGCCCGGCCAGTCTGGGAACCAGGCACATCCACGGAGATTTGGGAACCGGGCACAACCATGGAGCTGTGGAAACCAGGCACAACCACAGAGGTTTGGAAAGCAGCCACCACCTCCAATCAGGAAAAGAAAATCCTCCATGAAGATGGGAGACAAACTTACCAGGGCTCTCCTCTCCCAAAAAAATCACAACGGACTGGTCAGACTCCCAGGACACCAGACAAGCAGTGACCATTCCCAAAAACGTTGCTTTGGCTCAGGAAGTAGCATCCAAGTGCTTCCAAAATATCCATCCCTAGGGCCAGGACATGAGACAGGACTGGATCCCATCTCCCACCTCCCAAGAGCAACTCTTTGTGGGGACCACTTGTTCCCAATTCTGCAAGAAAAGGGGCTTCTTCCCTGCCTGCTCCCAAGGACAGAGCTGTCCTTGCCGGCACAGGCCAGGCTCCAGGAGAACATCCCTCTCGGATGGCACCACCATCTCCAGCCACAGAGGTACCAAGGGAAGCAGATCTCAACCGTAGTGACCAGGAGAAGGGAAGACGGATGATCCAGGAGCAGGGAATGCTGTTGCAAACAGCCTCAGCATGCCCAGGGGAACAGAATGCTGCCCGAGATCCCAGACCTGCCTGGAAGGGATTGAGATGACTTCTTTCCATCTGCAATCCATGTTAAACCCTGCATTCCCAACCCCCTCCTTGAGATCCTGTTCCCTGTGACAGTTCCTCCTCTCCTGCTTGTGAAGACAAGTAGGAAACCTCAGTGGGAGGCCCGGATGCTCTGTGAGGAAAAGGCAGAAGATGGCAAAGACCTCGTCCCTCTCTCATCCATCCTTCCGGACAGCGCTCGGCCTGTCTGTCTCCTCCCAGAGCTGGGATCTCAGTGCCAGGAGCAGAGGACACTTCCCAGGAGCCAGGCCACCACGAGAGGCTCCGGCAGCTCTGCAGCCCTGGAGCTCCCTCCCGAGCCACAGCTGGCTGCTCCGGCTCCTGCCAGAAAGCATGGAGCGTCACCACCATCCCAGCGCTCCCAAGCAGCGATTCCAGGCTCTTTCACTCCCCTGCTGCAATGACCCCAGGTCACTGTGCTCACTCTCGGATGTGTGTCCCATTGGATGTGTGTCCTGTAGAATGTGTGTCCCGTTAGATGTGTGTCCCGTTGGACATGTGTCCTGTAGGATGTGTGTCCCGTTGGATGTGTGCCCCGTTGGACGCGTGTCCTCCCACACGCACACCCATCACACAGGCTCCAGGCTGCTCCGCCCATGTCCCATGTTGGGACATTCAGGGAACCAGCGCTTCCCAAAGCCAGCTGGATTTTCTCTGAGGACAGGGGTAGCGGCTCCAGAACCTCATTCCTGAGCCCTGGCGAGGACAGGGAAATTCCTCGCAGCGTTTCACCATTGCTCACTGCTTCCATGACCTCACATCCCATTTTTAGAAGCGCATTTTCCTAATGGAAGCTGCACAAACACCACAGCAAAGGTCACAGGGGACTGGCAGGGTTGTGCCGGAGCCACAGGAGATCCAGGGAATGGGAATTCACTATGATCCTCACTGTCCTGGTTTGCTGAGTACAGGACAGACACAGCGACAGACAGGCATGGAGCATCCATAGGGAAGGAGGGAGCTCTGGAAGGACAAGGCCTGTCCAGCCCATGCTGCCGACACTGCCCCCGACCCCAGCAACCCCAAAATATTTCCTCCCTAGAAAGGCCCTGCAGTCGGCAGTGATTCCCTGCACGGCTCTGCTTTCCCAACAGAACCACCCAGATCCCAATTCCAGAGCTCAGATCTGGCCCTTCCCAGGTCAGCTCTGGCCCATTCCAGAGCTCAGGTCTGGTCCATTCCAGAGCTCAACTTTGGCCCATTCAAGGTCAGCTCCAGCCCATTCCAGAGGTCAAGTCCGGCCCATTTCAGAGGCCAGAGTTCAGCTCTGGCCCATTCCAGAGCTCAGGTCTGGTCCATTCCAGAGCTCAACTTTGGCCCATTCAAGGTCAGCTCCAGCCCATTCCAGAGGTCAAGTCCGGCCCATTTCAGAGGCCAGAGTTCAGCTCTGGCCCATTCCAGAGCTCAGCCCTGGCCCATTCCAGGTCAGCCCTGGCCCACTCCAGCCCTCACTTCCCTCAGCCAAACAGCCCAAATGCTTAATTCCCTCTTCCCTCAGGGTCTCTCTTCCCTCCCGCTCGCTTCCCACTGTTCCTACACCACTTCCCCACCTCCACAGGCGACTGGGATCAGGGAGTGGGGTGGGGAGGAGCCTGGTGTCCCCCATCCTCCCCCCGCTGGGGACACAGTTCCAGCTCCGAAGGCCTTGCCTGGCCCGGCCTGGCCGTGCCGTCCACGCAGATCCCTTCAGACCCTCTCCTCATACTTTGGACATTGAAGGAAATGTGGAACAGGCACTCGGCTCCTCCCTGAGGAACGCGGCCCTTGGCCTCCTCCCATCCTGCTCCCAGCAGGCGCTGCCTCTCCTCCCGACCCAGCTCCTGCTGCTCCTGCTTTGTCTCTTGAAACGCTCAAAGGACCAGATACAAGCAAAACCTCCTTTCCTTGGATTTGCTCTCCATCTTGAAGACCCCATATCCAGACCCACCACAGGGGACAGAATGGCTGGGAATGTTTTCCCATCCTCCACTCATATCCCAGCCTGGGGGGACCCCAGGAAGCCCCAGGCAGAGCCAGGCGGCTCCCGGCAGCTCCGGCATCTCTGTGAAAACCCACACAGCCCACCTTGTGCCCGGCTTTAGGAGCCAGGCAGGAATTTCCAAACAGCCCGGGATGAACTCCATGGGGGAATTTAAAAATCGTTTCTAGTTCCATGGAATTACTGAGGTTGGAAAAGCCCTCTCAGCTCATCCAGTCCAACATCAGCCCAACACCCCTGGTGCCAACTGAACACTGTCCCCAGGTGCCACGGCCACACCTTCTGTGAACGCCTCAGGGATGGGGACACAACCACCTCCCCAGGAGCCTTGCCAGGCTTTCACAATGCTTTCCATGAAGGAATATTTCCCAATAACCAATCTAAACCTCCCCTGGCACAACTTTAGGCCCTTTCCTCTCATCCAATCCCTTATTCCTTGGAAGCAGAGCCCAGCACCCACCTCATCACAACCTCCTCTCCAGGAGCTGCAGAGGGCAATGAGTTCTCCCCTCAGCCTCCTCTTCTCCGGACCAAACTCCCCCAGGTCACTCAGCCGCTCCCACAGCCCCTGTTCTCTAGACCTTTCCCCAGCTCCGTTCCCTTCTCCAGCCCCTCCAGGGCTTTCCTGAAGTGAGGGGCCCAAAACTGACCCCAGGATTCGAGGTGCTGAGCGCAGGGGGACGATCCCTGCCCTGCTCCTGCTGCCACCCCAGGGCTGACCCAAGCCCACGTGCTGGTGACCTCCCTGGCCACCTGGGCCACTGCTGACTCATGTTCAGCTGCTGTTGACCAACACTCCCACTGGATCAGGGGGCTCCAATCCCCACGCAATCTGGCCTTAAACACCTCCAGGGACGGGGCAGCCACACCTTCCCTGGACAACCTGTGCCAGGGCCTCCTCACTGGAAAACCATCAGCTTCCCGCTTCCAGAGGGAGCAGGAGCATGGGGAGCTGCATCCCTGCTGGATGCTGGATCCCTGGTCTGCCCAGGGACCAAGGCCCCATTCCCAGCCCTCCGTCTGCGCCACCCAGACGGCTCTGCCGGCAGCATCTTTGGAGACTACAACCATAACCAGTAGTTTAGACAAAGCCTGGACCACAGGGCAAGCACTGAGCTGTTCCGGGCCACAGAGAGAAGCACCAGGGTGGCATCTGCTCCGCTCCTTCCAGAAGCCACCCTGGGGCTGCAGCGCAAGGCCAAAGCCAGGCTGAGCTGAGGGGGTGCAGAGAAGCACGTGGGGTCCCAGCCTGTTCCCGTTCCCATTCCCGTTTCCCACCTGGTTGATGTGAACGGAAGGGATGGAGGCTGCGGAGACCGAGGAATGGCTGGGTGAGTTGGGCAGGGACTTGCAGGGACCAATGGAAAGCTGCTGCTTCTTCCGTAGAGCCACCACCTTCTGAGCCACTGCAGGAAGGGAGAAAGGGACAGCGTCAGAGTCCAGAAAGAAACTTCCACACAGTCACAGAATCACGGAATCATCAAGAATGGAAAAGACCCCCTAAGATTATCCAATCCATCAGCCCAGCTCCACTGTGCCAACTAAACCCTGTCACCAGGTGCCACATCCACATGTTCTGTGAACGCCTCCATGGATGGAGGCTCCACCCCTGCCCTGGGACGGGGGAACTTTCTCCCCCCATGGATTTCTGGAGGGCTCCAGCGAGACCCAAACCCTTTGTCCAATGTATGCCAGCGCTCAGGGCTCCAACCACGCCGCCCTGTAGGAACGGGGAGGATTCCTGTGGAATACCCAACCTGGCAACCCCTGTCACCTGCTGCTGCCACGTGAGGGACAGCGTTCCCTGTGGCTGTTCCAGCTGGACGTGCCGAGTCCCCCACGGCCACCCACTCTTGGTCTCACATGGGACAGGGACTTCGTGTGGACACCTAGAGGAGCAGCCCAGAGCCCTGGGCTGCAGCAGGAGAATCCCTGGGCAGCTGGAGTCGCTCCTGGTGCCCTCTCAGAGCAGCGCCCAGAGCCGGGTACCGAGACGAGGAGCCTGGGTGATGGCACCAGTGTCAGCCTGGACACTTGTGACCCTCTTCATCTCCAGAGGTTTGGAAATCAAACATGAGGAACAACTCTTCCAGTTCCTGTGATCTCACTGCCTGATGCCAACAGCCCAAAATCGCATCCCAACCTTCCCATTTCTGGGAATAAACCTCCTGATCACAGAGCAGGGCAGGGAACATGCTGGGATGTGGGGAATTCAGGAGAGCAGCACCATTCCTCGTTTTGTCTTTCACACCATCCCAGGAGGAGGAACCTTTCCGATGAGTGTGCCTGAGGGCATTGGAAACGCTGCAGCCCAGCCCAGCCGTGCCCCAGCCCGGGCACCCCTGCAGTAAGGGAGCTGCCACCTTCCCTTTCCAGGAAGAGAGAGGCTGCCTCACCCACGTGGTGTGGCCCAACCTGTTTGGAAAAGCCAGATGCCAACAGCAGCCATGGAATCCTGCTGGCTCACGGCTGCAGGGACAGGTCCCGGGCAGGGGTGGACAAAGGCCAATGGCCACCGCCGAGACCTGCTTGTCTGGGAATGCTGGGAGCCTGTCCGGGCTCCCATGAACAGCAGGAACCTCTCCTACGCCCACCAGTCTGCTGGCTTTCCTGCTCTCCATCCTCTCCTGTGAACGCCTCCCAGGCACAGCGCAAGCTCAGACACACAGGCACGGAAACAGATTGTACAATTCTGGAATGGTTTGGGACCTCAGATGGTTGGAAGGGACCTTAAAGCCCATTCAGTTCCACCTCCTTCCAGGGACACCTTCCAGGGACATCTGTTCCTTCTAGGGACACCTCCCACTGGATCAGGAGGCTCCAAGCCCCATCCAAACTGGCCTTGAACACCTCCAGGAATGGAGCATCCACGATGTCTCTGGATAAACTGCCAAGAGGCTCTTACCAATTTGCTCTTCAACCTTTGCTCCATCTAGAAATGCTCTGAAAATGAATCCCCAGAGTGGACGTTTCCCCCCAGCGATGGCTCCTGCTTCTGTCCCAGCAGCCTCCAGACCCGCAGAGATTCCAGCTGTGTGCTGGAGCTCTGCGAAGGTAACTTCGAGAATCAGGGAATCACTGAGGTTGGAAAAGCCCTCTAAGCTCACCCAGTCCAACCATCAGCCCAGCCCCACCGCATCCTGCAGTGCCATCTTTGTCAATGATCTGGATGAGAGGACTGAGTCCATCATTAGCAAGTTGGCAGATGATACCAGGCTGGGAGGAAGTGTTGACCTGCTGGATGGTAGGAGGACCTTGACAGACAGGAGAGATGGGTTGATTCCAAAGGGATGAAGTTTAACCAATCCAAGTGCCGGGTTCTACACTTTGGACACAACAACCCCATGCAGAGCTATAGGCTGGGGACAGAGTGGCAGAGTAGGCAAGTGGAAGGGGACTTGGGAGTGCTGGTGGACAGGAAACTCAACATGAGCCAGCAGTGTGTCCAAGTGGCCAAGAGGGCCAATGGTATCCTGGCCTGCATCAGGAATGGTGTGGTCAGCAGGACTGGAGAAGTTATCATCCCCTCTGAAGTCTTTTCCAACTGGATGATTCTACAGCTCTATGATTCTATGAATCCTTGTTTAGGCAGGAAAGGGCTCTCTGGGAATGCGGTGCAGCGCTCTCGGCACAGCAAACCTCTGCAGACACAGCAAGGGCCACCGCTCAGAGATGCCTTCCTGCTCCCACTGCGGAAAACCAACACCTTCCTCCGCCTGTGCGGGACGGGGCCACCACGATCCGGGCACAGTGACTTCGCTTGGAGAAGCCATGGCCAGGTGAGGTCTGGCTGGTGACGGGATGGCCGTGCCAGGCAAGCTCCTCACACAACCCACGGCGCTCAGCGCTCCACCAGATCCCAGCACGGATGCATCAGGACCCACTGGTACTCATCGGGAAAAGCTGTTTAACGCTCCAAAAATGCCTCATCCCACCAAGTCAGCTTCATCCGAAACCGTATCCTGGAAAGCCCTGTGGAGTTCTCAGATGCCAGCGATGTCCAGAGCCAACCGGTGGGGCCTGGCTCTCCTCAGCTCCTCCTGCTCCCTTCTTCCCCTCCCCACAGGCCGTGTGCTCTGGCAGCTCCCAGCTATCGAACTGCTTTCTCCAGAGCTCCGAGCGGCGCTCCTGGCAAAGGGCACTGATCCCAGCAGGCCTGCAGTGTGGGCAACGGGCTCAAAGGGCAGAAGGATCCCAGTTTTCCATGTGACCACTGCACACTTACACTGCTCCAGCCATCTGGGCACGGGGTGAGGCTCTTCCACAATAGGACTCAATCTGGATTCGGAGAACAGAGCACATTGCCTTGTGGTCAACTCACCATCGACCAGAACCCCCAGACCCTTCGGAGGGCTGCTCTCCAGCCTTTCCCTCTCCAGTCTCTCTGTCCATCCAGGGCTGCCCTGTCCCAGGTGCAAAACGTGGCCCTTGCCCTTGTTAAACTCCATGTGGTTGGCAAATACCCAGCTCTCTGACCCTTCCAGACCCTCCTGCAGGGCCTCTCTGCCCTCAGGAGTGTCAACAGCTCCCCTCGATTTCAGGCATCAGAGAACCTGGTTAAAAAACCCTTCCAAGTCCTGCATCCCGGTCATTTATGAAGATGTCAAAGAGAACACGGTGTAGGGTTCCCTCTCCTACTTCCAGCAGCCCTCTCATAACCCCCTCTCCAAATCCAAGCAGAAACGCTCCTCCGTACACTGTTCCCATGAGGAATCGCTGCCCCATCCGGCTGTTGCATCGCTGCTTCCCTGCCTCCAACACCCAAAGGTTCTGCTCTTCCTCCTCTCCTCCACAAAACACAATCTAAACCCCCTCTGCAGCCTCACAGCTCTTGCACAGGCTCATCCTGGCTGCTGTGCTGACAGGGCTCTCCATAGGAACAGAGAGGTCCCATCAGCCTCTCCGCATGGACAGAGAGGTCCCATCAGCCTCTCCACAGGGACAGAGATGTTCCCATCAGCCTCTCCACAGGGACAGAGAGGTCCCATCAGCCTCTCCACAGGGACAGAGATGTTCCCATCAGCCTCTCTGTAGGGACAGAGAGGTCTCATCAGCCTCTCCACAGGGACAGAGAGGTCCCATCAGTGTCTCCATAGGGACAGAGAGGTCCCATCAGCCTCTCCACAGGGACAGAGGTCCCATCAGTGTCTCCACAGGGACAGAGAGGTCCCATCAGGCTCTCCACATTTAGAACAAGTGGCTACCCCAGAGCCTGGCCCCAGCAGGTGAAAGGTAGGTGAAGGGCAGGTGAAAGGCGCTGCCCGGTGCAGCTCCGCGCTCCCTCGAGCCCATCCATGGAGTTACCATCCTGGAAGACCCTCTCCACGTTCAGCCCGTAGGTGGCACAGGTCTCGTAGTAGGTGCAGCGCTTCAGATCGTTGGAAAGCTTCCGCGCCCGGGAATCGTCGATGACGCGGGGATTCGTGGCGCTGATGGCATCTGGAAACCAGGGGCAGAGGGGGTTAAAAACAAAGCACCCGTGTCCCATCCACCCATAGGTCCCAGGGAACACTCCCGGCCTCCCTCCCTTCCCACTGCAAGACACCAACTCTCCTATAAATGCCCGGGATAAGGAAGCCCCGTGTTCGTAGAAAAATGGATTTGTTAAAGGAACTGAGTGTTAAATGAATCTTTTTCAACCCTCGAAACCACCCGGGCACTGGTGCTTCCAGCGTGTTTTGGGAAAACTGCCTTCCCAAAAAGAATGCGACTCCTTGAAGAGGTCCCAGGGGCTGTGAGGGAAGGCAGAGTCGCAGGAGTACCAGGAATCCCAGGGTACAGAGCGCTCCTCGGGCTCTCCAGAGGTCACCAAGTGTGACTGGGACCTCAGTGACCGCCGGCCCCTCTGCCCCATCCCTCTTCCCATTCCCGAGCTCCTCGGCACCCGCCCGCAGCCTCAGCGCAGTCGGGATCCGAGACTGCTCCATCTGAAAATTCCAGTCTTGAAATACACAAAGCTTTGTTCTGCTCTGCATCCGAGGCCCGGAGCAGCCACCTCTGCGGCTCCTCTCCCGCTGCCACCGCCTCTCTTTCCAGACCAGAGGTTCTCCACTAGGAACGGGTCAGGATCTGGCTCCTTGCTCACACACCCCCATCCCCTGCTCCCGCTCCTATCCCTGGACAACTCCTGCACCCCAGGCTCCCTCTGTGTTCCAGGATCTACAGGCAGGAAGGACACTCGCTTTGGAGTGGACACCTGCCCTTCCCTGACTCCTGGGCACCCACAGCAAGGCTTCTGGAAGCCAGGAATCCCGTCTGGCAGCCCCTCTTCATCCTGGCAGCCCCTCTCCATCCCAGCTCCTTGCCCACATGCACCAGCAGCCTCTGCTCTGGTTTGGTGACCATTCCTTCATGGATTCCATTCCAGCTCCAGGCCCCAGCATTGTGGGGAAGGAGGGCAACTCCAGGTGCTGCTCCCACAAACATCCACATGGGAGATGGCGCTCCACAGCTCCGGCCTCCTCCTGGGGTGCTGAGTGCCAGCTGCCACCCTCAAACCACCCCCTTGCACCTCATCCCAAGGGATGCGGTGCCAGGCAGCCGCGGAAGCCAGGACATGCCAGGGCGTTTGGGCAGCTCCAAGAGGAATGAGGATCCCTGGCACCAGGCAGCTCCCAGCAGGAAAGCTGGGGTGGTCCAAGAAGGAATGACTCAGCTCCTCCAAGGTGCCAGACCAGGGACCTCAGCATCACCCAGTTCCGTGCATGGCTTAGACTGGGGTCCCTCTGAGCACCCTGCACTCTGTTCCCAGTGGCAACACACCCAGTGCTCCCGACGCAGGGGGGATGCAGGGAGGACGCCCGGGCACGCTCTCACCCTGGGTGCCCACCAGCACCATCGGCACCTCCGCGGTGTTCCGGTAGCTGCACAGCCGCAGGTAGTAGTTGTAGACTGTTTGGAAGCTGATCTCGTCCTCCAGGCTGAAGACAAACACCACGGCGTCGACCCAGGCAGCAAACTGGGGGAGACAGGGCAGGGCTCACATCCGGACATGCAGCCCCCAGCCAGGAATCAAAGCCCGGAGCGTGGGACACTGAGGCCAGGGCAGCCGAGGAGCCAACCCTGCGGAACAACCTCCCAGCACCACGGGGACAACAACCACCATAAGGACAGACCCTCCCCAGGCTTCACAATCCGCATGTAATCCCACAACCAGGCTCCCCAGGAGCGCTCTGATCCCTTCCAGCAGGATCACAGAATCATCACAGGAATCCTGGATTGGTCTGAGCGGGAAGGGATCTCAAACCCCACACATTCCCACCCCTGCCACGGGCAGGGACACCTCCCACTGGATCAGGGGGCTCCAAGCCCCATCCAACCTGGCCTTCAACATCTCCAGGGATGGGGCAGCCACCACTGCTCTGGGCAACCTGGGCCAGGGCCTCCACACCCTCACAGCAAAACATTTCTTCCCAAGATCTCACCTCAATCTCCCCTCTTTCACCCCAAAACCATTCCCCTCATCCTATCCCTGCACCTCCTGATCAAGAGCCCCTCCACAGCTTTCCTGGAGCCCCTTTCCATACTGGAAGCTGCTCTAAGGTCTCCCCACAGCCTTTTCCTCTCCCCAGGCTGAACAACCCCAACACTCTCAGCCTGTCCTTGTACAGGAGGTCTCCGCTCCAGCCCTTGGATCATCTCCATGGCCTCCTCTGGACTCGCTCCAACAGCTCCAGCTCCTTCCTGTGCTCAGGTCTCAGAACTGGACACGGGGCTCCAGGTGGGGCCTCACCTGGGAGGAGCAGAGGGGCAGAACCCCCTCCCTCCCCTTTGCTCCCACTGCACTAGGTGCACCCCAGGACACCAGTGGTTTCTGGGCTGGGAGTGCTCATTGTGGTTCACATGGAGTTTCTCCTCCCCCAGCACCCCATGTCCTTCTCCTCGGGGCTGCTCCCAACCCATTCTCTGCCCAGCCTGGATTTGTGCTTCGGATTACTGGGTAACAGTGACAAGGGAACCACAGGAGGTCTGGATCTCCCACCTGGAGTTCGGGGGGGCCCCCTTCATCTCGGATCAGCAGCAGATAGCTCTGCCCATCCACTACGATCTCCTTCTTGAAGCGGCCACCTTGGGAAGAGAGCAAGGACAGGTGAGGTGGGAGCAGGCAGGGAAATCCCTACGGAAGGCAAGGGGAGGCTGCGGAGCCCCGCAGCAGCCGATGGAGAGACGCGGGATCAGCTCCAGAGACAGGGAAAGCGGTGATGACCCAGACCCACCCCGGAGCCCCGGGAACCAGACTTACCCTCCGGAGACTCCTCCTGTACGTAGGTGCCGGTCAGGTAGCGGTGCACGAGGGCAGACTTCCCACTGGACAGGTTCCCCACGATGCCCTGAAACAGAGACGCGCATCACCCACTGCCCACGCAACCGGCACATCCTCCTGAGGAACGGGAACGGAGCCGGGAAGGGGCTGGAGCACTAATCCCATGGCAGAGGCTGAGGGCCCTGAGGCTGTTTGGTCTGGAGAGAAGGAGGCTGAGGGGAGACCTCATTGCTCTCTGCAGCTCCTGGAAACGAGGTTGGAGCCAGGTGGGTGCTGGGCTCTTCTCCCAAGGAATGAAGGTTGGGATGAGGGGAAGCGGCACCATGGGAGGTTTAGATTGGATATTGGGAAATATCCAAATAACCCTTCATGGAAAGGGTTCTCAGGCACTGGCAGAGGCTGCCCAGGACAGTGGTAGAGTCCTCATTCCTGGAGGGACTTAAAATCCCTGTGAGTGTGGAACTTGGGGACAGGGCTTAGTGGTGGAGTTGGCAGCACTGGCTTTATGGTTGGACTCACAGAATCACGGAATCATCAAGGTTGGAAAAGCCCTCTCAGCTCATCCAGTCCAACATCAGCCCACCCCCCGTGCTGACTGAGCCCTGTCCCCAGGTGCCAAGGCCACAGCCAGTGGGAAGGGCTCTTCCACAGCCAGTGGGAAGGGCGAGGAGCTCAAACACTGCCCTTGGACCTGCACATCCCAGACCAAGTTCATCTCCCAGATCAACTCCCTCTCCTGTACAAGCGGGAGCATCCAAGAAGCCCCCAGGTGACAGCCCTGGCTCCTCTGCCCTCCCAGCATTCCCATCTGGCCACATCAAACCGCGGGTTGCTCCTGGGGCTTTGGAGAAGGATCGGAGAGGCAGGGATGTCCGAGCCACGAGTACTCACCACCTTCAGCTCAGGCACCGAGCGACTCAGGGTCCATTCCTGGCTGTTTACGAAGGAATCTGCAGAAGAGAGAGTAGGAATTATCAGGTCAGCCTGGTCTCCTCCAGATCCCGACAGGAATCACGCCACGCTCTCCCTGCTCCCGCCAGGCAGGTTTATGGCTCTCCCCTCCCTCCCGCCTCCTCCAGAGATGCGAAGCTGGACAAGGCCCCAACGCTGCGGGCCGAGCCGAGGGGCAGCGCAGAGCCCCGGCACCACGGGATGGGGGTTCCTGCCCTGTGGGAGCACGGAAAGCCCTGCGGAAACTCCCTCCTCCTGCGGTGTGGGAAGCACTGGAGAGCGGAGACTGCTGGGCTGTTGGGGGGGCACAGGCTGCAAAGGGTCCCAAACTGCAGGCTGGGAACAGCAAGGGCAGGGAATGGCGAGGGCAGGGAATGGAACAGCAAGAGCAGGGAATGGTGAGGGCTGGGAATGGTGAGAGCTGGGAACAGCAAAAACTCAGAATGGAGAGAGCAGGGACAAGCAAGGGTTCTGAATGGTAAGGACTGGGAACAGCGAGGGCTGGGGAACAGCAAGGGGTAGGAATGGCGAGGACTGGGGATAGTGAGGGCAGGGAACGGTGAGGACTTGGAACATCGAGGGCAGAGCCCTGAGCTGCACCTCCAGCTGGACAGCGCTGGCGGAACGCAGTGATCTCCGCCTGAGACTGAAAGTGAACGCAATTAATTACGTGTTTGCGGAGCACTGGAAGAGGCCCCAGGAGGCTGTGTCAGCCAGGGCTGGCTCCAAGCGCACAGGGAACGCCCGCGCTCCTCCACGGAAATACAGACCGAGTTCCCATCCAAACAAGCTCTGGGAGCCGGTCAAGCAACACACTTCCCAAATACAGCCAGGCTCAGCGGAAGAGGAGCAGGAGCCTGAAGAGCACCTGGACTACCAGGAACAGCCAACAGCCGCTCCTCATAACCAGAGCCCTTGGTGTTCCTTGGATGGGGATGTCCATCCTGCACCCAAAGCCTGATGGCTTCCAAGTGGGAGCCGAAAGGGAAGAGCAGCACTTGCTGTGTGTTAATAATAAAGGATTTCTGGAGACCAGAGCCCTGCAAGAGCTCTGCTCCTTTGGGAACCAGAAACAAACTTGGGGAATTCACAACCATGGACACCTCAAAGGAGAAGTGGTGAATCCAACAGCAGGAGCTGCTCCCTCCCCATTCCAGCAGCTCCTCCCTGCCTGTTGTTGCTCCTGGCAGCCCCCACCCCACCACCACACTCCTGGTGCTCATCTCAGCTCTCCGGCACTGCCCAAACCGGCTGAGCAAGGCGGCGGCTCTGACGAGTAGGTGTTGCATCCCTGCGCCGTGCCAAGCACCGCAGGCTGGGACCAGGGCAGGCCAGGAGATGCCGATGGGATCCGAGGGCAACGCCAGGCTCCTCACTCCTGCCTTCATCCTGGTTTATCCTCCTGCCCTCCCACTTCCCCAGGGAACGCTGGACATGCAAAGGCTGCAGCCCTTTCCATCCAAGGCCTTGGATCACCTTGCCCTGCCATTCCGCAGGAGATGAGCAGGGAAGAGCCTGCTCCAGCTGCTGGTGGCCATGGGGCTTCCAGGGGCCCCATCCATATGGGGTCCACAACCAATAACTTAGGAGGAAAACACAGCATCACGGAATCATTTAGGTTGGAAAAGACCTTTAAGAGCATCAAGTCCAACTGTAAACCCAACCCTGACAACCCCACCACGGAACCTCCGAGCACCACATCCCAACGACTTTTGAAACAAGGAGTTCAGGGTCCTTTCAGGAAGGCAATGGCCCAGCTGCAATTCCAGCTGCACCACTCAGTCTACAAACAGCTGTCACCTCCTCCTGTAACTCTGGATCCGCTTGGACCCTTCGCCAGCTGACGCCGACGGCACCGCCCATGTCCTCCCCCACTGGCATTGCCCCTCCAGAGCGCGCGGGCAGCACTCACGCTGCTCTGCTCTCTGCACCCTCTTCCTGAACTATAAAGTCAGGGAAAAACCAAGCAGGTTCTTCAAGGGGTTCTGATGGAGCACAAATCAAATGCATTCATGACCCGGCCTCATGGAATCACAGAATCCTTTAGGTTGGAAAAGACCTTTAAGACCATTGAGACCAACCATAAACTCAACAACCGAAAACTCCACCGTTAAAACACGTCCATAAGTGCCACATCCACATGGATTTTAAATCCCTCCAGGAATGGGGACTCCACCTCTGCCCTGGGCAGCCTCTGCCAGGGCTGGACAACCCTTTCCATGAAGGAATATTTCCCAATATCCAGTCTAAACCTCCCCTGGCGCAACTTGAGGCCGTTTCCTCTCATCCCATCTCTTGTTCCAGACCCCCACCTGACTCCACCCTCTTTCCCAGGAGCTGCAGAGGACAATGAGGTCTCCCCTCCAGCCTCCTCTTCTCCAGGTTCTCCTCTCTCTTTTCCCTGTTATCCCATAACATAGCGGAGCTTGGACTGCCAGGAATTCCTTCCCCAGGCACACTCGGCCTCAGAATTCAGTGGATTCACTGCATCCCTGGCACACCGGGAGCCTCATCAGAGCCCAACAGTGGTCGTGGCTCCGGGACACGGGACACAACTGGGCGAGAGAGGCCAACGGCCTGAGCATTCCCGGGAAAAGGAGAGTCTGGCCAAGTCTGCTACTGCGCAGGGAAAAATCCAACCTCATGCCATTCCGGTTTTTCCAAGCCTGTGCCTGTCAGAGGGCTCCTTTGGAGCTGCACCAGCCGATACCTGGAAACATTCCAAGCCGCTGCCCATGCTGATCTGTGATCCCTCTTGCATGGACTCCACATGGACTCTGTTCTCCAGCTCCAACAGTCTTAGCTGGCCACATTCCACATGGACTCTTGTCTCCTGCTCCTGAACTCTTTTCTGGTAACAAATCCCACATTCCCTGCTCACCCTCCCTGTGCAGGGGGAGCCGATGTTCCCTGTGCAGCCCAAAGGAGTCTCCGGCAGCGCTGAGAGAGCAGCACGGTGACCAGCTCCATAGCTCCCCGGCAGGATGGACTCTGTGGTCCCTGGGATGTGCAGTGCTGGATGGAAATCCCAGCAGGGCAGCAGTGCCAGCTTGGATCTGTGCCTGGAATGACACCTCTATCTTTCCCAAGGAGCTGGTATCCACAGCCACAGCTGCATCCCCCCACACTGTATCCACAGCTTTCCTAGGGCCCAGGGGGGCAGCGCTGGCAAAACGCATCCAAATTCCCGAAACGCGGAACGCGTGTTGGGAACAGCATCGGCCTGCAAGGATCATTCCTGGAACAGGAATGGGGTAGAGATCTGATCCACCGCATCCAGCAAGCCCATGCTGGAGCTGTACGAAGGCATTCCCAATCTAAGCAGTCCTGGCCTGGGGGCTCACAGCTCCCGCTGGAGCGAGCTGGAGCCCACGGACCAACGTGCTGAGCAGAGAGACGACTGGGAGAGAGGACAGAGAAGCCAGAGGGGATTTGGTCTGCAAACGTCACTGCTGTGGCTTCCAGTCGCACTGATCCCAAGAGGACAGAGCTCGACCAGGCACAGCCAAGTGGATAATGCCGGTGTCCTGAGTGCAGAACAAAGTGGAGCGAGAGCACTGTGGCTCCAGCACACAGGGCTGGATTGGGAACACAGTCCCAGCAGCACTTGGGAAAGGCCATTCCCAAGCTCCAGCACGAGCCATGGTGGCAAACTGGGCACGGCTGGAAAGGGCTCCAAGCCCTCCTGGTACTCCCAGTGAGGCCTTGGAAGGCTCTCCAGTAGCTGGACCCAGCGGGAGCCCCATCCCATCCCAGCAGAGCAGCCCGGTGAGGGCTGAGGACACCAACACAGGTGCCCAACCTCAGCTGCTTCCCTGGGAACGCGGCCGCCAGGCTGGCAGCCGCCGGCAAGCAGGAACAGGCCCCCAGCTGCAGGGGCAGAGCCCGGACCTCCCTGCCCGGATACACCCACATTCCGCAGCCATGAGCGCAGCAGCCTCCCCTCTCCTGGGAACCTCCCGATACCCACCCAGCACCCACCTAGCTCTGGCTCCACATCCCAGCAGGAACCCACCCGCAGCACCCCAGCCCTTTGGCGAAAGCGGCCCACCCTGACCCCCAGCACCTTCCCTGGGACATAGTGATCCCAGGGAGAACAGTGATTGGTGGGAATGAGCCCCCTGGGATTCCTGCACGGCACCCGCGCAGCAGCACAGCTCTGGAAAAGCATCCCGGAATGCGTCCTGGCACTGAGCTCCAGGGCAGCCGCTGCCCTGGGAGCGCGCAGATTCCCCTGGGAGCCAGCCAGCCCGGCCCCTCCGGCTGGCACCCGAGCCAGGCTGCGGAGCGGCCTCCGCGATGCCCGCACTGCACAGCCAAGCGATGGGAACGGGCGGCTGCGCAAGAGTGCAGATCCCAACCCAGCCCAGTGCATGATGCCTTCCAAAGCCTGTGGATCCTCGTCTCCTGGCCCTCCAGCACGTTCCCTTCTGCAGGGCCAGCCAGGCACACTGTGGGAATGGGACAGGAATGGAGCAGTGTGGTCCCACCAAAGCTCCCGCACACCTCGCAAAGGAGAACGGCCGACGGCAGCAAAGCTGAACCCCAGCTCTTCCAGCCCTTCCCAGTGCGTTCCCAGGCTCCACGGGGGTTCCTGTCCCCTCTGTCCCTCTGCCACTCAGAAGCCACCATGGCTCCAGGGTCTGCTCCAAACACTGAGAGCCACGGCTGTGCTCCCAAACCACGGCATCCCAGCACTGCCTGGGCAGAGCCTGGCACCAGGGAGCTGCGGAGGGGATGAGGTGCAGGCACATTCCGTACTCCACAAGCCCCCCATGCTGCTCCGGTCACCTCCCAAACATTCCAGCACTTGCTCAGACCCCACACAGGTCCCTCTCCCCTCCCATGGGATTTCAGCTCCCTCTGCTCCCCCGGTACCGCTGCAGGAGGCTCAGCTCTCCCTGCCCTTCCTGGGACACCACAACAGGAACACAGGACAGGCGCTCGGCTCCCAGGTGTCCGGCTGGCAAGGGAACCTGTTCCCCACAGCATCTCCTCCTGACTGTGGCTCCTCCAGCACAGCCACCGCTGCTGGAGCACGGAATAACCCCAGGAATGCTCGCGCTCCCTCACCACAGACGAGCTTCACCCTGCGGAGCAATGGAATGCAATTGGATGCCCATTCCCAGCTCAGCAGCTCCGGGATGAGCTGTGGTCGCCCATCCTTTGCAACCTATGGGTGCCCATGGATGCCCATTCCCAGCCCAGGAGCTCCAGGATGAGCCTTGGTCACCCATCCCGTGCAATCAGCTGCCCATTCCTGGCTCAGAAGCTCCAGGATGAGCTGCGGCCACCCATCCCATGCAATCAGACGTCCACTCCCAGCCCAGGAGCTCTGGGATGAGCCATGGTCGCCCATCCCATGCAATTGGATGCCCACTCCCAGCCCAGGAGCTCTGGGATGAGCCTTACCCAGTGCTCGCAGGGGGCCACTGCCCAGCAGGACGGGATCCCTGGGGCTGGCGGTGCTGCCACGCTCTCGCCTTCGGAAGCGGCTGGTAAGGAGCTTCCAGAGTCCTCCCGCCTGCCCGGGCTCCGTGTGCAGCCGATCCCCGACGCGGCCCAGCTCTGGGTAGAGTAGATCCCGCTTGCTGGGACACGTGTGCAGGGAGCTGGCATCACCCTCGCTCTTGGTGCGGAGCCGCGTGGGGCGCAGGAGCCCCCCGGAATCCGAGCGTCGCAGCTCGTGGCCACGACGCAGGCGGAAACTGAAGCTTTTCCGCAGGGAGCTGAAGCTTCTCCTGGAGCTGGGGCTGCTGCGGCCGCTGCTCCCGAAGAGGTTCCAGCGGCGGCTGCCCCAGAGGGATCCGTGCCGGAGGAAGCCGGGGCTGCCAGCAGGATGGGGGGCGGCGGGCGGGAAGGCGATGCTGCTGGGGCGTGGGCGCTGCGCCCCAGGGAGCAGGGACCCCTCCGAGCCCTCCCGGCGCAGCGGCCGCAGCCGGAGGAGCCCCAGGAAGCCGCTGTGGGCGCGGGGTGGCGGGGCCGAGCCTGCCAGCCCGGAGCCGGTGGGATTCCCGGTGGGATTCCTGGGGCAATTCCCGGTGGGATTCCCGGTGCCAGTCTGATTCGGGGTGCAATTCCCGGTGCCGTTCCTGGTGCTAGTACAATTCCCAGTGCAATTCCCGGTGCCAGTGTGATTCCCGGTGCAATTCCCAGTGCAGGAGCAATTCCCACTGCAATTCCCGGTGCAATTCCCAGCGATTGTATGATTCCCCGTGCAATTGCCGGTGCCGGTGCAATTCCCAGTACAATTCCCGATGCCAGTGTCGTTCCCAGAGCAATTCCCGGCGCTCCTCGCCGCGCACAAGCTCCGCGGTCGCCGCTCCCGATGCGGGGCCGGGATGCCCCGCAGCTCCAGGGACTCGCAGAGGCTGGCGGTGCGGCGGGGGCTCAGCCCCGGCACCGCCCCGGCCCCAGGCCCCGCCATCCCCACCCCTGGCACCGGCACCGCCCCCTTCCTTGCCTTCCCCACCCCCGGCACCGCCCCATTCTCTGCAATTCCCTGGACCGCCCCGGGACCGCTCCCCGCCCCGGTACTGGTCCCGGTCCCAGTCCCGATCCCCGTCCCGGTCCCAGCTCAGGTACCGGTCTTGGTCCCAGCTCCGTTCCCAGTCCCGATCTCAGTCCCTGCCAGGCGATACTGGTCACAGCCCTAGTACTGACCCCTGTCCCGGTCCCAGGCCCAATACCGCTCTCATCCCTCTTCCCAGTCCCATTCCCAGCCCCAGGACTAGGACCGGCACCGTGGCTGGAACCAGTACCGCAGCTGGAAACGGAGACAGGAACGGGACGGGGACCGGAATAAGGGGGGGGTACCGGGGCTACAATCGGTACCGAGGCAGAGCCCTGGCAGCATTCGGCCCAGCGCGGGCCCCATCAGGGCAACATCGAGCGCCGGGAAGCGGGGACCGGTACCGGGGATGCAACCGGGGCTGGAACCTGTACGTGGGCAGGACCTTGGCACCGCCCGGGACGGCTCTTGGTGCTGCCCTAGCGGAGCTCTCTCCGGATTGGGTCGCCCGCAGCACCAGGGCTGGGACCAGTACCGGGGCTGGGAGCGGGACTGGTACTGGTACCGGTACCGGAGCCCTCGTGGCGGCGCGATTCCAGCCTTGACCGCCAGGGGGCGCCGCGATACCGGTACCGCCCACGGGCGCCCCCTGGCGGTTCGGAGGGGGCATCGACACCCACCCCCCCCCCCATACCCGGTATCGATACCGGGAGACACCAACGCCATGCATCCCCGGTACTGGGAGACACAGACCCCATCCATCCCCGGTACTGAGAGACACAGACCCCATCCATCCCCACTATCGGGAGCCACCGACCCCATCCTTCCCGAGGTCTGGTACCGGGAGACACCGACCCCCTCCATCCCTGGGTCCGATACCAGGAGACACTGACCCCCGTTGCCCCGGTCTCCCCGGGTCCCCCCATCTCAGGCCCCGGCTGTGGCCCCACCACCTGCTCCCCAGTTCCAAATCCAAGCCACACATGCAAATCCCCCAGCAACTTCCCAGGATCTGTTACCGAGCCCGGACACTCCGGTAAAGGCCAGGAAACCCGCACCGTGGTCAGGAGCAGTGGTTTTCCAGGATGGAACACTCCTTAAATTATTTTCCCTTTCAGGAAGCTCTGCCTGCTAATCCAGCCGAGGTCTCCAGCCTCTCCTGGCCTTTCCAAGGAACATCGGAACACCAGCACCTCCTTTCCCCCTCCTTATCCAGGAATCTTCGCCTCCACTTCCCCAACTCTTCACAAATCCCACCACCTTTTTGGGTTGGGCCCCTCTCTCCAATCCCTCATTGGCCCTCACGATTTTCCTGACCAACACCCCATCTTCTCTCCCATTCTCTGGGATGCATCCAGCCCTGCCCACTGCCCATAGACCCAGGACACAGCTGAATCCCACCACATCCAGCCCTTCCCATGGCACAGCCAGAGCCTCAGCTCAACCTTTTCCTCTCCCAAGTCCACAGGTCCCACATCTGCCTCCCTTCTATCCCTGTTAATCCCAGCCCCTTCCTCTCACTTCTCCATCTTCTTCCAAATCCACAGATCCCACATGGGCCTCCCCTTCCGTCCCTGTTAAATCCAGCCCCTTCTCCCTTCTCCGTCCTCTCCCAAGCCCACAGTTACTGCATCTGCCTCCCCTTCCATCCCTGTTAATCACAACCACCATCCCCACATTGGATCCATCACCTGGGAGCTCCTACTCCTTCTCCCCTTCTACTTCTCTTTCTCCGCTTCTCCGTCTTCACCTCCTCCCTTGGCTGTTTCGTCCCTTCCCAACACTGAAATCCCTAATCCGACGGCGCTGTGCGCTGTGGGACGCAGGGATGCCCCTCCCCACCCCTCCTCCTCGGGCAGAAGATGGAACGGATCCATCTCCGCTCCCTCCCAATGCCTGAAGCGGAGCAGCCGGCACTGGACACCCCGCCAGAGCTGCGGCTCCGCCATCTGTGCCAAGGTCACTGGGATGTGCACACGCTGCCAGACTGGATCCGGCCTTGTCCCCATCGCCTGCTACCCCATCTCCAGGAAGGAATTCTGCAGGAAGCCATCGCGAGGGAACGTCTCCCCAGGAGCACTGAGCACCCACGGGCACCGGCTGCGGACACCGAGGTGTCCCCACCACCGGAGAACGGACAGCGCAGATGCCTGTCAGCAGGAATTCCCACACAGCTGCGACCTCGCTGGCTCCTTCCCAACTGTGCTTTGCACTGCTCCTCACTACTAAGGACAGCAAGCTGTTCCCATATGAAAGCAGGGCCACCTACACTCATCCCTTCCCAAAATCCCGGTTTCACTTCCACTGCAACAACACTGGATGGAAACCCTTCCATGGGAATCCCACCTTGTGAAATGATGGTAAGGACTCCAAAGGATGACATTCCACACGCTGCGCTGCCAAGGCAGGACCCGAGGTGTGGATCCCTTGGACAGGCTCTATCTGACCCATCCCCACGGCTTCCCTCATCCCGCTGCAGCCCTGCACCCTCCTCACATGACCTGGTCCAAATCCCTTGTCCAAAGCCATCACTGCTGCAGCACCTGCACCGGCCACAAGGGAGAACCGACCTCAAACACCGGGAAAGACGGAGAGCTCCCCTCAGCCGACACCATCTCCTCTGCTTCCCACACCAAATCCTGTTTCAGATTATCCATGCTTTTAAGACATTCCCATCCACTGCCTACAGGAAAGCTGGGGAGGGACATTTTCCAAGGGCCTGGATGGGAGAAGGCAAACAGCTTTAAATCGGAAGGGGGAAGGTTTAGATTGGACATTGGGAAGAATTCTTCAGGATGAGGGTGGGAAGACCCTGACCCAGGTTGCCCAGGGAAGTAGCGGCTGCCCCATTCCTGGAGGTGTTCAAGGCCAGGTTGGATGGGGCTTGGAGCCCCCTGATCCAGTGGGAGGTGTCCCTGCCCATGACAGAAGGTGGAATGCGGTGGGCTTTGAGGTCCCTTCCAGCCCAGACCATTCCATGGTTCCATGATCATCCATGGTTGATGCCATGGTTGGAAACACAATGCCAGAAACTGGGCACAATGCTCGGCTGGGGCCTCCGGCAGCGCTCCGACACCTCCAACATCCACTCTGGTGCATCCCAAGACACTGGTCTTTCCTACCGCAACAACACAAAGACAGCTCCACCTCCTCAGCCTGCTGAGAGGTGAGGGATTCCATGTGCATATCCATCAATACAATCCCAAGAGGAGCACCAAAGCCCATCTGAAACTGAACAGAAGTGGAGCGCCGGACGCGGTGCCGGCAGTGAGCGCTGCCAGAGGGTGCCCGCATCCAAGGAAGGGCTCAAACCCCACGGATCTCACAGCGTATCGGCTGTGGCCAAAACAGCTGTTGACGAAGGCAATCTTTGGAGAAGGAGACCAGGAAACTCATGGGCACCAGTGTTCCGTAACCACCACCATGGAGCTGCCCCAGCTCTTTCCAGCGTCTCCGCTTCAGGAATTCACCCGGTGACCACGCCAGGTCCTGCTGGTGCCGTGCGGGCATTGCACACGAACAGAGGATGATGATCCACCTGCCCAGCTGCTGCCAGAGTCCCCGGTGCCACGCGGGTCTCAGATGAGCTCCGTGAGCTGGGATGGAACAGGGACATCCTGCTCTCCCAGTCCTGACCCGGGGACTGGGAAAGTCTCCCACCACGGCTTTTGTGAGTCACTCTCCTGCTACAGATATTATGGTTGTGAGCATCTGGCTTAAATTAACGCGGAGCCATGCAAGGCCGATCAACAGCTGTGCTGGAAGATGGTCCCAAAGGCAGGAACTGGCTGCTCCCCAGCGGGAAGCTCCGGGCGGAGCCCTGGAGTGGGAAAGAAGCCTGAACCAGGACGAGGCCAGCGCTCTGCTGCGCTCCCCGGATCCAACCGGCGCTGGCACCCCTGCTCCCACCGCCTCCAAGCACCAAGGTCTTGATGGAAGGGCACACCAGCTAGGAGGATGGGATGGCTCCGTTCCCCATTCCCAATGTTGCTGTTGCTTGGAAGAGGGGCCCCGAGTCTGGGGCCCCAGCAATTCTCAGCGTGGGTGAGGGACCGGCACAGCAGCGTCTAACAACACCTCAGCAGCTGGGGATGGAGGGATGATTCCCAGCGCCCTGGCAGCAGGCAGGAGCTCCCAGGCTCTGCTCAGCCAAGCACCAGGAATACTGAAACCAGGAGAACCGAGGAGTGCAGCCAGTGGAGCATCCATGTTGGAGTCATCACCCAGGGAGTCAGCAACAAGGGATGCAGCCACAGCCTGGCAAAGCATTCATTTGCCTGGCATTCAGCACAGCTTCCCTGGAAATTATGGCTTGGAGATGTCACCTCCCAGGTGAAATAAAAGATCAAGGCAGGGATTGCTCCTCATTTTCCCACCCTCGGGCACTTCCACCAGCAGGGATGCCAATCCCAGTGCCCTGACTCCATCCCAGCCTCCACCAACTGCCGTTAGTCCGGTCCCTCCACTCCGAGGCACGAACAGCCCTGCAGGGACAGCGCGGGCCCCAGGCTGTTCCCAGGCTGTGCGGATCCATAATTCCCGCTCCTCCCTGGCCCCACAGCCCATGCTGCAGGTACCAGTAGAATCCATGGGATCCAGCCAGACAGTGGGAAATCTCCATGGTATTTCAACATCTCCAGACAAATCTCATGTGAGAATTCGGGAAGGCGACTTAAGGCAACCTCTCCAGATCCCTCCATCCAGCCCTTGCTTAGGCTTTAAAATCCCATTTCATAATTATTTATATCCATGAAAATCCTCTGGCTTATTCCAAAAGGCACTGGAGGAAAGGAGAAACAAAAAGTGAAATTACAAATGGGTGAAACCACGAGCCAGGCAGCGCAGGATCAGGTAAACAAATGCAGAGGGGAATGCTGCCAGGAGAGATGGAAGGGGCTGGAAAATCCCCCATGCCTTGATGGAGCTCCTGCGGAAAGATCCTCAGAAGGACAGCGGCAGATCCACAAACAGAGATACTGCTGGCTCCATCCCTCCCTGCTGTGGTGAGGGACACACCAGCAGAGCCTTCCTGATCCAAGAAATCCCTCAGAACTTCAGAGTGATTCTGGCAGCATAGCTTCAAGGGAAAGCGATCACAAACATGCCCAAATTCCCATTGCAGCTTCAAGTGTGCTTTCTCCGTAATCTTGGAAACCTCCAACTTGGCAGCTGCCAGGTAACGAGCTCCTTGGATCCCTCTGGTGTCGGGATCACCCTGCCCTCACAGTGGCAGGAACTGGATCTGGGCTTTTCAGGAGCAGAGAGGGACACAGCAGGAACGCGCACGGAGACAGGGAGAGCACTGGGTGCCACGGATCCCATCCAGAGAACGTGGGATACCCCAGATCCCACAGGAATGGAGGTGGCAGGAGAGCGGTGCTGTTGGGAAAGAGGATGCATCCCAGCACCACACCAGCAAGGAGCCATCCCTGGAGATGGGCGCCCGAGACCACCCCATCCACAACCACCTCCCAGCACCACTTCCAGAGGTCTCCCAGGATGGAGAAGTCAGGAGACCCGAAATCTCAAGGCCCTGTGGTGGTTCCACCCCTTGCACCCTGTGATGCTCCGGGAAGGACATTGGGGCTCTCCCATGGATGTGGACCAGGCACCCTGTGCCGGCAGAGCCCGGATCCCAGCGGCAGCGCCTCACAGGCCCTGACCCACGGCTGCTTTTCCAAGGGCACCGGAGGGCACTCGGCACTGATGTGGCACCAAGGGCTCATTCCACTGCTTTTCTAATCCTGCTTTTAATCCCAATCAGAGGCTTTAATTAAACTATTCATCTCGTCAGCACTCCAGGTTTAACGATTAGGAATCTCAGGAATGACCAGTAAAGGCTCAAACTGTTCCACATACTCTCCCATCACTGCAAGAACGGGAAGAACAACCCCGCTTCGTGGTCAAATTTCGGCTTTCTTCTGCCAGGGCTCAGCCTTTCCCAGCCTTCCCTCGCCCCTCAATGGTTTCCAGCCCCACAGCTGCTCTTCTCCTGGCCAACCGAGCCCAAAGCCGGCGCGCATCCGGCACGGTCCCATCCCAAAGCTATGGACCACGCTCAGTGTCCTGCCGAGCACCAGGATGCTGACGGCATCTCCCTGGGATAGCAGCAGGGATGGAGGGGTCGTGGGTGGCTGGGGAATGGGTGGGAGGATGAGGAGCCTCCCAGCCCAGCGCTCCGCTCTCTTCTCGGCCCCTCTCCGATGGCCAAGGAGCTTCCTGTGGGAGCTGGGAATGCTGCAAACCCAAATGCCGGGAGACGGATGGGGCTGGCAAGGGTTGGAAAACATCAGAGATGGAGAAGAGAGCTGGGACACGTGGAATATTGCTCTGCCGACCTGCAAACCCACCCATGTCCTGCAGAGCTGCTGTCCCACCCAGAACGCATGTCCACCCAAAAGTAGGGAGCCGGGAAGCAGGAAAAGGGTGCAGCCCTTCCCCATAAGTCCTGGAGCCCCTTCCCACCCCGGCACAGCCACCAGTGAGGGCCACTCCCAGTGTTATTCCAAGCCCAGGATAATCCCTGATCACCCGCAGGAAGAGAGGAGCTCTGTGCGCTCTGACCACTGATTCCCAAGTCCTTCTGAACCCTCCCTCATTCCCTACGCTTACGGTCTGGCACAGACACAGCAAAACAAGGCAGGGATCATCCAGACCTCCTCCTCTCCCACCACGTTCCCTAGGCACAAACACACACACTAAGCCCACCTTGCAGCTCCGCACAGGAAACCCATTTTCCAGAAGAGCACAGACTCTTCCCAGCCCCTGGCTCCTGGACACCCAGCTCCATCAGCCCCCACCTCGCTCCAGCAGAGACTCCCTGCCCGGACTCCTCCAGGTTTTGTCACCTCACATAATCTTTAGGAATTCAACCTCCATTCCGGATTTTCCAGCAATCCATACAAACACCAAACGCTCCCGGATGTGGAACAGATCCCGCAGAACCCACACAACCCAGCTGCACGCGGAGGTCCTAATCCTTGACCCATTCCAGAACTTTCACAGACTCCTCAGGTTTCTCCATTGGGAAGCCACTCCATCCCAAGCCAAACATCCTAAAGAAGTCTAAATCCATTATTTAATCATTAGCACCTGCCCCTAATTGCTCCATGCTATGGAAAAGGGATCCCATCGGACACAGTCACCTGGCACTCACTTCAATCTCTCATCCACTCAGGCCATGCCGGCCGCTCCGCGGCTTTCCCAGGGATCAATCTGGGATAACTGTGTCACAGACACCCGCACCCCCCACCCCATTTACCCTGTCAGAGCCTGGCACAACATCGCCAGCTCCCGGCTCCATCGCCCTCTCATGCGGAAGAGGCCAACGACCGGAGATGCCCCCGGAGCCGCCAGGATCGTTTACACACCCAGACTGGAGATGCTGCTCAACCCTTCCAGGGGAAGGGAAGGGGATGGGAATGCTGACAGTGCACGGATACCAGCAGCCCATTCTGAACAGCACCATCCTTAAACAGCATCCCTGCTCCCAACAAACCTCATCGTTTCCTCCAGCAGCCAACCCATCCCTGGAAGTGTTCCAGGCCAGGCTGGATGGGCCTTGGAATGCCCTGATCCAGTGGGAGGTGTCCCTGCCCATGGCAGGGGGTGGAACGAACTGGATGGACTTTGAGGCCCCCTCCATCCCAAACCATTACAGGATTCTACAATCAGGCTGCTGCTCGGGGCTTTATTCCTTCTGTTTGCTGACTTTCACTCTCAGTTTATGTTCCATGATATACCCTTTTCCTCCGTTAACAATGAATTCCGTGACAGCCTCGTGGTTCAGATGCACCTTAGGCACGTTCCAGGCACAGCGGCCACCAGGCGATGGGCTGATCCCGCACAGAGCCCCTGTGGATGCAGGCAGAGCCGCTGGCAGGGATGTGGTCCAGGCTGTCCAACAGTCCCTGCCAGCACCCGAGACTCTGGGCTGTTCAGCTTTGCCAAACTCACTATTCCAGCTGCAATTTTCCATGCTCCCTCCCTGCACTCAGCCAGTATTTTTGGAAGTTCCAGCAAATTCAGACAGTGAGGTTCGGGAAAAAGAAGGAAGCTCTGCCAGAGCCGTGCATTTTTCCAGCCTTTACCGAGTTGCCTGGAGAGCGAATGGAGCTGTGCAGCGCAGGGCTGGAACCGAGGGGCCGGCTCTGGGCATCCCCCATCCAGGGAGACAACTCCTGCTGCCTGGAGACACAGCCAGACAGGAGGATTCAGCCCCTCGAGAGCGGTTACTCACAGAATCCCACAATCCCGGGATGGTGGGGCAGGAAGGACCCTCTGGAGCTCATCCCGTCCCACCCCTGGTACAGCAGGGTCACCTCCAGCAGCTCCACAGGGAAGCGTCCAGGCAGGCTGGGTTTTCTCCTGAGAAGGAGACTCCAATCCTCCCCAGGCAGCCACTTCCAGGGCTCCGGCATACACACAGAAAAAGTGCTTCCTTATGTCCAAGTGGAACTTCCCAGGCTCCATTTTGTGCCCGGTGCCCCTTGTCCTGTCACTGGGCACTACTGGGAAGAGTTCACCCTATCCTCCTGCCCCAAATCCATCGGATGTGGATCAGCATGGATGTGATACCCTCTCCATCCACTCTTCTCTGGGCTGGACAGACTCAGGGCTCCCAGCCTCTCCTTCCAAAAGAGATTATGGAATCATTAAGGCTTGAAAAGCCCTCCAAGCTCATCCAGTCCAAGCATCAGCGCAATCCCAATGCCCCAACCAAACCCTGTCCCCAAGTGCCACAGCCACATGGATTTTAAACCCCTCCAGGAATGGGGACTCCACCTTTGCCAGGGTTTCTCCACTCTTTCCATGAAGGAACATGTCCCAATATCCAATCTAAACCTCCCCTGGTGCAACTTGAGGTCACTTCCTCTCATCCCATCCCTTATTCCTTGGGAGCAGGTCCCGACCCCACCTGGCTCCAACCTCCTCTCCAGGAGCCACAGAGAGCCATGAGGCCTCCCCTCAGCCTCCTCCTCTCCAGGCTAAACAGCCCCAGGGCCTTCAGCCTCTCCCACAGGATTTGTGCTCCAGATCCTAACATTTTGCCAGCACTAAAACGGCTGTGGCTGACGGGAAGGCTGGCAGAGGTGGGAATCCACACACAGGAATGAAGGAACTGGGAGTTTACACGAGGATTCACACAGAAGTTCTCTTTTTATACTTGGGTGATGCCCCAGTGCCCAAAGGACAATGTAGCAAATCCCGGGAAGGAAAGGGCTCCTCTTCCCTTCCAACCATCCATGGTCTTCCAAAGCCAATGGGATACTATGGTTCCATCCGCAAGCGAGGAATTACAGCTCTCCTGGGAAAGCAGAGCCTAGCTCCATGATTCGTGTTTCATGGAACCAAATCCACCTTCACCCAGAGGAGATCAGGACGGCTCCGAGATCCCATTCCATGCCACCCCTAAGTAAATGGAGATGTGACAAGGCCCCGAGCAGTGTTCTGGAGGTGCCAGCTCTCCAAAGGAAGGGATCTGCTCTGGACACACCAGGTCTCGTGGGGCAGCTCTGCAGGAGAAGCTCCAAGGAGCCCGAGTGTCCCATCTCCACTAGCATCCGACCCATACAGATCAGCTCCCACCCCATCTCTTCCTCTTTTCACACCAAATACGGAGCCATCAGTTTTAGATTCAATCAGATCACCCTCGGCTCTCCCACATCCAAGGGCGAAACCCCAGCGCTTCCCATGCACATCCAGCCCACTCTGCACTCCCCTTCCAGCAGGGACCTCCAGAGGAGCCTGAAGGCATGGACTCAGGTGGCGTCACCTCCGTCACAGCCACCCAACATTGTCAGATGACTCCCAGAGCCTGGATCCCCAGCTCCCTGGGACAGCAGCCGGCTCAGCCGACACAGCACGAGGAACACCACCCCTCCAGGCACCTGGGGAGGTCATATGGGGATCCTCGGGGATGAGCAGGAGATCCCAGCCCTCCCTTTCCAAAGCAGGTATCCACACTCCCACGTGAGGGCCAGTTTGCGCCTCCCCTCGCAGCCCAGGCAGCCAGACACAGCACCTCGGAGCGGGAATTGTGGGAAGGAAGCAAGGAGCTGTGGTTCCCAAGGACCGGAGCGCTCCACCCCAGCCCTGCGCCACAATCACACGATCGCTGCATTTCCATGGAAACGGCAGAATTAGAGACTGGGGTTTGAAGCCAATCACCAGCACCGGGTACTTAACGGCTGATCCTGACAGCGCTCCCATCCCCAGCACCGGGAGAGCCGACAGTGCTTCCCAACGGCATGGCCAAGCCGCTCTTCGATTCCGCCACTGCATCTGGCCACGCACAGAGCACCAAGGGCAGGGCCATCCCGTCAGGATTTATTCTTCCTTCCCTCACTAGTCAGTGGGGCTTCCAGAGAGCTCCAAGTGTTAGGAGATAGAAGGTCATGGAATCACTGAGGTTGGAAAAGACCTCTCAGCTCATCCAGTCCAACCGTCAGCTCAGCCCGACCGTGCCCACTGAACCCTGTCCCCAGGTGCCACATCTGCACATTCCATGAACCCCTGAGCCTGGTTAAACACCATCCCATTGGCCTTGGCCCACGGATCCATCCTGGCCACGTCCCTCTGAAGACCCTTCCCACGCTCCAGCAGATGAACATTTCCTCCCAACTCGGTGTAATCTCCAAACTGACTGAGGGAGCACTCAATCCCGTTGTCCAGATTACAGATGAAGACATTACCCAAGACTGGTGGTGGCCGAGTCCATCGCTCACTTGCCCATCAGCACCTGCTCCTGCCAGGCACACAGTGATCCTACTGACCAAGGCTTCCCTGAGGCTCCTGTGGTCGGAAAAGCCCTGTGAGTCACTCCGCGAGTCGCCGGGCGGCGTCGGGCGCTCGGATGAGCACAAAGAGAGGCGAATGCTCCGCTTCCTCCTGACACAGCGATTGCTAAGGTCAGCGCGAAGCAGAGCGCGGAGCTAATCCAGATTCACCATCGCACACCTGACAGCCACAAGCCCTGCAGGAAACCAGAGCGGAGAAGGACCCAGGAAGCACCAGGAACCTCCATGTAGCTGGGTCTGCAAACCCAGTGAGGTGAGCTGGTAGCACGATCCAGGCTGGAAGATGGGCTAGACCAGGACGGAGCCAGACCAGCGTGCTCCCAGGAATGCTGCCTGTGCCTAGGAAGTAGTTGGATAACGTGGAGCATCTCCTACCACAGAGGAGAAGCCACCTCTCTGCCACCCACCCGGCCAGAGGTCTGCTTCAAGGGGTCACCATCCCAAAAGCTCCTCTCTGTGCTCCACGTGGTCAGCACGGCCACGAGAGATGGGTCCAGGGATTCTGCACAAGGAGCCTCTCTCCTCTTGGCCCTCACACTGGAATCCAAGGTCCAAAATGGCTCAGTCCCTCTCCGACGGCGCCGCCAAAGGGGCAGACAGTGGATAATGTGCTAACGGAGAGGGAATTTGTCACAGCAGGGGCTACCGGCTGCCTTGCCCATATCTAGCAGGCACCAGAAACCTGCCAGGAAGTGAATCTCTGCCATGATTATCACCCTGCTCCAAAAAAACATTCCTACTCAGTCGAAGCAGCAACATCCCAATCTCTAGGAGAGCAACTTCTCACCTCAAGAATCTGAACTCGGCTCTGAGACGAAGCGCTCGTAACTGGGGAAGGTGCAGGGAAGGCATCGTGGATGACTGAAGCTGTGGGACACGGGAGCCACTTCCACCCTCGTGCTGGCAAAGCTCCACATCGGGACATGCGAGTGGGGATGAAAACCAGACCTGCAGCTGATCCACCAGGAGAGCCGGGCGTGCTCCAGGCCAGAGCCTCCTCCAGCCACCACAACGATGTCTCCAGGATGGAGACTCTTTGACCTTCAGTCCATGCCTGCTGTTCCCCACACGCAGCCCTTGAGCACCCCAACCCCAGGAGTCACCCACACTCACTGTATCGGGCAGGAGGCCCAGTCTGCTGCTCCACAAACCCACCGGACTGATTGTAGAATCCTGGAATGGGTTGGGTTGGAAGGAACCTACAAGCCCATCCAGTCCCACCCCCTGCCATGGGCAGGGACACCTCCCACTGGATCAGGACGCTCCAAGCCACATCCAACCTGGCCTTCAACACCTCCAGGGATGGGGCAGCCACCACTGCTCTGGGCAACCTGGGCCAAGGCCTCCCCACCCTCACAGCAGAACATTTCTCACCAACATCTCACCTCAATCTCCCCTCTTTCAGCTCAAAACTGTTCCCCTCGTCCTGCCCCTACACTGCCTGATCCAAAGTCCCTCCCCAGCTTTCCTGGAGCCCCTTTCCCTACTGGAAGATGCTCTAAGGTTTCTCCACAGCTTTCCCTTCTCCAGGTTGAACAACCCCAACTCTCTGAGCCTGTCCTCATACAGGAGGTGCTCCCACCCTTGGATCACCTCCGTGGCCTCCTCTGGACCCGCTCCAACAGCTCCACATCCTTAATGATGCGCAGGAGATGTCATCAGGACACTTGGAAAGATCAAACCTGCCCCAGGGTCTCTTCCCCAGCCCGTGGGTCAGGCAGTTGAGCCGTGGGGCTGCCCTCCTGGGGGCTCCTCACCCCCCCATCCCGTGAGCACTCTCCATGCCCTCCTGTCCCGTCCCCACTCCGGGGTGCTGCAGTCAGTGCCTCTGCCCGTGACTCAGGCACCGCAGCGTGGAACACAGGAATGTGGGAGGCTTCGGCTGAGTCACCCAGCGCTGAAAGGGGCTGAGTCACCCTCGGACACCACACTGGGGGACAGACGGACAGATGCCGGATGCTGACGCAGCAGTTCCAGGTGCCCCTGCTCTCCCCGCTTGGCTGCTGTTTGTTCCCAGAGGCCGCAACGCCGGGCAGTGATGGGAGCAGGAGGCCTCCCGGTACTCCAGGGAATGCTGAGCAGGGATGCTGAGCTGCTCCTGGCCACACGGCCACGTCCCTGCTCCGGTGCCACCGGGAATGAAGCTGAACCAGCCTCAGCCTGACCCCCACAGCCACCCCCTCCTTGGCATTCGATTCCCCTGGCTCCGGGCATGGAGCAGCCCAACAGCCAGGAGCACAGCCCCTCCGCATCCCCTTCCCAATCCAGTGTCAGCACGGGGAGACCAAGGGGACCTTCAACCGTTGTCGGCCTCTCCAGCTGCAGGATCCACACCCCACCCGCTCCAGCAGCCCCGAATCTCATTAACCACGCAATTATCTTAATGTGCCACCTAATTCCAGTGCCTGCCGTGGCGCCTTGGGACCGTCGGAATTAGCTCAAGGAGAGGAGGGGATGCAGGGCTGGGGTCAGTGCTGCCGTGGCACCCGGTGCCACCATCCTGGGACAACAGGAAGGGCAGGACCCACCGCTGGGAACAGGAAGTGGGAGCAGGGGTGGGGGCCTCTGCCAGGGCCAGAGCCCAGCTGGGGTCTCCTACAACTGGGATGAATGGGAGCTGCTCCTCGGCTCCTCCATCTGCTCAATGTGCCTGATGTCCGGACTCCAACCTCCCAGAGAGGGACAATTCCAGCATCCCAGAGCCCACAGGAATCTTGCTCCCACCACCCCAACCAGCAGCATCCACACAAGCACCATCCTGGCCATCTGGGATAATCAAGGCATTCCCAGGAAACCCCTACACCGAGAAAACAGGGGGTCAGTGTCCAGCTCAATGGGTGCTGGGCTTTGTTTGGGTCTTTGTGGTTGGTTGGGTGTTTCATATTTTTATGATTTATCAGACAGCCAAAAAGCCAAGAACCTATTGAAAAATAAACCGATTTGACTAAAAAAACTTTAAGTAGCTTCTAGAAGCACCCAAAATACCCCTGAAAAAGGCAAAAAATGGGAATAAAGAGGAGGAAACAGGTGTCAGTAAGATCTAAGGCAGGAAGTACAAGAAATGGGGAGAGGAAGAGGAAGTTTCAGTAAAAGCAGCTCGAACAATGCCAAGTGCAACGGGAAGCAGCTGCCCAAGCCACGGCACCTGCATCCACCTCCCACTGGATCCCAGATGCCCGTGGCAGGAGCAGCCCCTCAGCCCGCGCTCCAAGGCCGTCAGAGCAGCAACCGCGGGCACAGAGCCCAGCACGAGACTCCAAGGCCATCAGCAAATCAAAGAGTCATTAATATGGTTTTAAACGAGAAGGCACAAACGGCCCAGCTGGAGCCAGCCTGGAGCGCCTTCCAGGCAGGATCACTTCCCGGCTTTATAAATACTGAATTAATGCAGATACTTGGGAATGACTGGAACAGAAGGAAGCTACCACCATGTCCAGAGAGGAACATGGGACTCCACCAGCAAATCCAGCGATCCAGCTTGAGGCCAACGATCCAGCGGCAGGAAGGGTTAAATGGAAAGGATGTTCTAAACAGAAATCCAAGTTATGGATCCAGTTTCACTCTTCCAGGGGCTGGAAGTGTGGCTGATAAAGACAATTCCATCCATATTTTGGGGAAGCTGCGACCCACCATCATTCCCAGTCTAAATCCACATTCTGCACAGTACAACTGTGGGAAAACCTGGCTGAGTGACCCATCTCGGAAAGAGCCCGGCAGACCCCACACTAAGAGATATGAGGACACCAGGCAATGCCCCGGAGCCACTCTGGGGATGAGGGGAAGCTCTGGACAACTGGGAAAACACTCTTGCTCTGCCCTTCTCCAGGACACATAAGGTAGAAAATGCCAGCCCAGCCAGGACAGCCAGTGCCACAGGAGCACGGAGCACATCCAAACGTGAGGAACAGGGGAGGAACCAGGAAACACTGGCACAGTCAGAACCGTTGGATTTATCATGGCAGATCATAGAACAGAATGCTGGAATGGTCTGAGCTGGAAGGGACCTCAAACCCCACACATTCCCACCCCCTGCCATGGTCAGGGAGACCTCCCACTGGATCAGGGGGCTCCAAGCCACATCCAACCTGGTCTTGAACACCTCCAGGGATGAGGCAGCCACCACTTCTCTGGGCAACCTGGGCCAGGGCCTCCCCACCCTCACAGCAAAACATTTTTCCCTGAGATCTCATCTCAGTCTCCCCTCTTTCACCCCAAAACCATTCCCCCTCATCCTGTCCTTGCACTCCCTGATCAAGAGCCCCTCCACAGCTTTCCTGGAGCCCCTTTCCATACTGGAAGCTGCTCTAAGGTCTCCCCACAGCCTTCTCTTCTCCAGGCTGAACAACCCCAACACTCTCAGCCTGTCCTTGTACAGGAGGTCTCCGCTCCAGCCCTTGGATCATCTCCGTGGCCTCCTCTGGACTCACTCCAACAGCTCCAGGTCCTTCCTGTGCTCAGGACTCCAGAACTGGACACGGGGCTCCAGGTGGGGCCTCACATGGGAGGAGCAGTGGGGCAGAACCCCCTTCCTCCCCTCTGCTCCCACTGCTCTGGGTGCAGCCCAGGACACCAGTGGTTTCTGGGCTGTGAGCGCCCTTTGGGGTTCAAATGGAGATTCTCCTCCCACAGCACCCCAAGTCCTTCTCCTTGGGGCTGATCCCCATCCATTCTCTGCCCGGCCTGTGTTTGGGATGCCCTGACCCTGGTGCAGGACCCTTGGCCTTGTTGAACTCATGGTCCCACCCCTCCAGCCTGTCCAGGTCCCCTCATGGCATCTCCATGGCCCATCAGCTGCACTGCTCTGCTTGGTGCCCTCCACAGATCCCGCTGTCCCTGGCAGTAACTGGGATGCTGACCAGTACCGGTCCCAGTAGAGATCCTGGAGGGACACCACCCGTGGCTGGTTCCCATTTGGACACTGAGCTGTTGACTGCAATTCAATGCAGCTCTTGGGACACGGCCATCCAGACGACTCCTTGCCAACCACATTGTCCATCCATCAAAACCACCTCTCTCCAGCCTGTCCGGAAGCCTCCAAAGGTGCCATCACCCACAACTGGTTGCACAGATGCTTCCCAGGACAGACACCCTCATCCCAGCAGGAAGGTGGGTACCAACCCCCTGTCCTTTCCTGTCCCGACTGTGGGATCACAGGAGGCTGTTCCCACCTCGTGCGCAGGCCCTGCCGGCTTCACCTGCAGGAACACAACCTGCCTCAACACCTTCTCCTCGCTGGTCCCAGCAATCCTTTGGTTCTCCTGCTGCTTCTCCACTGCCCCTTTCACATCTTCACAGAGGTCGGTCCCATCCCGTCCCTTCGGCTGTGCCTCTCCCACCTCTCACCTTCCCCTCTCCCTCCATGCTCCTGCCACCTCGCCCCACATTTCCGTTCAGTGCCACCTCTCTGCTCTGCAGGGACGATTCACCCCTCTGCTGCTGTGTCCCTGGGCTCTCCTGCCCAAAAGGAAGTCCCAGTTTATTTCCCCCTCTGGCATTCCACATCTGCACCCGCAGCCCAAGCTCAATGCAATCCGGGATCAGTTCCTCATCCCGGCTTTGTCCCCTATTCCCCAGCCCATCGCTGCTCCGTGACTGGAGACATCACTTGGATCCAACTGCAAGGGACGGACACCGCTCAGACACCGCTGCAGGGAACAGAGTTCACAGAGCCCCTTCTCTCCTGCTCCTCCCTAAAAACCTACAAGGCGACACCAGTGCCGGCCCCTGAGCCGTCACCTTCATCATCTGGCCACAAAGGCCCCGGGCTCCCACCCCACATCACCCCCTACCACACCCTTCCCCCCAGACTGTAAGGGATAAAATCCCATCCACACCCCGACAGGGCCCTGCTGCTGGCACTGTTTCCTGAACTCTCTTCCCTACCCAGGCCAGCCCTCCCTGTGAACCCCTTCCATGTCCTCCTGCTCCATCACATCCAACACAAGCCGCTGGTCTTCTCCCTCCCACACAAACCATGTGCTAACAACAACCCTTTCTCAATGGAATCAAGGAATCATTAAGGTTGGAAAAGACCTCCAAGCTCATCCAGCCCAATCCCCCCATGTCGACTGAACCCTGTCCCCAAGTGCCACCTCCACGGATGGAGACTCCATGACCAACCTGAGCAGCCTCTGCCACCTGGGCCACTGCTGCCTCATGTTCAGCACCCCCAGGGTCTTTTCTGCTGCCAAAGAGTCGACCCTTCTCCCTCTCGAGCTCCACCAGGAATCCACACTTTCCAGCTGATACATTTCAAGCAAACCCCTCTGGATTTCCTCCCATTCATACTCCGTGTTTGGAAAGAGCTCAGTGAACACCCTCAAATATGCATTGTTCTCCCTTCCAAATTGCACCTCAGAGCTCTCCTGGACCCACCAGGAACACCAGAACCAGCACAGGTCGGTTCCCTGCCATGCCAAGTCCACATCCAGGACGCATCCTGCCCTCTCCTGCTTTCTCCGCGCACTCCAATTCAGCGTCTGCCTCCCATTTTCAAATCAGCTCCAAGACCAGGGATCTCCATCTCCTGGAGGAACCTGCGCAGATTCAGCTCCAAGGTGGAATGCAATGAAAAATCCAGGAACAGCAGATGCAGGCTCATATCCAACATTCCCAAAACTGAGCTTCTGACCTCACGGCACCCACGGGGAACAGCTCCAGCCTCACCTGCCAGGCACCACCACTGCATCCCTCACGGATCCACACTCCATCCACTCACCTGGGCACCAGGGAAGGGACGCACGCTTGGCAGAGGCTGAGCTGGAATCAGCCCACTGCTCGTTAGTGCAGGAATTGCTCCTGGGATAATTATCAAATGGCAACAGTGGGAGCAAGGGAGCAGCGAACGCCGCGGGCAGCACAGTGAGCCAGACCCAACAGCTTCCAGTGCTCTGGGACGACCGCACTGGCACGACAAGAGCGGGATTTGGGAAGCTGCAGCCAGCAGCGCTCCGATGGCTGCGGGAATTTCATCACCCTGCGGATCACATGGGAAGAACAAGATCTGATACATAACCCCAGGGAAGAGCTTCCCGAGTGACTCACGCACGGCAGAGGTTCTGGTGTGGAGATGCAGCCCCGCGGCAGCAAGGATGCAAACCTCCCTTTCCCTCCTGGGCCACTCTGCTCTGTCCAGATATCATGGAATCATGGAATCAACGAAGCTGGAAAGAGCCCTAAGCCCATCCAGTCCAAAAAGCCCAGCCCCACCGGGCCAATTGAACCCTGTCCTAAAGTGCCACAGCCAAACATTCCTTAAACCCCTCCAGGGATGGGGACTCCCCCACTGCCTGGGCAGCCTCTGCCAGGGCTTCACTGTATCGGCCTTCTTGGGATTTGCAGGAATACGGGAACAGCTGGGGTTTGGCCAAAACTGGACATGGGGTCTGAAGGTCGCGAGACCCGGGCAAGGAAGAACAGGGATTAAGCACATGAGACTCCTTTCAACAGGGAAGCAGGATGAAGTTACCCCAGTTTTTATCCCTCCTGCCTCAGGAGACTCCTTGCTCCCCCGCAACACTTCAGAAAACTCACATCAATCTGCTCCAGCGCCGCCGCAATGCCCAGGCTCACTCCGTGCGGAGGCTCTGACGAGCAGAAAGTTCTGGAGGAGTTTTTTATAAAAATCCATGGATGCCAAAGCAGGAAGGTGGGATCACCAAGAGAGGAAGGATTCCTCCTGCCAGCCAGGGATGAGGAAAACAGGACGGAATGAGGGAGGTGCCCGTCGTGGCGCTCAGCTCAGATCACAGCTGCTGTCAGGGTGGCTCTTGTATCCCTCAATTCCAGGCTTTTTCCAGGCCCATCTTTGCATCTCCAGATCTCCCAGCCATCGCCCGAACCCTGCTCCTGTTCTCTGTCAGCCAGGATTCCAGGTAAATCCCACACCAGATGGCTCCATTGCCACTGCCCAGGGCACCAGGAACACACAGTGTCCCATGGGGTCTTCCGATGGGAAGAGAAGGTAGGATCCATTTCACATCAGTACAGTTTACGGTCCAGATCTGGATAATTTAACCCCAGTTTGGCCACCCAAATTGAGCACAAGCCCTACCGCCAGATCTGAACAGCCAGCCTGGACGCACACACGGAATCAGGGAATCGCTTCGGTTGGAAAACACCTCTAGGATCATTGAGTCCAACTGTGAAGTCAACGCTGCCAATTTCACCATGAATCCATGTCCCTAAGTTCCACATCCACAGGGATTCTAAATCCCTCCAGAAATGGTGACTCCACCACAGCCTCCACCAGTGCCTGACAGCCCCTTCTGTGAAGGAATGTTTCCTGATATCCAATCTAACCCTTCCCTGGCACAACTTGAGGCCATTTCCTCTCATCCTAAACACCTTCCATCCTCACCTTGGAGAAACTCCAGAGGAGGGGAGAGCCCAGCACTGCTGGAGCCTCCAAGGTTCCTGTGCAGAATGGGACACACTTCATCAGGAGCGCTAGGGAACCCCCCAGGAGTTCTGGGATCAAACTGGGATCAACCATTCCCAGACCCCATCCACAAACCAAGGTCTTGCTCTGCACCAAACGCAGCAGCAGCTCCCAGGAACAGGATCCCCACAGGATGCCAGGAACGGGATGGGCTGCCCGGGGCGCCGGCCAGGCTTGGAACAGTCCCTTCACAGGGAGAAGACTCTTCCCCTGCACCCACTCCCACCCACCACAGTCACACCGTGAGCCCAGAAACTGAAAACTGCTCCAGCCAAACCCTGCCGCAGAGCTGGGATTCTCCCAGCGAGGTTCCCAGCTCCAGCTCCCCACACCACAATAAGCCGGGAGCTGCCGGGTGGGAAGAGCCGCTCAGTCCCTTCCGGAAGCAACCCCACTTGTACTGGATGGAGGCAGCCATAGGAATCTCCCACAGCACATCCCGATCCCGTTCCTTCCCTGTTCACACCTCCACATCCCTATCTTTTCCTCTGTAGCCACAAAGTTGGAGTTCTTGCCCTGCAGTGGGAGAAACCTCCTCTTCCCTCACCATGGCACCTCCAGCTTCATTCTGTTCCATCCTGGAGTATGTTCCACCCTTCCTGCTCTGGCTCCATCGTCCCTCCCGGCTCCCGTCCATCACAGCATCAAGCAGCTTCATTTCCTGATTCCCAACTCTTCCACAAGGCCTCACGCCGGAGCCGTAAGCTCTGTGAGGTCAGAGCTGCACCCAGTATAGGATTGGGACTGCAAGGTTAAGCCTCATAAAAAACAGGAATGTTTTTCCAAGCATCCTCTGGCCACGCTCCCGCGCTCCGAGCTCTCCCCTGCCATCAGGACCCACTCCGGGATTGCAGATCCCTCTGTTCCTGCCACTCCCACTGGGAGATGCGGAACAGGGCCGGCCCTGCCGACCCCTCTGCCAGGACCCCAGGCTTCTCCTTGCCAGCACACAAGGTGCTCCAGAAGCACTTCCAAGCGCCCTTGGAGCCTCTCCCGGGAATCTTGTCCCCAAGACCCACACCTGAGAGCAACAGAGCCTGGGATCAGAATATTTTCCCAACCTCTCATCCTTGTGTTCTTTAACCACCTCAATTCCAGCAAAGCTGGGGACCACAGTGCCCGGAGTCCTGCCCCGAGCTGGCACACGGAAGCAGCTGCACATGGAGGATGCGCAGTCGCCTGGGATTCCAAGCTCCAGCCTCGGGAGCAGAGACACTGACAGCTCTGAAATTCCCTGCTCTTAGAGCAGAGGGAGCACTGTTCCTCCCATCGCATCCCACCATCATTCCCTGCCGTTTCCAAGCTGCCGGTAGCTCCCAGGCGCACACAAACAGGGCGATTCTGCCGAGGTCATGGAATTGGCAGGAAAAAGCTAGCTAAGCGGAATGCTCCCCTTCCCAAAGGGTGTAATTTACTTGGGGCTGATTCAGCTGAGCCAGGAGAGGCCGGCAAACCCTGCCCGGGAGCACGGGGCTCCCCGGAACGGTGCCAGGACGCTGGGAAGGCTCCGGCCAGCTCCGCTCTCCTCCTCCTCCAGGAGATTCAGCATCGACAGCGACACCGGCCTCGGGTTTTGCTTTGTGAATCAGAGCAGAGGGAATCTTGGAGAAACCTATGGAAAAAAAGATGCAGGGAGATGTCTGATAATGGCGAAAATCTTCCAAGGCAGCAGGGCCCAGGCTGACTCCTTACCAGGAAGGGATTCCTTGTATTTAGCTGATTGGAAAAGGTGAATATCCCAGGATGAAGGTGTTCACACCAAGGTCTGATCTGGTCTCAAACCTATTGGAACAGCCGGGACTGGAAACGCTGCAGAGCCGGTGCTCCAAGGTGATTCCTGCCCTGCCAGAGCCGGATCTGCCAGCGGCAGATCCTTCTCCAGGGCTTTTCTAATCCCTGGCCTCTACCAGAGAAGCAACAACTGGAAAATGCAGAGGAAAGCTTTTCCAAACTAATCCCGTGTCCTGAAATGCAGGAAAGAGCCCAAACAAGTTTGGAAGCGCATTGGAGTGGCGCGGAAGGACACCGAAGGGAAAAACACATGCTCCAGGTAAAACTCTGGCTGCTCCCACTCAGTTGAAAGGATCCTCATTCCCACTGCCCAGCTTCCAGATCCTCTTGCTGCAGCCGACAGCCTGTTCCAAGCAATTCCCAAAAGCCAAGCCCCTGGATGGGCTGCAGGAGATGCACACAGCAGCCAACACTGGGAAAAAACCCATCCCGGAGGGATCTCATCTCCTTCCCCTACCTCCTCCCTCCAGGCCTCCGGAGCTTTATGCCCACGGAAGAGCTCTGTACAACTACCTCCTGACGCTCTTCCCGCATCTCCTCCTTCCTGGCTCCCTCGCTCCTGCCTGTCAGCTCATCCTGGCTGACTCCTGCTGCCCCGCACCTTCCCTGTCCTGTTCTTCCATCAGGGAATTCCACTGTGGTGTTCACGTCGCTCTCCCTGCCTGGAACCTGCGCTTTGGTCCCCGATGAAAATTCACTTCCGTCAAAGAAATTCCATGCTGTGCAATTCCTGTCCTAATTACAGAACCCATTAATGCTGTTCTGCCCATAGCCTGTACCCAAGGAATGTTGTCAGAACGCTGTCGCAGGTCACGCTGATCACAAGCTGGGGTTGGACCAACCTCTGAGTTGCTGTTGTCCATCATTTTGCTTTATCCATAGGTCAGGTCTTTCTGGGAGCTCAGCAGGAGCCACTGGAATTCGGCTGGGAACCAAGCCTGGGATGAGTGAAGAGCATTTTGCTGGCTCCCTGAAAATCCATCCAAAGTAACACCTGAAAACCACCTGGTCCAGCCGGGGATTCCACCGTCGCTGGCTTCCCACCCTGGAGCTCCAAGGAACCTCTGGCTACAGGAGGAGTCCACAGTGCAGCAGCTTTCCCGCTCTTCCCACCACCTCCGTCAAGCTCTGGAGAGGCCGACCGGCAGCCACAGGCTCCGTCTGGATGCTGTTTGCATTCCAAACTCTGCTTGTTCCTCCTTGGGAAAAGGCTCCTTCCTCAGATCCCACAGCGCTCCGAGCTCCTCACCTCCTCCTCGGTGGTGCCACCGGCAGCTCCAGGTCCCTGCACTGCGCACCCTCCGCTGCCGCCTCCCTGCCAGCCCCGCTCTGATGGTGCCACCCATGCCGAAGCTCCGGCAATCGGCTCCGGACGGAGGCCGCACAGAACTGGCCCTGCCTTCTCCCATTTAGAAATTAAGGAATTGCCTGCAGAGAAAGAACCTGGCGAGAGGATGGAGCTGGCGTTGGAATGCCAGTGTTAAGAAGTGGAATTTGGGCTTTCCCTGGTGACTTCCACAACGGATTTTGGGACCAGAAGCGGTTGCTACAGATTCCGATCGTTGGATCAAGGACATCAATCAACACAAATCCCGCTTCCAACAATTTCTCCTGAACAGAGTCCAGCATGCCAAGAAATGACAAAGTCTCTGGGAAAACTCTCCCAGTGGCCAATTATCCCACCACTAATCCAGGTTCTTGTGTACCCACTGCGGGGAACGGGATGGCGGCAGCGCGCTTTCCGCCAGGGTGACAGCTTTGCCCAGTGCCGCGCAGGGAAGCGAGAAGCGCAGCCAAGGTAAAATCTAGGGGATTCCTGCTCCGCCGAATCCGCAGCTGGAAAGAAAGGTGGGAGAAGGCGGGGAAGGAGCCGTGGAGATGGGGTGGGTCTGTGGAGAACCCCCAGCCTCCAGCCCCATGGAGCACTGAGGACGCTGTGGCGGGGCCGTGTGCCGGTTGCTCGGCACGTCTCATCTCTGGGCTGAACGGGACCGCTGCCCTGCAGCTTTGGGAAGCGGTGCCCAGCTGCAGCTCCGCGTGGAAGAACGTTGTTGTTCCACACCTTCCCCCGAGCAGCAGGAGAAAACACGCTCCGAGTTGCTAAGAGACCGGAACACCAACGTGCTCCTTGTCACCCACCCACGGTCCCACGGTGCGGGCGGCAGCCGCAGGCGAGGATGTGCCGATCCCAGGCAGGTGGGAGCAGCCCGGCATCCCCATGGGGAGGGAGATGAGGGGTAGGGATGCCGGGAGCCCGGCAGGGTTGGCCACCCTGCAGAGACGGTGCCATGGGGAACTCGGGAGTCACACCCAGCTTTCCTACAGTGGCATTCCCATTGGGAGCTGCTCCATCCCGCAGCACGGGAATCACAAGTAGGATTGGACCACATCACCACAGCTACCGGTCCCTCGTGCCCTCCACTGCAGCCAGCACTGACAGGGAAGTTCTTCAGGGACCCCATGGGAATGGATGGGAGATGGTCTTCTCCCACCAGGACCATCCTGACTCCCCAGTGGAGAGCGGCCAGAGCGCGGAGGCCTACGGCCCATGCACTACCATTGATCTCCAGTATAAACCCCTTCCCTCTTCCCCTCTAAACTCCTGCTTTTTGTGCCAGGACAGCTCATGAAGTGGGAAAAAGCCGCTTCCCTTATGAGTCTCCTATGTGCCCCGTTCTGATCCCACTGAGTGTCCTTTGTCCTCACACCATACGGCAGGGGAACAAATCCCAGGTTTCACATTCCTTCGGCCACGCAGCCTTCCGGACTCCGGTTACAGCCCCTCTGGGTGCCCTTCTTCCCAAGGAAGCCACCCCAAAGTTGAGAGGCCTTCCTAAAGCCTGCGGCAGGAGGCAGGCATCTTGGGAAGAGCTCCAGGGAAGCTGAGGCTGGCACCACACCACTCCTCGTGCCACCTGCAGCAACATTCCCGACGTCTGTAAGAGGGAGTGGACCTGAGCACGCTGCCAAAACCCAGCGAAGACAACAAAACCCATGGCAGGGAGACCGCATCACTCAGAGTCACCAAATCCAACCAAGATTTCCTACCCGGCACCATGGCCCAAGGCTGTCACTGACAAAGGGCAAAGCCTCAGACACCAAATCCAACAGGGATTCCTTACCCAGTCCAAATGGCACCAAATCCAAATAGGGATTCCTTACTTCCTTACCCAGACCAAAGGGCACCAAATCCAACAGGGATTCCTCACTTCCTTACTCGGACCAAATGGCACCAAATCCAACAGGGATTCCTCACTCGGACCAAATAGCACCAAATCCAACAGGGATTCCTCACTCGGACCAAATAGCACCAAATCCAACAGGGATTCCTCACTCGGACCAAATAGCACCAAATCCAACAGGGATTCCTCACTCGGACCAAATGGCACCAAATCCAACAGGGATTCCTCACCCAGACCAAATGGCACCAAATCCAACAGGGATTCCTCACCCAGACCAAATGGCACCAAATCCAACAGGGATTCCTCACTCAGACCAAATGGCACCAAATCCAACAGGGATTCCTCACCCAGACCAAATGGCACCAAATCCAACCAGGATGACCCAGTACCATGCCCCAAGGCTGTCAGTGCTGAAGGGCGCAGCCTGGCTGGAAAGCCCAACATATTCCGGGCCGCAGCCGAAGTGGGACTCTGCAGATCCTTGGCCTCCGCATCTGGAGGGGTCCCCTTGGATACCAGACCTCCAAAGTCAGGATCCCTGCGGATCCCAGACCCCTGTAGCCAGAGGGGATCCCTGTGCATCCCAGACTCCCAAAGCTGGAGGAGATCCCTGCGCATCCCAGACCTCCAAAGCCGGGAACAGGGGGGCCTGCAGATCCCAGACGCCCAAAGCTGGAGGAGATCCCTGCGCATCCCAGACCTCCAAAGCCGGGAACAGGGGGGCCTGCAGATCCCAGACGCCCAAAGCTGGAGGAGATCCCTGCGCATCCCAGACCTCCAAAGCCGGGAACAGGGGGGCCTGCAGATCCCAGACGCCCAAAGCTGGAGGAGATCCCTGCGCATCCCAGATCTCCAAAGCCGAGGGGGGGGGTGTCCCTGCGCATCCCGGATCCCCAAAGCCAGAGGAGATCCCTGCAGATCCCGCTGGCCATGGAAGCCGCCCCCCCCCCGCCCGGAGCTGCGGATCCTTCCCTCCTCCCTCCTCCCTCCCCCTGTTACCGGTTCCTCAGGCCGGGACTGCGGGATCCGCGCTTTCCCTCGCCCCAGGCACCGCATCCCGCGCTTCCCAAGGGCAGGGATGGGGGCGATGCCTCCGCAGGCCGCAGCCGCCATTCCCCCGGCCCTTCCCACCGCCCCCCGGTGCTGCAGCCCCGCGCGGGGCCGGGGGGCACAAAGGGCAGCGCGGGGGCCCCGCTCGGCGCCGTTCGGGCCGGGTCAGGCCGCTTCGGGCCGGTTCGGCCCCGCTCGGCTCGGTTCGGCGCGATTCACTCCGCGCCGCTCCGCATCGACCGGCTTCAACCCTGTTCGGTTCTTCTCGACCCGGCTCGAACCCCGCTTCGCCCCCGTTCGGCCCCGTTAACCCCGCTTCGCCCCCGTTCGGCCCCGTTAACCCCGCTTCGCCCCCGTTCGGCCCCGTTAACCCCAGTTCGGCCCCGCTCCGGCCCCGCTCGCCCCGCTCACCCTCGATGGAGATGACGTGCTCGCGGATCTGGCTCTGCAGCGCCAGGTCCTCCACGCGCTCGATGAGGTCGTAGATGGCGTAGATGTTGGGGTGCACCGACTCGAAGCGCCCGATCTCGGCGCGGATCGCGGCCGAGTTGGACAGCCCGAACTGCGGCGGCGGCGGCCCCGGCTGCGGCCCCGCGGGACCGGGCACGGGCACCGGCACCGGCCCGCCCGGCGCCGCCAGGCCCTGCGGCTGCGGGCTCGCCCCGGCGCCGCCCGCGAAGTTCATGGCGGCGGGGCCGGCGGTCAGCGGCGGGGGGCGGCGGGGAGAGCCTGCATGGGGAGAGCCTGCATGGCCCGAGCGCCGCCCGCTCCGCCCCGCCCCGCCCGGGACTGCGGGCTCCGCCCCGCGCCGAGGCTCCGCGCCGGGACCGCACCGGGCTCCGCGGCTCCGCCCCGCGCTGCGATCAGTGCGGGCTCCGCCCCGCACCGGGATCAGCGGTTCCGCCCCCGCGCCGCGCACCGAGGCTCCGCCCCGCGTCGGCACCGCCCCCGCGCCGCAGTCCTTGCAGGCTCCGCCCCCGCACCGGGATCAGCGGCTCCGCTCCCCCCTCCCCGCACCGGGACCGCCCCGGTAACGCCCCGGTATCCGCCCCGCCCCTCACTCAGCGTCTCCGGTAGCGCCGCGCACCGAGGCTCCGCCCCGCCCCGCGATAAGCGCAGGTTCCACCCCCGCACCGGGATCAGCGGCTCCGCCCCCGCCATCCCGCATCACGGCAGGGGGAGCAGCATTGGTAGCGGTACCGGGAAGGTAGGGCTGCCCAACGCCGCATCACAGCGGGGCTGCACCGGGGACATGATGTCCCCTCGGACCCCTGGGATGTGGCCGATGTCCCCTCGGACCCCTCTGTGTGTCCCCTGCCATCCCATGGGATGTGGCCAATGTCCCCTCGGACCCCTCTGTGTGTCCCCTGCCATCCCATGGGATGTGGCCGATGTCCCCTCGGACCCCTCCGTGAGCCACCCTGTCTGCCCCTGTTTCCAGCCCCGGCTGTGTCTCAGAGGGAATCCCATCACTCCTGGGTGTCCCGGACCACTGCCCCTCTCCTCTGGCCCATCCCCACAGGTGCCGCTGTCCCCTCGCTCCCAGGACTGGAAGTGGTGGCTTTGGCCTAGGGACTGTCGTAAGGAGCATCCCGGGGGGATGTTCCCATGACGGAGGGAGCGGGAAGGCTCTGGCAGAAGCACCTCCTAAAAAGCTGGGGAACGAAGAAAACGGGATCATCAGCTCTGGCGGATTCTGTGAGAAAAGAGGAGATGGAGAAAGATTGGGGAAGCAGCCGGCGCAGGGAATCCAGGCCCCGTGGAATTCCTCCCACAGTGCCACTAGTGATGCACAGATGCTGGGGGGGCTTGGGAATGCCTGCGGATCTGAGGGATGCGACCTGGCTCCCACCCACCACCCCTCTTGGAGGAAAGGTTGGAAGAGGTGGAGGACAGAAGGGATCTCTGGAGGGTTTTCCAACCCGGAATGCCTCCCTGGGCTCCAGAATCTTCTGGGAAGTAGGGTGTTGGGGTGCCTGGGTGGGAGAGGCCCAGCCCTGCCCACTCCGTCTCCCACTTTTGGCCTGCCAGGATTCCTGGAGCACATCCCTGACACTTCCAGACATCTCCAAATGGATCTGTGGGTCATGGGGTCACTCTCTGGGAGCCAGGCTGGATCTTCCCAAACACAAACCCTGCTCCACCGACAGAGCAGGCGTGGTCGCTGCAGATCCTGGATGTGGTGCCTGAGCCATGCCTGGAGCCACCTTTGCTGACCTTTTTCTTATTTCATGGAATCACGGAATCATTAAGGTCGGAAAAGCCCTCCAAGCTCATCCAGTCCAACCTCCAACCCCATTGTGAACACCAAACCCCGTCTCCAGGTGCCATGGCCACACAGTATTTGAACGACCCCCGGGATGGGAACTCCCCCCTCTGCCCTGGGCAGCCTCTGCCAGTGCTTAACCACCTTTTCCATGAAGGAATTGTTCACAATATCCAATCTAATCTTCCCCTGGCACAATTGAGGCCATTTCCTCTCATCCCATCCCTTGTTCCTTCGGAGCAGAACCTGACACCCCCCCCCCCCCCCCCGCCAGCTACAACCTCCTTTCCAGGAGCTGCAGAGAGCGATGAGGTCTCCCCTCAGCATCCTCCTGTCAGATGTGGCAGAGGGTCCTGGCCCTGCTGCCGGGGCTGCCCAGGACCCCGAGACCCTCATCCTGCAGCAGCTGGACACGTTCCCAGCTCAGTGCCGTTAACACCATGGGCTGTGCTCTCCAGGCCCCCCGACAATTCCCCACCTCCCCACGGCCAGGATGCTCCTCTCCACTTCCCACATCCCTCTTCCCCGTCCTCCATGGCATCCCAGGACAAGGGCATGGTCCCCATCTCCCAGGGCAAGTGATCTCAACCCATGGCTTATAATGGAATAAAAGCCTCAGGGAGCAGCATCATGGCCGCAATCCACTGCGACCCCGAGCAGTTTTGCCTGGGGCTGCTCAAAAAAGCAGATGTGAAAATGCCCAGGAATACTCAACATTCCCAGCTCAGCGTTCCCAGCTCAGCTCTGCTCAGCTCCCACCTTCCCCATCCCACCGCAGCCAAGAGAAACAGATTTCCATGCATACATTAAAAATACACTTGGAAAACACTTTCCTTTTGGTAGGAGAAAGAAAAAGAGGAAGGAATCGGGCAATGGAGAAAGAAAAGGCTGCCAAAGGGTGTTTTCCTTCACCCCTGCATCCCAGGCTCCGTTACCTGGCCACATTCCTGGGAATACTGCATCTCAATCGGCCCAACAAGCCCAATATTTCCAGCTTTTCCTGTGATCCAGGAGCTCATGGCTGCTGAATGGTTTGGCTGATCCCATACAGACTCTCCCATTCCTCCAGATCCCCCTTGTCCCACTCTCTGGGTGAAGCCTTCTTCATTCTGTTGAACCTAAACTCCTGTTTTTGCACGAATGGGTTGATCCGCATCGGTGCCACAGGAGCAGCTCGGACTCAGCCCCTCTCATCCCACAAAACCCCATCAGATACTGGGATATAAACATTGATTCCTTGCCTCCATGTCAGACCCTTCCAAACCGTCAGCATCCCAGGTGCTCAAAGCCCCACAGCATCGCCTTCCCATCCCGTCATGGCACTGAGCGTCCTTATCCCAACCCAGTAGGTGGTTCCCTGCACGCCTGGCACAGCCCCTTCACCAGCTCCTGCTGGAGACTACAAGTCGGGATTCATCCCTGACATGTGGTGGGATGTCCCTCATCCCTCCTTCACCCTCACCCAGCCAGGAAGCAGCTGAAGTGGCTTGAGCTGACGTTCTCTAGGCATTGGGCACAAATCCTATGGAAGCGGCTGAGGGAACTGGATTATTCAGCCTTGAGAAGTGGAATGGGGCTGGAGAAGGGTCTGGAGCACAAATCCTATGGGAGTGGCTGAGGGCCCTGAGGCTGTTTGGTCTGGAGAAGAAGAGGCTGAAGGGAGGCTTCATGGCTCTCTGCAGCTCCCAGAAAGGAGGTCGGAGCCAGGTGGGGTCGGGCTCTGCTCCTGAGGAACAAGGGATGGGATGAGAGGAAATGGGCTCAAGTTGTGCCAGGGGAGGTTTAGGTTGGATATATTCCTTCATGGAAAATTGGGAAATATTCCTTCATGGAAAGGGCTGTCAACCACTGGCAGAGGCTGCCCAGGTGAAGTCTCCATCCCTGGAGGGGTTTAAAAGATGGGACCCTCCGATCCCAGTCAGAGCAGCTACGGCACCAGTTCCAGCAGCGCTGGAAAATCAGAGGCAACAGTTCCTGCAAAGGCAACCAGGACCAGGGAAAGAGGAGCCCACGCGGATTGCAGGGAACAGATGGAGCTGGTGCTCATCACAGCTACGGAAGCAAAAAACCATGGGAGAAGTTAAACACACGGAGCGGCCGCGTCGCACGACTGCGGAACGGGGGAACGGGGGGAAGGCGGGAGCTGGCGGGGGGGATGGGCCCGGGGCTCTTGGCACGAAAACGCTCTCGAGGATGCTTGGGTGCAGCTTTCCAGGGACATTGGCCACGAGGCCACAGAGAGCACTTTTTAGGGTGAATTTTCCTGCTCGGAACCCCATCATTCCCAGCCCCGAGGTGGGAATGCATCTCCCTCTGCAGCGATTCCATCTGATGCTGCCGCTCACAAGTGCCTCCAGCCAGCGCTGCTGCCAAGAGGAGCGATGCCACCTCCTCCTCCTTCTCCTCCTCCCACCTCCAAACCAGCCGCTCCAGTGCATGGAAATGGCCCCAGCAGAAGGAAAGGGTCGGCCTTGGCTTGACCAGCGCTGGACTCGGCTCATGGTGCAAGGAAGGAGCTCATCCGTGTGTGCCCACGCGGTGGGGCCACGGGTCCTGCGTGGATCCCAGCCCCACTGCCCCATGGCTCCTGGGAAGCACCTGTCCCTTGACAGGATGGGCACAAGGGAATCGCTGCTCCTTTCCGAGCCTGGCTGCAGCGGGGAAGCCGACAGAGCTGGCGTCTGGGAGGCAGCGCTGGCAGCCAGGGTGGGAAGCGCCAGACACCCATCTGCTCCCGAGCTCTTTTCCAGCCCCGAGCCCGCAGGAGGAGATGGGTGAGGGGATGGAGTGGTGAGGGATCCTTCCGGGGATCCAGGATGGAGCAAAAGGAGATGGGGCTGGAGAGAAGCCACTGACCCTCAGAGCTGGGAAGAGGGTCCCCTCGCTCCAAGAAAGACCTTGAGGGGCTGGAGCACATGTGGAGAAGGAGAACAGAGCTGGGGAAGGGGCTGGAGAACAAATCCTACAGGAGCCACTGAGGGCCCTGGGGCTGTTTGGCCTGGAGAAGAGGAGGCTGAGGGAAGACCTCATCGCTCTCTGCAGCTCCTGGAGAGGAGGTTGGAGCCAGGTGGGGGTCAGGCTCTGCTCCCAAGGAATAAGGGATGAGACGAGATGAAACGGCCTCCAGTTGTGCCAGGGGAGGTTTGGATATTGGGAGAAATTCCTTCATGGAAAGGGTTGTCAAGCCCTGGCAGAGGCTGCCCAGGGCAGAGCTGGAGTCTCCATCCCTGGAGGGGTTCAAAATCCCTGTGGATGTGGCACTTACAAACAGGGTTTTGGCAGTGTTGGGTTTACAGTTGGACTTGACAATCTTAAAGGTCTTTTCCAACTTAAACAATTCCGTCATTCCATGATTCCATGATCCTATGAGGGCTATGGCTGAGCTTGAACAGGCACCCTGGCCTTGTGGGAAGAGAGTGGATGTCCTGATGGGCTCCTTTGGGCTTTGAGGCTTCCTGAACCCCCGAGGTGCTCCACCACACTGGCCACCAACAGCCAGAGCGTCTCTCCTGTTAGGGCTTCTCCATCCGGGAGAGCTGACCTGTGCCAGGCACAGCCAGGAGACGCCTCTCGTCTTCCCAGGAGCCAAAGAGGGAGCAGAAATCCTCCTCCCCACAGCCAGGCTTGGCTGCCCCATCCTCCTTGCACACCCTGGAATGTTGGCAGCTTCTTTTCCCCAACCCATTCCAATCTTCCTCTGCTGGGGCTCCTGCTCAGAAGCCAGTGGTGAACAGCAATGGCTCAGTGGGGAGGGAGGCATTTGGCACAGAGGTGTCTCCTCGAAGTCACAACAACCCCCATCCGGCTGCGGATCCAGCCGAGAGGTTTTCCTGGAAGAGCTGCAGCTCTTTAATCTGTGGTGACTGCGTGTATTAATCCTATCTGTATCGGAGCAAAGCACGGCTGTCAGGCAGCAGGCAAATCCCAAATCCATCGTTCAGCCCAGGAAGGGTTTTCACACAGAGATCTCATGAATCCTCAGAGGGGGGAACTGGCATTTATCCCTTGCCAGGCAAAGGGTTCACTGACAGAGGCGGCCGCTGCTCCAGGAAGGCCACAGCGGATTCGCAGAGCGCTGAGGACAAGCCCCGATGGGGTGGGAAGGCAAGGCCGGAGGCACCAAACGCCTGCTGGAGAGGGATGTGTGGGTGCTGAGTACCTGGGGTGATGGAGCCCCTGAACCTGATGAGAGGGAATCACGCTGGAACGGCTCTGGGTGCTCCAGCCTTGGAGTTCAGCCTTGCCTCCTCTTTTCATAGAACTATAGAATCATCTGGTTGGAAAAGACCTCTGAGATCGTTGAGTCCAGTCGTCCCTGTTGGCACATCCCTACTAAACCATCCCTGAGCACCTCATCTGCCTGGCGTTTGAACCCCTCCAGGGGTGGGGACTCCATCCCCTCTCTGGGATCCTCTGCCAGGGCCTCAGAACTCTTTCTGTGAAAAATTTTCCTGATGTCCAATCCAAACCTCCCCTGGCACAACTTGAGGTCATTCCCTCTCATCCCATCACTTGCCACTTGGGAGCAGAGCCCAACTCCCACCTCACCACAGTCTCCTCTCCAGGAGCTGCACAGAGCGATGAGGTCTCACCTCAGCCTCCTCTTCTCCAGACCAAAATCCCCCAGGGCCCTCAGCCCCTCCCACAGCCCCTGTTCTCCAGACCCTTCCCCAGCTCCGTTCCCTCCTCCAGACGTGCTCCAGCCCTTCCAGGACCTTCTTGGAGTGAGGGGCCCAAATCTGACCCCAGTATTCGAGGTGCTGAGTCCAGGGGGACGATCCCTTCCCTGCTCCTGCTGCCACCCTAGGGCTGAGCCAAGCCAGGGTGCTGGGGGTCTCCTTGCCCACCTGGGCCACTGCTGGCCTCGTGTTCAGCCACTGTTGACCAACACCCCCAGGGCCTTCTCCTCCAGGGATCTTTCCAGCTGCTCTTCCCCAAGCCTGGATCTGCGTGGGGCTGTTGTGGCTCAAGACACCCCATGTGCACCACGGGTTGCTTCCCTGCTGCCCCTCAGTGTATCCAGCACCCATCCTGCTCCGGCAGCAGTCTGGTCCCAAACGGAGCCATTGCACCCCCACCCATCCCTCCTTGGCTCTGGTGCAGGTGGCTGGGCAGGTCCTGCCTCCCCAGGGAGGGACACAGAGATGCTTGGCCACAGAGTCACCATCCTAGGGGCAGGGACCAGGGAGCCCCAGCAAGTGTGGACGGTGGGAAGGGAGGGAGCCAGCAGGGCCCAGCAGGGGACACAGGCAGAACCACTGAGCCATCCTTTGGAAAGCTGGGACTGGGAGTAACGGAGCAAATGGAGGGAAGCAGAGTGGATGCATCAACACCAGGGGAGCAGCTCCCTATCCAGAAGCCGGGGGGGCAGTGGGTCCCCAGGCATCAAAGGCAAACGGAGAGGCTGGTGCCGAGGAGCAGTGGGGACAGAGAAGTCCTGACCTCACAGAGAGCACTGAAGGGAGAACAGGGAGATCAGGGTGGTGGAAGGAGGCTGCCAACTGTGTGCAGGGATCTGGCCAGGCTGGATCCATGGGCCAAGGCCAACAGGATGGGGTTCAACCAGGTTCAGTGCCAGATCCTGCTCTTGGGTCACAACACCCCATGGAACGCTTCAGGCTTGGGGAAGAGGGGCTGGAAAGGTCCCTGGAGGAGAAGGCCCTGGGGGTGTTGGTCGCCAGTGGCTGAACACGAGCCAGCAGTGGCCCAGGTGGCCAAGAATGCCAATGGCACCCTGGCTTGGATCAGCCCTGGGGGGGCAGCAGGAGCAGGGAAGGGATCGTCCCCCTGCGCTCAGCACCTCCAATCCTGGGGTCAGGTTTGGGCCCCTCTCTCCAAGAAGGGCTGGAGCAGCGGCACTCGGAAACCGGGCGTTGCTTTACACTCTCAGTGTTTCTGAAGAATATTGGAAAGCCAAGGAGATTCTGCAGGGACCCACGCGGAGCGATGCGAGGGCTGGAGCGGGAGAAGACGTGAAGAGCACAATCTGTTCGGCTCATCCGAGAGAAGATTGAGGGGTGGCTCGGCTGCGCTGCAGAGGGGGAATATTAAACGGGTCTTAAATCGAGCTGAGAAAGATATAAAAAGACTCAATCCCGGGAAGCTGAAACCAGACAAAATCCACACTGAAAATCAGACACAGAATTTGGTCGGTGAGGATGATTAACGCTGGATAAACCACATTAAATCCCAGCAGTCACAAGCACTCAAATGATTTGTTCAGCCACAGATGATTTTCCACCTCCTGGAAGTTATAAATCCCTGTTCTACTTCCTACATGGTAAACCCCTGATCCAGTGGGAGGTGTCTCTGCTCATAGCAGGGGGTGGGACTGGATGGACTGTGAGGACCTTTCCAGCCCAAACCATTCCATGGTTCCACGATTCTAACTTGCCATCAACCAGAATCCCCAGATCCCATCCCTGAAGGTGTCCAAGGCCAGGCTGGGTGGAGCTTGGAGCCCCCTGATCCAGCAGGAGGTGTTCCTGCCCATGGCAGGGGGTGGGACTGGCTGGGATTTGAGATCCGTTTCCAACCCAAACCATCCCAGCAATCTGTGATCCCGTGATTCTACGATTTGTATTTTTAAAATCTGCTGCTTCTTTTCCTTCCATGCATGCAGTGCTTTGATTTCCCCGGGATCTTCCTTTCCACTCCTGCATCCCAGCCTCGGCCTCTCCCTTTCTGTTTCCTTGCCTCCCTCCCCTCCACCTTCAGCTGAACCATCCCTGCAAACGTCCTCCCTTTTGCTCTCCCTGGTGCATCAAAGCCTCAGCAACCTCTTCCCACTTCCCAGGTCCCAGCAGCTCTTCCAAACATTGTGTCCCAGGGCTTGGCTCTCTCTGCACTGCTACAGCTGCTTTTCCAATGCCATTTTTCCTGTATGGCCCCTCACAGTCCCCTTTGTAAATTCTTGCCCTCTCTAAATCTTTATTTTACGGCTTTTGTGCTATGGAATCCCAAAGGAAAGGGCTTAATTTTTGGAAGTATTCACTGGAATCTCCAGATTAGGAGATTTTCCATCAGCGTTTGTCATCTCCATTTTCTCCAGCCTGTGTTTAAGCTTTGTGTTGTACCGCACGCCCAGACCCAGCCCAGGATTCTGGAAAACACTTGGGGTGGGATCCACTCCCACCCAGCCAGGTGCAGGGCAGGAGCCACAGGAGCTGCTTTAAAGGTGTTAAACAGGGAAAAGATTTCCACTTGGTCTCCCAGAGCACCACAGCAAGGAAATCCTAGTTCCTTGGCCTATTGAAGCTGTGGGTGTGGGATTGGGAAGCCCCACAGCATCACCGGCCACGTTGGCCACCACAGCCCACCGGGAGATTGCCCTTCCCTCCGGCAATGCTGGCATTGTTCTGCTGCCACAACACCCATTGTGGGAACCCAGCATTCCCAGTCTCTGGGAACTGGCAGCCGGGTAACGGAGCCCAGGAAGGAGTGGAAAACTGGGGAATGGTTTCCATAATCTGGGTGGTGATACCCAAGGCAGCCTCCCTCAACAACCACTCTGGCTTCCTCCCTCCAGACCAGCCTCTGGCCAGCACTGAGGTCACCTTGGCAGCCACCCGGCTCCAACCTCATCCCTTGTTTCTCTGGAGTCTCCATGGGACCCAGACTTTGCCCTGCTTTCTGGTATTGGGTCACACCAACCCCATGGAACCCCATGGAATGCTTCAGGCTTGGGGAAGAGCAGCTGGAAAGGTCCCTGGAGAAGGCCCTGGGGGTCCTGGTCGACAGGGGCTGAACATGAGGCAGCCGTGGCCCAGGTGGCCAAGGAGGCCACCAGCATCCTGGCTTGGATCAGCTCTGAAGTGGCAGCAGGAGCAGGGAAAGGATCGTCCCCCTGCACTCAGTACCTCAAATCCTGGGGTCAGGGTTGGGCCCATCACCCCTGAGGGGGTTTAATCTGGAGAAGAGGAGGCTGAAGGGGAGACTTCATCACTCTCTGCAGCTCCTGGAGAAGAGGTTGTGGTGAGGTGGGTGCTGGGCTCTGCTCCCAAGGGACAGGGGATGGGGCGAGAGGGAATGGCCTCAAGTTGCACCAGGAAAGGTTTAGATTGGATATTGGGAAATATTCCTTCCCAGAAAGGGTTCTCAGGCCCTGGCAGAGGTTCCCAGGGAGGTGGTGGAGTCCCCATCCCTGGAGGGTTCAAAAGCCGAGCAACGAGGTGCTCAGGGATCTGGTTTAGAAGCGGACAGGGACTGTTGGACTCGATCTCAAAGGTGTTTTCCAACCAAAGGATTCCATGATTCTAAGCATTTCCTCATGGACATGGTGGCCAGACCCTGGGACAGGGTTCCCAGAGAGGTGGGCAATGTCCTGTTACCATAAGAGCTAGTGAAAGGGAACTCAGAGAGCAGAGGTCGAGGTTTCTGACAGAAGAACCCCTTTACTGGCACCAATGTGAAAGCTGAGGGTTCTCCTGCCATGCGCTCGCCCTGATACACGCAAACGGGTTCTTTAGATTTGCTAATTACACATATATTAATTACCCAGCCCAGGAACTCATTAACATAGTCCCACTTACCCTAAAAACCCGGTACACAGCCACGACCTAAGCTATTCCCTGGTCTGATGTTGCCATCTGCTGTCTGTTTGCACCAACTCAAGTCACTCGGGAGCTCTTCAGAGGGCTCCAACACTCTCCAGGAGGTGGCTGCTCCATGAGCTCCTTGTCCCTCAGGGCCAGTGCTCTTTAATATCCCCATAAATGACCTGGATGCAGGACTTGAAGGGTTTTTTTTTAACGAAGTTTGCTGATGACACAAAATTCAGGGCAGCTGTTGACACTCTTGAGGGCAGAGAGGCCCTGCACGGGCGGGTCTGGACAGACTCAGAGCTGGGCAATCAATTGCATGGCGTTTAACAAGGGCAAGGGCCAGAATTTGCACCTGGGACAGGACAACCCTGGATGGGCATCGCACGATAAAAACGACGTCAAAGTACTGGAGAGTGTCCAGAGGAGGCCACAAAGCTGGGGAAGGGTCTGGAGGAGAAATCGTAGGAGGAAAGGCTGAAGTCACTTGGTCTGTTCAGCCTGGAGGAGAGGAGACTGAGGGGGGACCTCATTGACATTTCGTGCTTCCTCACCAGGGGAGAAGGAGTAGGAGCAGGCGCTGAGCCCTTCTCTGTGGTGACCAACGACAGGACCCCAGGGAATGGCAGGAAGATGGGACAGGGGAGGGTTGGATTGGACATCAGGAGAAGATTCTTCCCCTAGAGGGTGGTGGAGCACTGGAACAGCTCCCAGGGAAGCAGGCATAGCCTCACTATACTCCAGAAGCCTTTGGCCAACACTGTCAGCCCCACGGGGTGAATGTTGGGGTTGTTCTGTGCAGGGACAGGAGTTCCTTTATGTTTAGTTTAAATCCCCCTCCTTCATTTCACTACAAATGACCATTCATCACTTTTAACAAACCAGCCCCCATGACCCAGCCCCATGCATGGGCAGGAGCCCTCCCATCCGAGGCTGTCAAGTGCTATAAAAAAATATGTCTGCTAAGTTAATGCAGAATCCTGGAATGGTTTGGGTTGGAAGGGACCTCAAAGCTCACCCATGCCATGGGCAGGGACACCTCCCACTGGATCAGGGGGCTTCAAACCCCATCCAACCTGGCCTTCAACACCTCTAGCGATGGGGAAGCCACCACTTCCCCGGGTAACCTGGACCAGGGGCTCCCCACCCTCATTGTGAAGAATTCCTTCCTGATGTTTAATCTAAAACTTCCCCTTCCAATTTAAAGCTGTTCCCTCTCGTCCCATCACTCCAGGCCCTTGGAAAAAGTCCCTCCCCAGCTTTCCTGGAGCTCCTTCCCATACTGGAAGCTGCTCTAAGGTCCCCCCACAGCTTTCTCTTCTCCAAGCTGAGCAACCCCAACTCTCCCAGCCTATCCTCAAACAGGAGGTGCTCCAGCTCTTGGATCATCTCTGTGGCCTCCTCTGGACTCGCTCCAGCTCCTTCCTGTACTGAGGATTACACAACTGGATCCAGGGCGGAGCAGAGGGGCAGAACCCCCTTCCTCCCCTCTGCTCCCACTGCTCTGGGTGCAGCCCAGGACACCGCTGGTTTCTGGACTGGGAGATACATTTCCAGCTCATGTTGAGCTTCTTCTCCCCCAGCACCCCAAGTCCTTCTCCTCAGTGCTGCTCCCGACCCATTCTCCATGGATTTATGCTTGGGATTGCCCTGACCCAGGTGCAGAACCTTGCATTGACCTTGTGGAACCTCATGACGTTCACACAGCCCCACTTCACCAGCCTGTCCAGCTCTCTCTGGACGACATCCCGTCCTACCGGTGTGACAACTGCCGCAAATATTTTGCTTAAGCTTAAACAATTCAACTATTTCAATGCTTTTATGCTGTTTCTACCATGCATCAGCCCCATCCCTCACAGGGTTTGCTGAGACCCAACGGGTCTCAAGGCAGTAATGGTGGAGGGGAAGGCACGGGGCATGCCGAGAGCTGTAGTCACAGTATCACAGTATTACAAGGTTGGAAAGGACGTCTGAGATCATCAAGTCCAACCTATAACCCAACACTAACACCAACACTAACACCAACCCATCATCTAACCCATGGCACTCAGTGCCTCATCCAGTCTCCCCTTAAACACCTCCAGGGTCGGCGACTCCACCACCTCCCTGGGCAGCCCATTCCAATGGCCAATCACCCTTTCAGTGAAAAACTTTTTCCTCAGATCAAGCCTAAACTTTCCCTGACGAAGCTTGAGTCCATGCCCTCTGGTTCTGTCCCTGGTCACCTGAGAGAAGAGACCAACCCCTGCCCGACTACAACCTCCTTTTAGGTAGTTGTAGAGAGCAATGAGGTCTCCCCTGAGCCTCCTATTCTCTAGACTAAACAGCCCCAACTCCCTCAGTCGCTCCTCATAGGGCTTGTGCTCCAGCCCCCTCACCATCTTCGTTGCCCTCCTCTGGACACACTCCAGCATCCTGACATCTTTCCCAAACTGGGGGGCCCAGAACTGGACACAGTATTCAAGGTGAGGCCTGACCAGTGCCCAGTACAGGGGGACGATAACTTCTCTGGTCCTGCTGGCCACACTATTCCTGATGCAGGCCAGGATACCATTGGCCTTCTTGGCCACCTGGGCACACTGCTGGCTCATGTTGAGCTTCCTGTCCACCAGCACTCCCAGGTCCTTTTCTGCCTGACTACTCTCCAGCCACTCTGTCCCCAGTCTGTAGCTCTGCATAGGATTGTTGTGTGCAAAATGAAGTACCCGACATTTGGACTTATTAAACATCATCCCATTGGAATCAGCCCAGCTCTCCAGTCTGTCCAGGTCCCTCTGTAGGGCCATCCTGCCCTCTAACAGATCAACCCTTCCTCCCAGCTTGGTATCATCTGCAGCGGGTGCCGGGCACGCCGAGCGCGCGTTGCCAGGACTACAACTCCTGGCGTGCCCTGCGGGTAAGAGATGCGCATGCGCAGTGCTGGACTACAGCCCCACTGTCGTACGCAGCCGCTCCTGCGCATGCGCACTGCGGGACACGCGCTCTCACACTCCCGCGCAGGACTACAACTCCCAGCGTGCCTTGCGCCCGCCGCCTCCGCGCGTGCTCAGCGCTCGCCACAACTTCCGGGGTGCCCGGAAGCGGCGCGATGGCGGCGGGCGCGTCCCGCACTGTCCGGTAACCGGTGCGGCCATGGCTCTGGTGGAGGGCGTTGGCGATGAGGTGACGGCGCTGTTCGCGCTCTGCGTGGCAGCCGCGGTGCTGGGGCTCGCCTGGGTGTCCACCCGCGCCCCGCAGCCGCACCAGGAGGCTCCTGGCGCCGCCACCGCCACCGCCACGGCCTCCCCCGCCGAGCGCGGCGCCCCGGTCACCGGAGCAGGGGGTGGCGATGGGGTGGGGCCGAGGGACCGCGCCGAACCCGCCGATAGCGACGGGGAGGGCGGCCCCGGCGAGCCCAGCATGGTGGTGCGCCTCAAGTTCCTCAACGACACCGAGCGCCTCGCCCGGGTGCGGCCCGGAGACACCGTGGGGGCCCTGAAGAGGTGAGGGACCGGGCGGGAGTCGCTGCTGCCCCGGAGCCGCCGCTCTGCACCGGGAGTGGGTGCCCATCCGGCGGGAGCGGCCCTTGCTCTCCCTTGCAGCCGCTCTTTCCCGGGTGCAGGTGCCCATCCTGCTCTTTCCTGGGTGCCCATGGCGGCGGCAGCAGCCCCTTCCCTCCCCGGAGCTGTTTTTACCCAGGTGTGAGTGCCTATCCTGGAAGCAACAGCCCCTTCTGTCCCTGAGGCCACCCTTCTTCCGTGGCTGTGGGTACCCATCGTGGTGGGACCAGCACCTTCCCTCTCTTAAGCTGGTGTTCTCCAAGTGTGGGTGCCCATCCTGCCCTTTCCTGGGTGCCTATCTTGGCGGGAGCAGCCCCTTCCCTCCCTGGAGCTACTTTTCCCCAGATGTGTGTGCTCATCCCACTCTGCCCCAGGGTATGGGTGCACATCCCGCTCTTCCTTGGATGCCCATCATGGTGGGAGTGGCCCCTTAACCTCCCTAGAGCTGCTCTTCCCAGACACAAGTGCCCATCCTGGCTGGAGCAGCCTCTTTACCCCCCAGAGCTGCTCTTCCCTGGTCATGGGTGCCCGCATGGCTCTTCCCTGGGTGCCTGTCCCGCTCTTCCCTGGGCCCCTTCCCTCCCTAGAATCACTCTTCCCCAGGTGTGAATGCTCATTCTGGTGGGAGCAGCCCTTTCCTGCCATGGAGCTGCTCTTCCCCAGGTGAGGGTGCCCATCCTGGCAGGAGCAGCCCCTTTCCACCCAGAGCCACCCTTCCCAGGGGCTGGATTCTTGTCCCGATGGGAGCAGCCCCTTCCCTCCCCACGGCCACCTCCCCTCCTGGCAGGACCAGGACACCTGCTCTGTTCCTGTGTGGAATGTGGCTCTCGGTCCCTGCATCACTGAGAGAGATGATTTTATTCCGAGCTTGTGCCAATTCTGGCCCCTCAGGGGCACAGACACCGCCCCCCGGACTCACGTGAGGAACGTGACAGACACCCCATGATTCCATACACTCCAGGTAGATCCATTTTCATGGAATTCCTGGAGAAGTCATATGTATTGGACAAAACAACACCAGGCAGCTCCAGGCTTGGGGAAGAATGACAGAAAAGGACCTGGGGGTGTTGAGCATGAGCCAGCAGTGGCCCAGGTGGCCAAGGCAGCCATCAGCATCCTGGCTTGGCTCAGCCATGGGGTGGCAGCAGGAGCAGGGAAGGGGTCATCCCCCTGCATTCAGAGGCTGGAATTCTGGAGTCAGGTTTAGGTCCCTCACTGCAAGAAAGCCCTTGAGGGGCTGGAGCACGTCCAGAGAATGGAACGGAGCTGGGGAAGGGTCTGGAGAACGGGGGTTGTGGGAGTGGCTGAGGGACCTGGAGAAGAGGAGGTTGAGGGGTGGCCTCCCATAATTCCACGATTCCATGACTTCAGGGCATTTTTGCAGGGTTACAATCACGATTCCTCATTCCAATCCCTGTCCCCGCAGGGCACAGTTTCCGGGGCAGGAGCACCAGGTGCGTTTGATCTACCAGGGGCAGCTGCTGCGGGATGACAGCCAGCGCCTGGCCAGCGTCCCCCTGGCCCCACACAGTGTCCTGCACTGCCACCTGGCTCAGCACGGCCCGGGCCCCGCGCCCACTGCGCCCCGCGCCTCCGCCGACCCCGTGCACGCCGCGCTCAACGCCGGCAGCCTGATGCTGCCGCTCTTCCTGCTGCTGCTGGCGCTGCTCTGGTACTGCCAGCTCCAGTACCGCCACGTCTTCACCGCCACCGCCACCACCTTCCTGGCTGGCCTCACCCTGCTCTTCAGTGTCATGGCCTTCGCCATGTACCGCCGGTAGCGCCGCAGCCACCGGCCTCGGCCCAGAGGGAATCTGCCTGGACTGGCGGCTGCATCCAGGGATGTGGGAGCATGCTCAGTGTTCCCGGCTCCGGGAATAGGTGTCCTTTGCTGTCTACCGCCGCCCTCATTGCAACAGGAATCTGCCTGGACCAGCGAGAGCATCCTGGGAGTGGAAACCTGTGCATGCTCTGTTCCCAGCTCTGGGAATGGGTGCCCTTTGTCATGTACCACTGGCATCATCCCGGTGGGAGTCTGCCTGGACTGTCAACTGTGTATGGTGATGTGGGAGCATGTGTAGCGTTCCTGGCTCCGGGAATCAGTGCCCTTTGTTGTGTACCACTGGTAGTACCATCGTCAGCCTGATCCCGGCAGGAATCTGCCTGGACTGGGGGCTGCAGCCCTGGTGGGAACTCGGGGGTGGGAGCCTGCCCGTGCTCGGCATTCCCAGCTCCAGGAATGGGTGCACAGTGGGAACCAACCTGGACTAAGGGCTGCATCTGGGGAGTGGGAGCATCCACACTCTTGATGTTCCTGACTCGGGAGTGGGTTCACCGCCTACCACTCATAGCACAGTGGGAACCCACCTCGACCAGCGGCTGCGTCCAGGGGGAGCCCATTCTCTGCATTCCCGGCTCTGGGAATGCGAGCACCGAGGTGGGAGCATGTGCTGGGGCTGGGGTTCTTGCCCCGCTCCTCGCCGGGGGTCCCGGTGGCGGCGGAGGCCGCGCTGCCATCGCTCCGTGATGATTAAAGGACTGAGAACGGCGGCGGCTCCGGCTCTGCTGGGGGGGGTGGGGCTACGGGAACAGGGGCGGGGTCCGCTGGAGAGGCGCTCGCTGATTGGCGAAGAGGAGGGATATTTGCATAATCCCTGAGGGGGCGTGGCTGCATGGGGGCGGGCTGGTGTTTCCTTACAACACGGCTGTTTAGCGCCCCGCCCTTCTGTGGAGCGCGCTCATTGGAGGCCAGGAAAGGGTGATTTGAATAGCCCCGCCTTACATGGGCGGGGCTTCCCGCAGGACCACGTGTGGTGCAGCCGCCGCTCTCCTTAGCGCTGCGCTGCTTGATTGGGTGAAGTGGGGGCGTTATTTGCATAGTTCCGCTGTCGGGGGCGTGGCTTCATCTGACCTCACGTCTCCTGGCGGAGCCGCCCCGCCTCTCCGAGAGGCGACTTAGAATGACAGAATGGTTCGGGTTGGAAGGGTCCCCGAAGCCCATCCAGCCCCACACCTCCCACTGAACCAGGGGCTCCAAGCCCCATCCAGCCTGGCCTTCAACACTTCCGGGGATGGGGCAGCCACCACTGCTCTGGGCAACCTGGGCCAGGGCCTCCCCACCCTCACCATGAATAATTTCTTCATAATATCTAATCTAAATCTTCCCCCTTCCGGTTTAAAACCGTTCCCCCTCGTGCTATCCCTGCACTCCCTGATCAAGAGCCCCTCCCCAGCTTTCCTGAAGCTCCTTTCCCTACTGGAAGCTGTTCTAAGGTCTCCCCACAGCCTTCTCTTCTCCAGGCTGACCAACCCCAACTCTCCCAGCCTGTCCGTGTACAGGAGGTGCTCCAGCACTCGGATCATCTCCGTGGCCTCCCCTCCTCTGGACTCGCTCCAACAGCTCCAGGTCTTTCCTGTGCTTAGGACTCCAGACCTGGACCCAGCGCTCCAGGTGGGGTCTCACCTGAGCGGAGCAGAGGGCAGAATCCCCGCCCCTCGCCCTGGCGTCCGCTCCGGCCTGGCCACGCCGCCCCTTCGAGGGGCTCTCGCTCTTTGGAGGAAGAGGAGGGGAATTTGTACATTCCTCCCCTCGGGGGCGGGGTTATGCGCAGGGGGCGTGGCTTACTCTCAGGCACCGGTCTCACCGGCAGTGCCGCCCCGCCCCTTCGCCGAGCGCTCTCTCATTGGAGGAACGGTAGGTTTTATTTGCATATACCCGCCCCGCGTGGGATCGGAGCTTCCCAGTGCCGCGCGTTGCGTGCGTCCCCGCTCTCTGATTGGCGGACGGCGGGGCACGTGATTTACATCAGCGCGTCGGGCCCCGCCACCGGAAGTGCCTCTGGCGCGGGGCGGGGCCGCGCGGGCCGCCGGGAAGATGGCGGGCTCGGCGCGCGGGCGGCGCTGAGCGGCCGGGGCAGCAGCGCCATGTACGGAGCGGGGCGGGGGAAACCAGACCGGGGGGACCGGGGCAGCTGGGAGGACCGGGACCGGGGAGAGGCAGGACCGGGGGGGCTGGGGTTAGCGGGACCGGAGGCGGGGCTGGGCGAACTGAGGGTACCGGGACCCGGGGGGGACAAGGCACGGCCGTGGGAGCTCGGGGTACCGGTACTGGGTGAACTGGAGTACCGGGACCGGGGGAAGGGGGAATCGAGGGGGTGGGTGAACTGGGAGTACCGGCACCGGGGCGGGGGCAGGACCGGGGGAGCTGAGGGAACCCAGACCGGGACGGCGGGGGGTTGGGGGGGGGCAGGGACGTGGGAGCTCGCAGTACCGATACTGGGTGAGTTGGGGTACCGGGGCCGAGGGGGCTGGGTGAGCGGTACCGGGGCGGGCTGGAGGGGCCGGGACCGGGGAGGCTGGAAGGAACCACCGAGGGGCGGGCCCGGGAAGGGGGCAAGGGAGTACCGGGACCGAAGCGAGGATGAAGTGGGGCTGAGGGGAACGGAGAGTGGGGTAATGGGGATCTCGGGGGGCAGCCAGGAAGGGTGAGGGGTGTCGGGACCGCGGGGAGGGAGAAGAATGCGAGAGCGGGAGCTGGGGGGAATGAGGGTGCCGGTACTGGGGCGCTGGGAGGACAGCGGGGATCAGGGGGGACCGGTACCGGGGTGGGGACACAGGACTGGGAGAGCGGAGGTTGGGGTCTCGGGGGCTGAGTGGGGGGAGACGGGGGAGGGATGAGGGTACCGGTACTGAGGAGGGGGGGACTGGGAGAGAGGGGCTGGGGGCAGCTGGAGCACTGGTACCATGGACTGGGGCGGGGAGAAGAGTTTGGGGGACCGGAGGAACTGCTAACGGGGGCGGGGAGGGTTCCAGGAGGGCTGGAGTGACGGTCCTGGGGCACGGAGTAGTGGGATCTGGGGGTACCGGCGGTGGAGGGGGCAGGGGTGACTGTAGCAGGATAGGGAGGGTCCTGGGGGAGCAGATTCTGAAGGGACTGGAGGTACCGGGGTGGGGACAGGGGTACTGGTACTGGGGACAGAGTGACCAGGGACACCGGGGTGGGGGGAGATGACACCAGGAGAGTGGGGTCTGGGGGGACAGGGGTACCTGTACCCGTGGCAAGGGGTCCCTGGGAGGGTGAGGGTACTGGGGGAGAGGGTCTGAGGGGTGTGTGGGGATCAGGGGTGAGCGGGATGGGAGAGCAGGGGCTGGAGGAGCTGGAGGTACCGGTACCAAAGGTGGGGGGGCGGGTCCCGGGAAGGTGGGGTCTGAGGGGTACAGACAGGGGAACTGGTGCTGGGGGAAGGGGGACTGGGAGAGTGGAGGAGCGGAGTCCCCATTCCAAGAGGTCTCTGTGGGTGTGGGTTGAGCACCTCTGGATCCAGGTGGGGATTCCAGTGTGAATCCCTGTACCAAGGAGTCTCTGCGGGCAGGGATTCAGGGCTGGGCACCCCTGGGTCCAGGTGGATCTGGACAGGGGGTCCCAGGAGAGTGGGGTCCCCATTCCGAGGGGTCTCTGTGGGCGTGGGGCTGACACCCCCGGATCAGGTAGATCCCAGGCTGGGTTCCCGTGTGGCTCCCCTTGCCCCGTCCCACTCCAGGTGCTGACGTCCTCCCATCTCTCCCGCAGGGTCCCCCGGTGTGGCGCCGCGCCCCGAGCCGCCCCGCGCCCGCCATGCTGTGCCGGCTGCCATGGCTGCGCGCCCTGAGGCGGGCGAGCGCACAGGGGACGGCCGTCCCGGGGGGTCCGGGCGCCGCCATGCAGCCTGGCTGCTACTGCGCGGGCAGGGCCCGGCCGCGGGCGCCGCCGCCACCGGAGCCCTGTGCCCAGGGGCTGCTCCACGGCGATGCCAGCCGCGCGCGTGGCAAGCGCAGGAGCTGGAACTTCATCCACGAGAAGATGAGCTACGACACCTTCTTCACGCTGAAGCGGCTGATCGAGCGCTCGCGCAGCGCGGGCGAGGTGCTGCGCTGGGTCACCCAGAACCCCGCCAAGGTCTCCGCCAGCCATTACCCCATCGCGCTGCACAAGCTGGGGCAGCTCCTGCCGCACGGCGAGGGCCGTGGACCTGGCCACGTGCTGGAGCAGCCGGAATTCCAGACGCTCTGCCAGGCCATCATCGGCGGCTGCGCCAAGTTCGATAACTTCAGCATCGTCAACTGCCTCTACGCTGCCGCCGCGCTGGGTGAGGGGCGCCGGTGGGGGGCAGGGTTGGGATGGTGGGAGGAGGAGAGCTCGGTGCTCCCGCCGTCTGGAATGGTGTGCTGGAATGGGAGCTTGTGTGTGGGCTCGAGTGGTGCCCCTTGGAGGGGGCACATCCAGGGAGCAGATCCACGGGGAGGACTGCTCCGGGCACTCAGCTTGCGATGTCGGGATAAACCACTCCGTGAGGGTCATTCCAGTCACTGGAAGTCTGGGAAAATCGAGGCGCAGGAGGTCGGCTCGACCTATTCCCAGCTGCAATCCCTGTGCTGCCAGCACTTAATCCTCGGGATGAGAGGCTCCAGTGGTGGGGGAGCCCCTCCCCAGGGCCCTGCGGGTTCTCCTGCTGCAAAGGCAGGGATCGCATTCCTGATGGCATCTCCCACCTTCCCGTCCTATCCCCGGCTGAGCTGCTCTCGGAGCCGCCCGGTGCTGGCGCAGTCGCTCCGGAGCTCACTGAGGAATGCAGGGAGGCCGATCCCTTTCTCCCCGTTCGGTCTCCCAGCACCCTGTATTTGTTGACATGGAGCTCCGGGCTCGCTCTGGCACTGCGCCGGGCTCTGTTCTCCATCAGTTGCCCTTCCGCACATCCCCACTTATTTGTAGAAATTCCAATGCCTTTCCGAGGCCTTTTCATGGAGCAAAGCAGCTGCTTCGACCAGTCCTTCACTTCCCACCTTCCCACTTGTCTTCGATTGATGCCGAAACCTGGGAGCTGACCCCGTGCTGCCTCCGGGCAGCTGGAACCTTGTCAGCTGCCCTGGCAGAGCAGTAGCTCCCGCGGTGCCAAAGCCCTTCATCCGCAGCTGGAAAATATCCCTCCTGACACGGCTTTGCCTCCTCCTGGCTCTGGGTTGTGTAACAGGTCTGGAGCAGGAGGGCAGGAATTCCACCAGGAGCCGAGTCCATACAGCTAAAGCTGAGCTGGGAGCCCATTAGGGATGTGGAAGGATTAATTCCCACTGTGCCCAGGTGGTTTTTGAAGGATTAATTCCTCTCATTCCAGTTTTCAGTTTGACAACATCCTGATGCCCACCTTGTTTTCCAACACAAACCTAGTCTTAAAGCACTTTTTGAGGAGTTTTATTGATCTTTAAGGATTTTGAGAGCAGAGTTAGTTCCGGCTTTGGGGATTAGCTAAAGGACTTCCCTTTTCGTGGAGTGAGTGGGAATAGTCTGGTGGCTCCAAAACCCTTTTCCCAGAATGCTGATGTTCAGACTTGGCCAAACTGCTTCCCTTTATCCTACTCCTCTCTCTTGCGTCCAGTTCACTCTGCCTGTGCTGGGAACCCCTTCCCTGGCATGGGATGTGCTGGGCTCCATCTGCTCCAGGAGCCCTTTCCCTGGCAGGGGATGTGCTGAGCTCTGTCCCTGTGCTCTGTCTGCTCCAGGAGCCCTTTGCCTGGCATGGGATGTGCTGAGCTCTGTCACTGTGCTCTGTCTGCTCCAGGAACCCCTTTCCCTGGCATGGAACATGCAGGTCTCCATCCCTTCACTCTACCTGCTCCCAGAGCCCCTTCCCTGGCATGGGGATGTGCTGGATTCCATCCCTATGCTCCGTCTTCTCCTGGAAAACCTGCCCTGGCATGGAATGTGCTGGGCTCTGTCCCTGTGCTCACTCTGCTCCAGGACCCCCCTCCCTGTCATGGAATATGCTGGGCTCCATCCCTGCACTCTGCCGGCTCCCAGAGCCCCTTCCCTGGCATATGATGTGCTGGATTCCATCCTTGCTCTCTGCCTGTTCCAGGAAGCCTTTCCCTGGCATGGGATGTGCTAGGCTCCATCCCTGCTCTCCATCTGCTCCTGGAGCCCCTTCCCTGGCATGGAATTTGCTGGGCTCCACGGAGTGGGAGCTTCCCTTCTCCGCCCCAGAGAACACCGTGCACCAGGAGGGCTTGGTTGCTGCCGCGGCCGGTGCCTGCTCTCCCTGCGGATCCGCGCTCCCCGACGCCCTCCCCGAGTGCCGATCCCGATCCCTCTCACCCGCAGGGCTGCCCGGGGAGTCTCCGCTGGTGCGGGTGCTGGAGGAGGAGTCGCGGAGCCGCCTGGGCCGCTTCAACCAGAAGGACGTCTCGATGGTTTTCAGCAGCGTGATGCGGTTGCACCCGTCCAGCCCCCACCCGCTGGTGGAGTCCTGCCTGGGCAGCCTGGAGCGGCACCTGGAGAAGGAGCGGCACCCCCAGACCCTCTTCCTGCTGCTCTCCTACTACCGGCTGCGGGCGCAGGCGCTGCAGGGCCACCCGCCCTCCGACCAGCAGCTCCTCAACAACCGCAAGATCCTGCGCCTGGTGCGGCACACGCTGGGCCAGGTGAGCGCCGTGCGGGAGCACGAGCTGGCGCTGCTGGACGAGATGCTGGCGCTCTCCGCACAGGAGGCCAACAACAAGGCCCTGGAAGCCATCTTCAGCTCCCAGCTCTTCTACGAGAACCGGCAGGAGCGCTTCATCCGCAGCATGGCAGGTGGGCGCGCGGCGGTGGGGACGCCGGGCTCCAACCCTTCCTCCTGGGAGGGCACCCTGGGCTCCAGCCCTGCCCTTTGGGAGCCTTTTCCCAGGCCCAGGGCACCCTGGACTCCAGCTCTGCCCCCTGGGAACCTCTTCCCCAGCACAGGGCACTCTGGGCTCCAGCCCTGCTCTTTGGGAGCCTCTTCCCCAGCACAGGGCACTCTGGGCTCCAGCCCTGCTCTTTGGGAGCCTCTTCCCCAGCACAGGGCACCCTGGGCTCCAGCCCTGCTCTTTGAGAGCCTCTTCCCCAGCACAGGGCACCCTGGGCTCCAGCCCTGCTCTTTGGGAGCCTCTTCCCCAGCACAGGGCACCCTGGGCTCCAGCCCTGTCCCCTGGGAGGGCACCCTGGGCTCCAGCCTTGCCCCCTGGGAGCCTTTTCCCCGGCACAGTGCACCCTGGGCTCCAGTCCTTCCCCCTGGGAGCCTTTTACCCAGCACAGGACACCCTGGGCTCCAGCCCTGCCCTTTGGGAGCCTCTTCCCCAGCACAGGGCACCCTGGGCTCCAGCCCTGTGCCCTGGGAGGGCACCCTGGGCTCCAGCCCTGTCCCCTGGGAGGGCACCCTGGGCTCCAGCCTTGCTCCCTGGGAGCCTCTTCCCTGGCACAGTGCACCCTGGGCTCCAGCCCTGCACTCTGTCCACTCCAGGAGCCCAGTGGGATGGGAATCTGCCCCAGCAGGACAGGAATCCTCCCCAGCCTCTCCCAAAGTCCGTAACTCAGTGGACCCTGGAAGCTCTCTGGGATTCAGGGGTGGTGGCTCCAGGGGAGCCGGGCTGGGTTGGGATCCGACCGCTCTGACAGCATTCGCTCTGCTCAGAGTGGCTTCCCCGGAAGGCAGAGAACCTGACCCCCTACACCATGGCCCTCATCGCCAAGTACGTGGCGCGGCACCGGCTGCGGGAACCGCGGCTCCTGGACACCATCGCCAACTTCCTGCTGAAGCGCGGGGAGCAGCTGGACAGCAAGGTGAGCGTCCTGGGAGCTTGGCTGAGTGGGAGCTGCCTCCCTTCACCACTGGGATCCTTGGGAGAGCCTCGTTGCACCTGGCCTGTTCTTCCTTCTGCTGCCTGGCCCATCCCGACTCATAGGACCAGAGAATCATCCGGTCAGAAAAGACCTCAGAGATGATCGAGTCCAACCGTCCCTGTCCCCTTCCTAAATCCTGTCCATAAGAAACTCATCCCCCCGCCCTTTAAACCCCTCCAGGTATCGGGACTCCACCCTCTCCCTGGGCAGCTGTTCCAGTGCCTGATATCCCTTTCAGTGAGGAAAGTCTTCCTGATATCCAGTCTGACCCTCCCCTGGCAGAACTTGAGGCCATTTCCCCTTGTCCTGTCACCTGTCACTTGAGAGAAGAGACCAACACTCGCTCTGCCACAGCCCCCTTTCAGGCAGCCATAGACAGTGGTGAGGTCTCCCCTCAGTCTCCTCTAAACTAAACAGCCCCAGTTCCCTCAGATGTTCCTCATAGGACTTGTTCTCCAGCCCCTTCCCCAGCCTCATCGCCCTTCTCTGGATGCTCTCCAGACCCTCAATGTCCTTCTTGGAGGGAGGGGCCCAGAACTGACCCCAGTACTCAAGGTGTGGCCTCACCAGGACCCAGTACACGGGCACAATCCCCGCCCTGCTCCTGCTGCCCACACTGTGTCTGACACAGGCCAAGATGCCAGTGGCCTCTGGGCCACTGCTGGCTCATGTTCAGCCACTGCCAACCAACACCTGCAAGACCTTCTCCTCCAGGTCCTTTCCAACCACTCTTCCCCCAGCCTGCTTGTGGTGTCCCAGGTGCAGGACTCAGCACTCGGTCTTGTTGGCCTTGGCCCATGGATCCAGCCTGGCCAGGTCCCTCTGCAGACCCCTCCTGCCCTCCAGCCCATGGATCCAGCCTGGTCAGGTCCCTCTGCAGACCCTTCCTGCCCTCCAACCCATGGATCCAGCCTGGCCAGGTCCCTCTGCAGACCCTTCCTGCCCTCCAGCCCATGGATCCAGCCTGGCCAGGTCCCTCTGCAGACCCTCCCTTCCTTCACTCAGACCAACCCTTCCACCCAGCTCGGTGCCATCCCCAGACTTGCTCCAGGTGCCCTCGATCCCTTTGTCCAGATCATTGGTAAGGATTCTGAACAGGAATGGCCCCAGAACTGAGCCATGGGAACACCACTTGTGACCGGTTTCCAACTGGATTGAGCTCCATTCCCAGAACCCTCTGGGCCCTCGATCCAGCCCGTTTTCTGCTCAGCAGAGGCTGCTCCTCTCCGGGTCCAGGGCAGCCGTTTCTCAATCAGGACTCTGTGAGAAGCGGTGCCCAAGGCTTTGCTGGAGTCCAGGGGCACCACATCCCAAGCCTTCCCCTCGTCCACGGAACATGGCACCTTGTCATAAAGGACTCCCTCTCCTCCAGGTGATCCAGAAGCTGGTGTTCCCCTTCAGCCGGATGAATTACCGCCCTTCCAACCACGGCGAGCTCTTCCCGAAGCTGGAAGCCATCCTGGAGCAGAAGGCCGGCAGCTCCCCCCTGGCCACGGTCAACATCCTGATGTCCATGTTCCAGCTCAGCCACTTCCCGCAGTCCGTCCTGCACCAGGTCTTCTCCCCAGCCTTCATCACCAACGTCATGAGTACGACCGGCCTTTCCCGCAATGGATCCCGCTCCTCGGGAGCTGGGACGGGGACGGAAGTCGAGGGTGTTGGGTGGGACGGGCTCTGCAGAGAGCGCCTCCCCCCAGCCCCGGCGCCCTCTCTCCGCAGGCAGCCCCTACGCGCTCATCGTGCGCCGCTACCTCTCGCTGCTGGACGCGGCCGTGGAGCTGGAATTCCGGGAGTACAGCGGCCCCCGCCTCGACCCGCGCTACCGCGTCCTCATGTTCGAGCACGCGCTGACGGCCGACGAGGCCAACCGGAAGTACAGGTGTGCGGCCGGAGCAGAGGGGCCGGGTGGGATCGCGGGGTCCTCGGGGTTGGAAAAGAGCCTTGGTATCATCAAGTCCAGCCCTTAATCCGACTCCAAACCCAGACTTGAAGTGCCACATCCACGCAGCTTCAAATCCCCTCCAGGGTGGGGATTCCTCTGCTGCCCTGAGCCAATCCCTGGCAGCCCGGCTGGTGGTGATGAGGAACGTGGAATACTGGGAGGAGCTTTCCTATGGAATGAGCAGTTGCGTGTTCCCTCCTTGTGCTGGAACAGCATGACCCGGAGCCAAAGGCTCCGTATTCCTGGCTCGTGGATGTGCCCAGGGGGATGCATATGTCCAGTGGGATGTGTCCAGGGGGACGGATGTGTCCAGCAGGATCTGTCCAGTGGGATGGTTGTGTCCAGGGGGATTGATGTGTCCAGCAGCCGTTCCCGGTGCGCGTTCCGACTCCTCCCTCTCCCACAGTTACAAGGGGCTGGTGGCCGAGGCGCTGCGGCAGCTGGTGGGAGAGGAATGCTACCGGCAGGATGAGGTGCTTCCCCCGGGATACTGCACAGGTAGGAAGGTGGGAAGGGACGCTGGAAGGTGGGATCAGGGGTCTGTGGGGGCAGCAGGGCCCCTGCTGTGCTTGGAGAGGCCAGAGATGGGGAGGTTATTCCGGACAGGACTGGGTTGGGCTGCTCTGTCTCCCTATTCCCAGTGCACTGCCTTCTCATGGTGTGTTGGGAAGAAGCTCCTGGAGCTGACCTGGCTGCAGGAGGGCTCCATGGGGTCAGTGCAGGGCATCTGATCCTGATCCTGGTCTGTCTTCTCTCTCCACAGACTTTCTGCTGTGGATTAACCGCTCGGGCACCGTTCTGCCCCTTTCCCGCATCCCTGCAGCTTCCAAAACTCCCTCTTCCCACCCTGGGACGCCCCCGGCCGCCGTGTCCCTGCGATCCAGTGTCCTGGCCCTCACCTCAGACTTGCAGGACTTTGCCCCCTTCGCTCTGGAGACGCCGAGCAGCCCCGCGGGCTCCCGGGAAAGCAGCCTGGCCGGGAGATTCCTGCCTGTGCTCTGCCCGGCTCCAGGGGGTCCCTGCTTCCAGCCCCCCACGGACTATTACTGCATCCCGAGCAAAGAGGCTTCCCTGGAAAGCCAGGGCAGCTCCACGCTCAGCAGCCCCTCCGAGTGCCTCTCCACGCAGCCGGCCGGAACGCCCGACGGCTCCTCCGCTGCCACGCTCTTCCAGTTCCCCATCGGGAAGATCCTGGAGGAGCAGGAGGCTCCCACCGGCTGCCGCGACCGCTTTCCGGGGGAGCAGCCCCCGGAGCAGCCGCAGGGCAGGAGCCCTTCCCCCGCAGAGGATCCCGGCGCTCCGGCCTCGCCGTGCCGGCCCAGCCCCGTGCGGGACCCAGGCGAGCCCCAGGGAACCGAGGGTGTTCAGAGGTACGGAGAGGGATGGGGTGTCCCGGGATAACGGGGCTGCCCAGGGGGTCCGTCCCCCAGGATAATGGAACGGCCCATGGGCTACATTCCCTGCGATAATGGAGCTGCTACCTTGGGGCTGTGTTCCCTGGGATAACGGGGCTGCCCGGGAGTTCCATCCTTGGGATAACGGGGCCGCCCGTGGGCTCTGTTTCCCAGGATAACCCCCTGTCTCCCGGCAGGGTGGTTCTCTCTGTCAATGACAAGTGGCATTACTGCCAGAATTCCGACATCCTGGTGGGCTCTCGTGCCATGAGGGACCGGCACCTGCGGCTGCTGGGATACTGCCTGGTCCAGGTAGGTGGGAGCCCCTCCTCCCTTGCCTCCCTCCTCCTCCCTCCCCTCGAGGTGGGCTCCGGCATCCCCACTGTAAACATTCCCAATGAAAGCAGTGACTCATCCTCATGGCTCTATTTTCCCTCTCCCTACCCCATCCCAAGAGTTTTTCCATTGGCCGGCAGTGATATCCATGCTAGGACCCTGACGGAAGGCACAGGCGAGGGCACGACCACCTCGTGTGCTGCAGGAATCCCATTCCTGATCCCAGTGCTGGGATCCAGGATGCTGATTCTGCTGCGGGTGAGGGTGAAAATCCCTCCGATGCCAGCTTTGGAGCCCTGGCTGCGTCAGCACAGCCTCTGGGAGAGCTGAGAATAACAAAGCCTTGAGGCTTCCCCACCACCTCTGGTTTTCCTCCAGGAGGATTTCTGAGATGGTTTTTAGCCTGAGGATGGATCTCACTGTTGAAAACCACTTGGAAATGCAGGCCTCGTGTGCCTGCTTGAGCCTCCCTTTTGGAATCATGGGAATCACAGCCCCGTAACCATTCCGAGAGCTCTGCGGTCCCCTCGTGCTGCTGAGCTGCTCCGAATTCCCGAATTCCCAGCGTGTACCGGTTTGGCTCACATGAAGCTCTTGCTGTGGGGATCCCAGGCTGCAGAGCTCCCAGCACTGCCAGCCCCGCCACGGATCCAGGTCCCTGAGCTCCACATGGATTTAGATCCTCCAGGGATGGAGACTCGTCCTCTGCTCTGGGCAGCCTCTGCCAGGTCTTCACCACTCTTTCCATGAAGGGATTGTTCCCAATGTCTAATCTAATCCTCCCCCAGCACAACTTGAGGCAGTTTCCTCTCATCCCATCCCTTGTTCCTTGGAAGCAGAGCCTGATCCCCACCTGACTCCAACCTCCTTTTCCATGGATCTGGGTTTTCCCGCTCCCTGTGTGCGCGGGATCAGCTGCTCCAGCTGGAGCGCGATCAGGAATCACTGAGGCCATGGGAGCTCTGCCCGGATCCTTGTGATGTTCTCCCTGTGGATGCAGGAGCACAAATCCTTGATCCCATCCCCTCTTCCCTCTCCATCAGCAGCAAATGAATGCGGATTGAGGCACGGAGAGCGGGGCCGTGGCTCTGATCCGTGGGTTTCTCCTCTTCCAATCCCAGCAGAGAGTGGCTGAGGTTCTCTGGAGCCTCTGGAGATCCTCCAGCCCAGCCCCAGCTGCTGGAATTCTGGAATTCTCAGACAGATTGCTTCCAGGTAAACTGTTCCTGGCGGATTGTGTCTGTGCCTTGTTCCATGCTGCTGGGCACTGCCCTGTCCTCTGTGCGGCTCCTGGATACGATTCCTGATCTTTTTGGTCTCTGGCTCTGCCAGGCTCTACTCCCATAGCCCAAACTTTACTCCCATATCCAGTACTTTATTCCCATATCCCTTGCTTTACTCCCATCATCATCCTGTGGCTTTCTGGTCAGTCCATGCCTTGTTCTGGGAGTCAGTGCCGGACACTCCGGATGGGTCTCCCCAGTGCTGAGCAGCAGAGAAGGATCAACTCCCTCAGCTCTTCCCAACATTCCCAGGATGCCATTGGCTGCAGATTGAGGCTCCCTCAGCTGGGATTTGCTGTTTGGGCTGGGATCCAGCTGGACACAGAGCCTGGCAGCTCCCTGTGGGAGCCAGGAGCTGCGCTGCCTGTGTGCCTGGCACATCCTGGAGCTGGCTGGGAATGTGCAGGGCTGTGCCAGGGCCGTGCCAGGTTCGTGCTGCCCCTTGGATCCTGCTGATCCGATGGCGGATTTGCCGGTGCCTCTGGACAGGGCTTCCTTCGAGCAGAGCTGCTCCTTCCCAGGGCTCCCGTAGGAATGGCAAGGGCTGTTGCCAAGGCTGGAATCCAGATCCTTCCTTGCCTCCAGTCCCCGGCTGGACCTGCCAGTTGCTCCTTTCCTTCTGGAAGTGGTGGGAGCTGCAGGATCACCCTCAGCCCTTTCCGATGTTCCTTTTCCTGGTGATCCTGATCTTTGCTCCCAGATGGCTCTTTTCCCTCAGCAGTTTCTTGGCAGGCACGCGCTTTGTCCTTCTGGAATCCTGCCTGGATGTGCTGTTCCCGCAGCCCCTGTCCTGGCTCTGGCCCTGCTCGCTTCCAGCTGGTGCCGCTGCTCCTTCCGGAGGGAGGTGGCTCCAACCCAGAACCTTTGATTTGGAGCCACTGTGGCCAGCGGACTTGGCTGCTTCTCTCCGGGGAAAGCTGGGAGCCACCTTCACCCCATTCCCGCCTGGGAATGACTGAGAGCAGGACTCGTGTAGCTCCCATGCCGGATCTGCTCTTCCCACCAAGCCCCCGTTCCAAGTTTTCCCACTCTCTCCTTTCCCAGTGCCTGCTCTCAGCTCCGTTTCTCACTGTGCCGGTGGAGAAAAATCTTCCTCCAGTGTGGAATGATTGGCAGCTCCGGAGGGGCTGTGGGGTTCTCTCCCAGGAGCTGTGGGCGCTGGAGCTCGGGCTGGCCGGCAGCATTCCCACAGCACTGGCTCTGTGCAGGCTCCCTCAGAGGCTGGGATCCATAGGATCTCCAGGCCCCACAAAGAACTCTTCTTGTGCTCCCATTGAATCTGTTAGGCTGGAAAAGACTTGTAGGATCTTGGAGTCCAACTGTAAACCCAGCACTGCCAACTCCAATCCATGTCTCATCCATGTGGATTTTAAACCCCTCCAGGAATGGTGACTCCGTTCTTCTTTGGCAGCCTCTGCCAGGGCTTGACAAGCCTTTCCGTGAAGGGATTTTTTCCCAATAGCCAAGTCTCATATTCCCAGGAGGGAGGGGTTGAGCTGCAGCCGGGTGTTGCCGTGGCCCCATCTCGGCCGGGAGCTGTGTTTGGGTCTCTCCAGTGCCTGTATCCTGGTCCCGCTCCATCCTGCTTCTGCCTCCTCCAGGGGTGTTGGATCCACAGAGCTTCCAGCCCTCCCAGCAATCCCCATTATCCCAGAGGCTCCTCTCGTCCCTGCAGGTGTCCGGGATTTATTCCCGGTTGTGTTTGCTGCTCTGGGGCAGGGAGTGCTCCTGGTTCCACAAACAGGTCCACCTCGGCTTTCCCAGTGGGATCTCTGCTCCCTGGGCCAAAGGAGGGAGGAGGTGGCCTTTGGGAATCCTGGAGCCTCCTTTCCTTGGCAGACTGGATAAAAGGCTGAAGCTGGAAAGGAACCGTTCCGTGCTCCCATCTCCATCCCACAGCCCTTCCTTGTCTGTTCCCATCTCCAGCCCTGGCCCTTCCTTCTCTGTTCCCATTTCCATCCCGTGTCTCTTCCTTCTCTGTTCCCACCTCCATCCTTCCTTTCCGTAGGGAATATGCCCCTCGCCCCAGGCAGTCGACAGGATCCCAGGGCTTGAATTTGGGATTCGAGGTTGGGAGGCTGCCATTGGCTCGGGCGGGCAGGGACCGGGACGCAGCCCCCTCCCCTTGCGTTGCCCGGGTTCGGTGGCACTCGGAGCCCTCACTCCGCCAGGAATGGCCCCGATGCCGGGGTCCGGAGCGTGACAGGTTCTCCTGCTTCCCTTGCAGCTGCCGTACACGGAGCTGGAGAAGGTGAGCGGGATCGAGGAGGCCAAGCTGTACCTGCGGCGGAAGCTGCGGGAGCTGCGCTGCTGAGGGGCAGACACCCGGAATCCGGGCGGGAACAACGGGGGGGGCTCCAGCCCCTTCCGGGGGGGGCGCGCGATGCCCCCCAATCCCAGGGGATCCGGGCCGGGCTGGGGGGTAGAACGGGAAGCTGCTCCGAGATATTTATTGCCGTTAGCGGGGTCTGGGGGTGAATCCCGGTGTGCAGGGAATGGGGGGGCTGTGCTGGGAGTGGGGGGGGGGGGGGTGGCACAGGGGCTGCTCCCCTGCCCTGAGCCGGGGAGGGGGGCGGGGGAGGATTTGGGAATTGGGAGGGGGCGGAATTTACAATAAAACCGGTGAAAAGTGTGCAAAGTCCATTTGGTTTTATTGGCCGGAGCCGAACAGGGAGAGCTGGATCCAGGACAGGGAGATGCCCTCCACCCCATCCCATCGGACCCAGAAAAGGGAGACCTGGATCCAGAACAGGGAGACACCACCTCATCCCCTGGATCCGAGACAGGCAGATCTAAATCTGAATCAGGGAGAAAGAACCTGGATGTGGAACAGGGAGATATCCCTGCCCCCCGAGCCCTTGGATCCATAACAGGGAGAACGTGGATACAGAACAGGGTAACCCCCCCAAACCCCAGCCCCTGATCCAGAACTGAGTGATCCTCCAACCTCCCTGGATCCAGAACAGGGTGACCGCCCACGCACCTGGATTTGGGACAGGGTGACCTGGATGCGGCGCAGGGTGACCCCCCAGCGCCGGACACGGGCAGTGGTGCCCGCAGGGGTCTCCCCCCACCCCACGCCTCCCCCCGCAGCTCATTACAAAGCCGTTTATTGCCACGTTAATTGTTAAATAAAACCGGGGGGAGGGGTTGGCGGCGGCCGATTGTCCGGTGGGACTCCCGGGGGGATTTTGCCCCACGGCGCGGTCAGGATGGAGCCCGGGGATTCCCGGCGGCTCTTTGGCGAGAAGACACGGGGCGGGGGGAGCGGGCGGCGGGGGGGCGCAGCTCCGGTGGGAACGGCTCCGGCGCTCCCGGCGGCACCGCGGTTACAGCGGTACCGGCCCCGCGGTGGCCCCGGCATCCCCGCGGTCACACCGGCATCGGCATCTCGTTGTACTCGTCCACGCCTTCCCGCTCGTCCAGGACGGGCTCCGCCTCATCGGCGTCCAACTGCGGGAGGCGGCGGCTGAGCCGGCGCCCAAGGCTCCGCGGCCACACCGGGGAGCGGGCGGTGGCACCGGCACTCGGGGATGGGACTGGGACACACGGATAGCACCGGGATGTGGGGATGGCATCAGGCCATAGGGATGGCGCTGGCATGTGGGGATGGCATCGGGAAGCGGGGATGGTGCCAGGATGCGGGGATGGCACTGGGATGCAGTGATAGCACCAGGAAACAGGGATGGCACCGGGGCATAGGGATGGCGCTGAGATGCCAGGACGGCACCGGTTTGCAGGGACGGTAGCAGGACCCAGGGAGGGTGGCAGGACACAGGGATGGCCCCGGGATGCGGGGATGGTGGCAGGATGCAGAGATGGCACTGGAACGCGGGGATGGCACCAGGATACAGGATGGTGCTGGGACGTGAGGATGGCACTGGGATGCAGGGATGGTGCCAGGATGCAGAGATGGCACTGGGACGCGGGGATGGCACCAGGACACAGGGTGGCACTGAGACGTGGGACACAGGGCAGGCACTTACACACTTCATCTCGCGGTCGGTGAAGATGCGGCGCAGGACGTACATGCGGAGTGGGACGGTGAGGATAAGGATGAAGGGGAAGGCCAGGGAGGCGACAGTGGACATGACGGCCCAGAGCACGGCCAGGCACGCCAACTGCAGCGCTGTGAACAGGTGCATCCGCAGCGTCCGCACCTGCATGGACACAGCGTCAGTGCCCAGACACAGCACCAGCACCCGGCACAGCCCCATCACGGACACCAGGCGATGGCCCTGGACCTCACTCCCGAAAACCGGATTGGCCAAGCCCCACGGATGCCCTGGTGCCCCCAATCCGAGGATGCTCCCAACCCAAGTGTGCTCCCAGCCCAAGGGTGCTCCAAGCCCAAGGTTGCTCCCAGCCCAAGGATGCACCCAGTCCAAGGAGGCTCCCAACCTCACGCAGCTCCCAAGCCAAGGGGGGCTGCCAGCCCACCGACGGTCCAGGTGCATGGATGCTCCCAACCCAGTGGTGTTCCTGCCCTAATGCTGCTCAAATCCAAGAGTGCTCCTGCTCTAAGGGTGCCCCTGACTCAAAGAGGAACAACACAAGGATGTTCCCAACCGAAGGATGCGCCCAATCCAATGGTGCTCCTGACCCAATGCTACTTACAGTCCAAGAGGGCTCCCAACCCAAAGCTGCTCCCAACCCAAGGGGCCTCCTGATCCAAGGATGCCCCTGATCCAAGGGGCTTCCCAATCCAGTACCAACCCCAGGGAGGCCCTAGCCTGGCTGCTGCCGTCCAGGATGGTCCCACCTCCCCCAAGGCCCCCCGACCTTTTTGACGTAGGTGACGTCGGGGTGGTGCTTGGGGGGCATCAGCAGGAGCTGCAGGCGCTCATAGAACTGGATCCCATTGAGGGAGGTGACGCCCATGTAGAGGAAGATCCCGAAGAGCACAGCCAGCGGGATCTGCCGCAGGAGGTCCCCGATGACGATGGACAGACCTGGGCGGAGCGGGATCAGCCAGGATAGGGGGGACCCAGATAGGGGGAACCCTCTCCCGGTCACCCCTACAACCCTAGGGGGAGGATCCAGGATCCTCAGGGATGAGACAGCTGCACGGATCTGGCCAAGGGTGTGTGGTGGTCCCTCCCCACCATTCCCCCAGGGCCGGGACAGACGGACAGAGGCCAATGGACAGAGCAGGCCAGGAAAGGGCAAGGCAGGGCAGGGCAGGACCTACCGACAAGCACGGCCACCAGGAGCCCGGTGACGCGCTGCTCCTTCACCTCCTGGATCCTGGGCTTGTCCCCCGGCGCCACGGCCTTGCTGATGACGGTGAGTGCGTTGGCGTGGGTGACCGAGCGCACGGTGGCGGCCGCCAGCCAGGGCAGCCCGAAGAGTGCCAGGAACCCGCCCATGGCCACGATCAGCAGCAGGTCCAGGTGGAACCCCGAGCCCTTCTGCAGCTTCCGCTCCTTCTTGCTGATGATCAGCCTGGGCACAGGGGTGGGCGGTTGGCTCGGCTCGGCTCACTTCAGCACAGCTCAGCTCACTTTAGCACAGCTCAGCTTGGCATGGCTTGGAACAGCACTGCTCAGTCAGCTTGGCACGGCTCGGCTCAGCACATCTGGGCACGGCTCAGCTCAGCCCTGCTCATTAGGGCTCAGTTTGGCACTGCACAGAACAGCTCAGCACAACACAGTTCAGCACAGCTTGGCATTGCTGGGCACAGCACAGCTCAGCTCAGTTTGGTACCACTCAGCTTGGCACAGCTCAGCAGTTTGGCACAGCTCAGCTTAGCTTGGCTCTGCTCAGCTCAGCTCAGCTTGGCATGGCACAGCTTGGCACGGCCTGGCACAGCTCAGCCTGGCATGGCACAGCTCAGCATAGCTTGGCACAGCTTGGCATGTCTTGGTACAGCTTGGCCTGGCACAGCTCAAGCCTGGGATGGTACAGCTTGGCATGACTCAGCAGAGCTCAGCAAGGCTCAGCCTGGCACAGCTCGGCCTGGCTTGGCACAGCTCAGCCTGGCACAGCTTGGCCTAGCACAGCTCAGCCTGGAACGGCTTGGCCTGGCATGGCAGGGCACAGCTCAGCCTGGCATGGCTCGCCTGGCACAGCTCGGTTCAGTCTGGCACAGCTCAGTGCAGCTTGGCACAGCTCGGCCTGCCACAGCTCAGCATAGCTTGGCATGGCTTGGCACAGTTCAGCATGGCTCGGCCTGGCACGGCTCGGCCTGGCTCAGCCTGGCACAGCTCCCCTGCCCCCCACTGTCCCAGTGCCCCCGCTCACGTGGTGATCTGGGTCTCCATGAAGATGAGGATGAAGACGAGGAGCGCGGGGAGGCCGCTGGCCGCCATCATCCAGGGCGGGAAGGGGCGGTGCTGCCCCAGGGGGTTGATCACCCACCCACGTCGCGACGGCGCCGTCACTGAGAGCCCCCGTGGCACGCTCAGCTTCTGGGGGGCACGGTGGGTCACGGGGGGGGCACTGGGGGCACTGAGAATGGGGGGGCACTGGGAGTGGGATGAGGGGCACTGGGAACTGTGGGCTCAGCTTCTGGGGGGCACAGAGGGTCATGGGGGGCACTGGGGGCACTAGGAGCAGTAGGAGTGGGAGAGGCACTGGGGGCACTGGGAGCAGTAGGAGTGGGAGAGGCACTGGGGGCACTGGGAGTTGGGGGGATATTGGGAGCACTGGGAATGGGATGGGGGGCACTGGGGGCACTAGGAGCAGTGGGAGTGGGGGGGCACTGGGTGAATTCGGATTGGGGGGGATTGGGAGCACTGGGAGTGGGACGGAGGGGCACTGGGGGGGTCACTGGGAGCACTGGGAATGGGGGGGCACTGGGAGTGGGATGAGGGGCACTGGGAGTGGGATGGGGGCACTGGAAGCATTGGGAATGGAATGGGGAGCAGTGGGCTCAGCTTCTTGGGGGGGGCACTGGGAGCAATGGAAATGGGATAGAGGGGGCACTGGGAGGCACTGGGAGCAGTGGGAATCGGATCGGGGGGGGGCACTGGGTGGCTGCGGGGGGCGCTCACCTGGGTGTAGGTGTCCTGGATGCTGTAATCAACCAACACCATCACCAGGATGGCGATGGGAACCCCGAAATCCCCGATGAGCCGTCGGATCTGGGGGCAGGGGCACGACACGGGGTCAGGTGGTTTCCATCCCATCCCACCCCATCCTCATCCTCATCCCCATCCCACCCCATCCCACCCCATCCCACCCCATCCCACCCCATCCCCCCACACACCCTTCCTGGGAAGAACCGGCTGTTCTTGAACTTGCGCAGGAAGAAGGCGATGAAGAAGGTCCCGGCCATGAGCACCAGGGAGAGCAGGGCCGTGTTGGGTTGTCCGGTCACCCTGGCGGCGCCGGGGCTGCTCCCGGTGCCGTTGCCCCAGGGCTCGGTGCCGTTAGACACCTCGGAACCGTTGGCCGGGAGGCAGCCGTGCAGAGGGTGCTCCTGGAAGATCTGCGGGAACAAAATCTCAGGTGGGTCCCACCCCATCCTGTCCCATCTCATCCCCAGCTCCAGCCCAACCCAAGCTATCCCCAGCCCACTCCATCCCATCCCCATCCTATCCCCATTCCCATCCCCATTCAATTCCCATCCCATCCCCACCCCATTCCATTCCCATCCCCATTCCATTCCCATCCCATCCCCATCCCCATCCCCATTCCCATCCCCATCCCCATTCCCATTCCCATTCCCATCCCCATCCCCATTCCCATTCCCATTCCCATCCCCATTCCCATCCCATCCTATCCCATCCCATCCCCATTCCCATCCCCATTCCCATCCCCATTCCCATTCCCATTCCCATTCCCATCCCCATTCCCATCCCATCCTATCCCATCCCATCCCCATTCCCATTCCCATCCCATCCCCATCCCCATCCCCATCCCCATTCCCATTCCCATCCCCATCCCCATCCCCATCCCCATCCCATCCCCATCCCCATCCCCATTCCCATTCCATCCCCATCCCCATTCCCATTCCCATCCCATCCCCATCCCCATCCCCATTCCCATTCCCATTCCCATCCCCATCCCCATTCCCATCCCATCCCCATCCCCATTCCCATCCCATCCCCATCCCCATTCCCATCCCATCCTATCCTATCCCATCCCATCCCATCCCCACCCCATCCCACCCCACCCCATCCCACCCCATCCCATCCCACCCCATCCCACCCCACCCCATCCCATCCCATTCCCATCCCACCCCATCCCACCCCATCCCACCCCACCCCATCCCATCCCACCCCATCCCATCCCATCCCATCCCATCCCATCCCATTCCATTCCCATCCCACCCCATCCCATCCCATCCCATCCCATCCCATCCCATTCCCATCCCACCCCATCCCATCCCATCCCATCCCATCCCATCCCATCCCATCCCATCCCACCCCATCCCATCCCCACCCCATTCCATTCCCATCCCATCCCCACCCCATTCCATTCCCATCCCCATCCCCATCCCCATCCCCATCCCCATCCCCATCCCCATCCCATTCTCCCCTCTCCGTGCCAGCTCCCACCTTGACCAGTTTGGAGAAGGTCTCGTAGATGAAGATGAGGGAGATGAGGAGGGCGAAGATCTCCTGGGTGAAGCGCGACACGAAGCGCACCAGGAAGCTGCCCTCGAGGGCCACCATCAGCAGGACGATGAGGATGAGCCAGAACCCGATCCAGACGCGCCCCACCAGGTACTCCAGGCCGTTGGAGGTGCAGAACTGCCCCAGACACACAGACAGGGCAGGGTGAAACAGACAGGACGGACAGACAGGATAGGACAGGATGGGACGGGACAGGACAAGATAGGACGGGACGGGACAGGATGGGACAGACAGGACGGGACACACGGATGGGATGGAACAGGCAGATGGGATGGGATGGGACAGGACGGCACGGGATGGGTCAGATGGACAGGACAGGACAGGATGGGAGGGGCCAGATGGACAGGACAGGACAGACAGACAGGACGGGACAGACAAGACAGTTCAGAAAGGATAGGACAGACAGGACAGGACAGGACAGACGGACAGGACAGGATTGGACAGGACAGGATTGGACAGGATGGGACAGACGGACAGGACAGGATTGGACAGGACAGGATTGGACAGGATGGGACAGACGGACAGGACAGGATTGAACAGGACAGGATTGGACAGGACGGGACGGGACAGGAGAGGCCAGATGGACACGACAGGACGGGACAGGACAGACGGACGGGACAGGACAGGACGGGACAGACGGACGGGACAGGACTGGACAGGACAGGATTGGACAGGACGGGACGGGACAGGAGAGGCCAGATGGACACGACAGGACGGGACAGGACAGACGGACGGGACAGGACAGGACAGGACAGACGGACGGGACAGGACAGGACAGGACAGACGGACGGGACAGGACAGGACAGGACAGACAGGATGGGACGGGACAGGAGAGGCCAGATGGACACGACAGGACGGGACAGGACAGACGGACGGGACAGGACGGGACAGGACAGACAGGATGGGACAGGACAGACGGACAGGATGGGATGGGACAGGATGGGACAGACAGACAGGATGGGACAAATGGACAGGACGAGACAGATAGGATAGGACAGGACAGACGGACAGGACAGACAGACAGATGGGCTGAGCCTTCAGGATGGGCATGGCATGGGAGCCAGGGGTGGGAGCTACCCCACAGATCCCAGGAACCACCCCCAGATTCCCAGAATGTCCCTCTATCCCTACAGATCCCAGGAACGTTCCCCCAGCCCCCCGGCCGATCCTGGGACATTCCTCCCCAGCCCCAGGGATTCCAGGAACATCCCCCCAGCCCCAGGGATCCCGGGAACGTCCCCCCAGCCCCAGGGATCCCGGGAACGTCCTCCCAGCCCCTCCTGTCCCCAGGAACATCCCCGCAGATCCCGGGAATGGCTCACGGTGAAGAAGGCCTCCTCGAAGACAAGCAGGGGCCCCGAGAAGCCGATGATGAGCAGGGGTTGGGCCCCCAGGAGGCAGAAGAGGATGCCCTGCAGCGACGTCGAGAGGATCAGCTCCGACACCCCCATCAGGTCCTGCGTCTTCTCCCCTGCGGGCGCCGCCACATCAGCAACTCCGGCCTGGATTCCAACTCCCTCCCCAGGGCCCAGTTTTCCATCCCCAGATCCCAGCTCCCCATCCCCGGGACCCAGTTCTCCATCCCTGAATCCCAGTTCTCCAACTCCAGGTCCTGATTCTCCAGTTCTGGGTCCCAATGCTCCATCCCCAGGGCCCCATTCCCCATACCAATTCCCAGTTCTCCGTCCTTGGATCCCCATTCTCCAACCCCAAATCCCGATTCTCCAGTTCTGGGTCCCAATTCCCCATCCCCGGCTCCCAATCCTCCATTCCTGAGCCCAAATTCTCCATTTCCACATGCTGATTCTCCATCCTTGGGTCTGGAATCTCTATCCCTGATCCCCAATTCTCCATCCCCTGGTCCTGATTCCCCATCCCTGGGTCCCAATTCTTCATCTCCAATCCTCAATTCCCCATCCCCGATCCCCAGTTCTTCATCCTGAACCCCAGTTCCCTATTCCCAGGTCCCAATGCTCCATCCCTGAGCCCCAATTCTCCATTTCCACATCCTGATTCTCCATCCTTGGGTCTGGAATCTCCATCCCTGGTTCTGGGCTCTCCATTCCTGGTTCCAGACTCCCCATCCCTGATCCCCGATTCTTCATCCTGGACCCCAATTCCCTGTCCCCAGGTCCCAATTCCTTATCCCTGGGTCTGGAATCTCCATCCCTGTTTCTGGACTCTGCATCTCTGGGTCCCAATTCTCCATCCCTGGCTGTGGACTCTCCATCCCCTCTCCCCGCTCCCCAGTTCCTCTCTCCCGGCCATTCTCCCTGGTGTCCCCTCTCCCTGCTCCCCGGCTCCTGGCCATTCCCCGGCTCCCCGCCTGCCGGGCGCCCCCCGCACCGAGCAGCCCCCCAAAGGTGATGGCGGGCGAGAGGGCGGCGAAGTAGATGAAGATGGCGGCGGCGAGGCACTGCGGGCTGAGAGCGTCGCGGAAGTCGCTCAGGTACTTGGGGTAGCGACGCCGCACGTCGCGGATCAGCCCTCCGAAGGGGCGCCCCGTGCGCCGCAGGGGGTCGTCCTCCTCCGACCCCTCCTCCTCCTCCTCCACCTTCAGCTTCAGCAGCGCTGACGGACAGACGGCCGGATGGACGGACAGATGGATGGACAGACAGGCGGACAGATGGGTGGTGAGTCCCTGCCAGACGCGTGCTCCCCATTCCCAGGACCCAGCTCTCCATCCCCAGATCCTGATTCCCCATCCCAGGCCTTGATTCCCCAACCTGAGGTCCCAGTTCCCCATCCTTGGGTCCCAACTCTCCAACCTGAGGTCCCGATTCTCAAACCCAAGATCCCAGTTTCCCATCCTTGGGTCCCAATTCTCCAACAAAAAAGTCCTGATTCTCCAACCTGAGGTCCCAGCTCCGCATCCTTGGGTCTCGATTCTCCAACCCAAGGTCCCAATTCCCCATCTTGGGTCGCGATTCTCCAACCCCAGGTCCCGATTCTCCAACCTGAGGTCCCGATTCTGCCTCGTCGTGTCCCTATTCTCCAATCCAAGGTCCCAATTCCCTATCTTGGGTCTTGATTCCCCATCCCAAGCCCCAGTTTCCCATCTTTGGGTCCCGATTCCCCAACCCAAGGCTCCGATTCCCCAACCCAAGGTCCAGATTCCCCAATCTGAGGTCCCAGTGCCCCACTGTGGATCCCAGTTCTCCATCCCAGGCCCCGATTCCCTGTCCTTGGGTCTTGATTCCCCAACCTGAGGTCCCGGTTCCCCCTCCCCGCCCCTCGGGGCGCGTTCCTGGCCCCACCTTTCTCCTCGGGGGACTTGGGCTCGGGCAGCAGGCGCCGCTCCTGCTCCTGGCGCTTGCGGAGCATCTGCCTCTGGAAGTGGGCGACACTGCGCAGGAGCTCCTCGCCCTGCACCTCGGAGGGCGGCAGCACCACGCTGCAGTCTAGGAACGCGTTGATGGCCGTCAGCAGGTCCTGCCGCGCGTCCGCCAGGTATGCGGCCTCGTGGAATTGCTGCCAGGACGGGGGGGAGGGGGATGAGGACCTGGGATGGGGAATTGGGGCCTGGAATGGGGAATTGTGAACCCAGAAATGGGGAATGGGGGACCAAAGGATGGAGAATGGGGCCCCAGAGATGGGGAATTGGGACCTGGGGATGGAGAATTGGGAGCTGGGGATGGAGATTTGGGACCCAGGGATAGGCTATCAGGACCTGGGGATGGGGAATCAGGAACAAGGATGGGGAACTGGGGGACCCAAGGATGGAGAAATGGGACCTCAGATGGACAACCAGGACCCAGGGATGGGAAACTGGGGACCAGGATAGGGAAATGGGGACCTGGAGATGAAGAATGGGGACTCAGGGATGGGGAATTGGGACCTGGAGATGGAAAATCTGGGACCCAGGGATGGAGAATCTAGGACGAGGGTTGGAGAATGGGGGAGTGGGGATGAGGAATGGGGACCCGGGGGTGGGGAACTAGGACCTGGGGATGGAGAATGGGCATCTGGGGACCGGAAACTGGGGGCCAGGATGGGGAATGGGGACCTGGGGATGGGGAATGGGGGACAGGGATGGAGAATTGCGATCTGTGGTTGGGGAATCTGGGACCAGGGATGGAGAATGGGGGAGTGGGGATGGAGAATGGGGACCCAGGAATGGGGAAGGTGGTCCCAGCTGGGGCCCCCGCACACCTTGTCGGACATGAGGGTGGAGATGGAGCGGCCGATCTCGTGGTAGTCCATGTGGGTGCTGCTGGGGCCCAGGAGCACGAAGAGGAATCGCACAGGCACCGGCACCTCCAGCACCGAGTCCAGCTCGGCTGCCTCACGCAGACGCACGAACGCCATGGTGGGTTGGTCCAGGAACGCCACGCAGCCTGCGGGCATGGGGGGTCAGGGGGCACAGGGGGGCACCACGGGGTGCAGGCGTGCAGGGGTCACCGTGGGGCATGGGGGATCATTGTGGAGTGCAGGCGTGCATGGGGCCACTGTGGGGCATGGGGGGGTCACCGTGGGGTGCAGGCGTGCAGGGGGTCACTGTGGGGCATAGGGGGGGTCACCGTGGGGTGCAGGAGTGTAGGGGGTCACCATGAGGCTCAGGGGGTCACCATGGGCCCAGGGGGTCACCATGGGTGCAGGAGTGTAGCGGGTCACCATGAGGCTCAGGGGGTCACCGTGGGGCCCAGGGGTCACCGTGGGGCTCAGCGGGTCAATGTGGGTCTCATGGGGTTCCCATGGGTCTCCGTGGGTCAATGTGGGGCTCTGGGGGTCAATGCAGAGTGCAGGGAGTCAATGTGGGTCTCATGGGGTCACTGTGGGGCACAGAGGGTCACTGTGGGGCTCAGGGGTCCTCGTGGGTCTCCGTGGGTCCCCCAGCGCCCCCCGTACCCACGAGCACCACGGTTGCCTCCGCGTTCTCTGGGATCTTCTCGAGGAGCTTCAGCTCGTGCTTGGACTTGGAGCGGGTGATGGGCGGCGCCGGGAGCTCCTTCTGCCGGGATGGAGAAGAGGGGTGGGAATGGGGTGGGAACGCTGGGAATGGGTGGGGATGGGGCAGGGATGGGGTGGGGTGGGAATGGCTGGTATTGGACTGGGAATGGGGTGGGAATGGGTGGGGATGGGCTGGAAATAGGGTGGGAATAGGACTGGGAATGGGTAGGAATGGTGGGAACAGCTGAGAACAGATGGGAATGGCTGGGAATGGTGGGAAAGGCTTGGAATCACTGGGAATGGGTGGGAAAGGTTGGGAATGGGTGGGAATACCTAGGAACGGGTGGGAACTGCTAGGAATAGATAGGAATGGGATGGGAATTGACTGGGAATGGGTGGGAATGGCTGGGAACACTGGGAATGGGTGAGAATGATTGGGATTGGGTGGGAATGACTGGGATTGGGTGGGAATACCTAGGATTGGGTGGGAATACCTAGGATTGGGTGGGAATGGCTGGGAACACTGGGAATGGGTGAGAATGATTGGGATTGGGTGGGAATGACTGGGATTGGGTGGGAATACCTAGGATTGGGTGGGAATGGCTGGGAACACTGGGAATGGGTGAGAATGATTGGGATTGGGTGGGAATGACTGGGATTGGGTGGGAATACCTAGGATTGGGTGGGAATGGCTGGGAACACTGGGAATGGGTGAGAATGATTGGGATTGGGTGGGAATGACTGGGATTGGGTGGGAATACCTAGGATTGGGTGGGAATACCTAGGATTGGGTGGGAATGGCTGGGAATGGCTGGGAATGGCTGGGAATGGCTGGGAATGGCTGGGAATGGCTGGGAATCACTGGGAAAGGCTGGGAACACTGGGAATAGCTGGGAGCAGATGGGAATGGCCGGGCTCACCTCACGCTCCAGGTCGAGGCGCACAGGGGGCTCGGCCGCCATCAGGGGCTCGGTGAGGGCCAGTTCGGAGCCGTCGCCCGCGGCGCTGGGGCCATGGTGGGGGCTGAGCAGGGAGCCCAGGCTGCCCGCAGAGATGTTCCGCGGGAATGAGAATTCCTTCTCGTCGCTCGGGTGGCTGCGGGACAGTGGGGTCTGTGCCAACCCACCCGCAGCTGGGGGGCACGGGGGTGTGGGGGGAACGTGGGGGTGTGGTGGTGGGACGTGAGGCTCGGGGGGGTGCGGAGGATGTGGGACGTGCGGCGGGGACATGGGGTTTTGGGGGAGGACATGGGGTGGGGGGGATGTGCGGCATGGGGGGAGGGATTTGGGGCATGAAGGGGAGGGATTTGGGGTGGGGAGGGTTGTGGGGCGTGATGTGGGGACACATGGGGGCATGTGGGGCATACGGGGGGGACACGGGGGGCACAGCAGAGGGGGACACTCAGAGCGCAGTGGGGGGATGTGGTGGAGGACATGGCGGGGGGATGCGTGGGGTGTAGCAGTGGGGGACGTGGGGCACGGTGGGGGGGACGCAAAGGAACAACTGAGGACACGCAGGGGGCTGGGGGCGGGGAGGGAAACGTGGCAAGGGAACACCTGGGGACACTGAGGGGCGCTGTGGGGGGACATGGGGGGCACGGTGGTGGGGGGACGTGTGGGGCATGGGGGAGGATGCGGCAGGGGACACATGGGGACACGTGGGGGGCGTGTCGAGGGTGGGGACACCTGGAGACACGTGGGGGAGTGTCTGGGGCACGGAAACCCGGGGACACGCGGGGGCTTGTCGGGGGTGGGGACATCTGGGGACATATTCGGGGCGCGGACACCTGAGGATGAGTGGGGGACGTGTCGAGTGGGGGACACCAGGGAATACTCGGGGGCGTGTCCGGGGCGGAGATCCCTGGGGACACGCGTGGGCGTGTCCAGGGCGGGGACACCTGGGGACGTGCGGGGGGCGTGTCCGGGGCGGGGACACCTGGGGACGTGCGGGGGGCGTGTCCGGGGCGGGGACACCTGGGGACACGAGAGAGGCGTGTCCGGGGCGGGGGCGGGGACACTTGGGGGACGTGCGGGGGACGTGTCGCGGCGGGGACACCTGGGGACACGCGTGGGCCTGTCGGGGCGGGGACACGCGCGGTCAGCCCCCCACCCCACCTGTGCTTGAGCAGCAGCGCCCGCAGCACCTTCCCGCGGTCCTCGGCGCGGATCTGATCCGTGATCACCATCTGCTCCACCACCTGGTGCGCGACCCCCGGCAGCGTCTTCTGGTCCAGGTCCAGCAGCACCGCCCCTGCGGGGGGATGGCGGGGGGGAAAGGTCAGCAAATACCCCGCTTTCCTGCGATCTAGGGGGTGCTGAGTAATGGGGACCCTCCATTTCCTGGGATCCCACCTTCACAGGATCCGGAGGATAATCCTAGGGGGGGCTGAGGCCATGGAGTGGGCCCGCCCCCGTTTCCTGGGACACCCCCTTCCTGAGCTCTGAGGGAGCTGAAGAATGGGGACCCCTCCCTCCTTCCTCGGATCCATGGGGCCATCTTGGGGGGGCTGAGGCCATGGAAAGGGGACCCCCTCTCCCAGAATCTGGGGGGCTGAGGTCATGGAACAGGGACCCCCCCTTTCCTGGGATCTGGGGGGCTATCCCGAGGGGGCTGAGGAATAGGGATCCCTCCTCTCCCAGGATCCAGGGGCTGAGGACACAGAACAAGAATCCCCCCTTCCTGGGGTCCCCCTTTTCCCGGGACACGGGGGGCTGAGGACATGGGACAGCGACGCGCCCCCCCCCCCCTTGCCCGGAATCTCCCCTTCCTGGGATCCACGGGACCATCCTGAGGGGTTGCTGAGGCCATGGAATGGGGACACCCCCACCCCCTTTCCAGAGTTCATGGGACCATCGCTGGGGGGCTGAGGAACGGGGATTCCCCCTCAAAGGGAGGGGCTGAGGCCACAAGAGGGGAATCCCCACCGTGGGCCAGGGTCCGGCGCAGCTCCAGGAGGCTCCGGAAGGAGAGGGAGGCGACATGGGGCTTCCCCCAGCGCTCGGTCTCCTCCTCCACATCCTCCTCGAACTTGATCCAGCGCGCGGTCTCCTTCCACTGCAGCTCCTGGTTCTTGTCCACCACCAGCTCGTTCAGCTCCACGAAGACCTGCAGCGTGGCCATGGTGGGAACCCGACCGTGGGATCCACCAGGATGGGGGGGCAACCCAACCATGGGGACATCGCACCAGGGTGGTGGGAACCCAACCATGGGGAAGCACCAGGATGGGGGAAACCCAACTGTGGGATTCACCAGGATGGTGGAACCAACCATGGGGAAGCACCAGGATGGTGGGAGTCAACGGTGGGACCCAACAAGATGGGGGGAACCCAATCATGGGATCCACCACGACGGAGGGAACCCAACCATGGGATCCACCAGGATGGGGGGAAGCAGCTGTGGGGTCCACCCAGAGCCCCACCTCATGCGGCTGCCGGTCGTGCTTGCGCTGCCGTGCGCTGGGCTCAGCGTGGTCCTTGCCCACGTGGATCACCTGTGCCTTCGCGCTCTTTCGTACCAGGTGCCGCCGCACGCCTGGCACATCCTCAAAGCGGTGACCTAGGAGGGACAATGGGGACCACGGAATCATGGAACCATGGAGTGAGTTGGGCTGGAAGGACCCCAAAGCCCATCCAGTCTCCCACCCCCTGCCGGGGCAAGGACATCTCCCCCTGGATCAGGGGGATCCAAGCCCCACCCAGCCTTTCCTTGAGCACCTCCAGGGGTGGGATCTGGGGGTTCTGGATGGCACCAACTTAGAATCATGGAACCATGGAATAACCCTCCTGGCACTGCCACCCCCATCCCCCCCTTCCCCCTGTCCCACCCTGCACTGCCCCCTCTAACACTTGCCCCCTTGTGTCCCCCTTTCCCACCCCCCTCCCCCGTGGCACTGCCCCCCTGTCCCTCACCCCCATCCCTCCCCATCCGACCCCCTGGCACTGCCCACCCCAGCACTGCCCCCTCCTGGCACTGCCCCTCCCCTGGCATTGGTCCCCCTTGTCCGTCCTGTCCTGTCCACCCCAGCACTGTCCGCCCACCATCACTGTCTCCCCCTGTCTCCCCATCTCCTCCCTCCCTGCCCTGCCCTCCCTCTCCCCCCCTCTTCTCCCCCCCAGCACTGTCATCCCCCCCTCTGGCACTGTCCCCCCTGCCAACCCCCCATCACTGCCTCCCTGTCCGGCACTGTCCCCCCTGCCCCCCCATCACTGCACACCGCCCCCCCAATCACTGCCTCCCCCGTCCCCCCATCTCCCCTATCACTGCCCCCCCCATCCCCACTGTTTCCCCCTCTCCCAGCACTGGCCCCCCGTGCCCACCTGTCTCCCCCCGCACCCAGCACTGCTGCTCCATCTCCCCCTGTCCCCCCCATCACTGCCCCCCGTCCCCCCGTCTCCCCTCCTCTCAGCACTACCCCCCTGTTCCCCCTTCTTCTCCCCCCCCGGCACTGTCATCCTCCTCCTCCGACACTGTCTCCCCTGCCATCACTGCCCTCCTGTCCGCCACTGTCCCCTCCTGGCCCCCCATCACTGACCCCCGTCCCCATGTGCCCCCCCATCACTGCCCCCCTGTCACTCCTGTCACCTCTCAGCACTGTCCCCCCCATCCCCACTTTCTCCCCCTCTCCCAGCACTGCCCCCTCGTCACTCCTGTCACCCCCCCCAGCACTGCCCCCCCGTTCGCCCCATCCCCCCCCAGCACTGCCCCCCCATCCCCACTGTCTCCCCCTCTCCCAGCACTGGCCCCTGTCCCCTCCTTTCCCCGTCCCCCCCTCACTCTTCATGCCGTCCAGGTGCGCGGTGCCCAGGGTCTGGGCCTCGCTCTCGTCCGTGGGCACCTGCTGGAAGCGGGGGTGCTGGGTGCCCGTCCTGCTGCCGATGCGGCGCCGCTCCTGCAGGTTGTAACTGCGGTGCCCACGGCCCGGGGAGCCCCGCTCGGCGCCCGCCGGTGCCGCCTCCGCCCGCGACGCATCGGGGCTGTGGGGCAGCGGGGGTCAGGGGGGGAACAGCCTGCCCCACGGCCCGGCTGGGGGGGGAGCTATGGGGCAGGTAGCGCTATGGGGGTGGTACTGCCGTGGGGCAGATGCAGGTATGGGGCAGATGCCATCATGGGGCAGGCAGAGGCGCTGCTGCCCACCCCCCCGCCCCGCAATCCCACGCCACCTGTGCCATGCCCCCGGCCTCTCTTACCTGCCAGCCCGGGGGGAGGCGGCTCCGGGGAGCTCCGGGGGCGCTCCGGGCGCTGCCGGGGACCGCGGGGGCTCCTCCGCCCGGCGGGTGTCGCTCAGCTCATCCTCCTGCAGGAAAAACTGCGGGGGTACGGGACCTGAGCGGCTCCTCCAGCTCCGCTCCCAGCTCCAGCACTCCCAGTTCCAGCTCCTCTCCAAGCTCTGGTGTCCCCAGTTCCTCTCCCCCATCCCCTTTCCCAGCTCCAGCGTCCCCAGCTCCGGTGTCCCCATCTCCAACGTCTCCAGCCCCTCTCCCAGCTCCAGTGTTCCCAGTTCCTCTCGCCCATCCCCTCTCCCAGCTCCAGTGTCCCCAGTTCCTCTCCCCCAGCCCCTTTCCCAGCTCCAGTGTCCCCAGCCGCGATGTCCCCAGTTCCTCTCCCCCAGCTCTTCTCCCAGCTCCGGGGCCGTGTGTCCCCCTGTCCCGACCTGCACGGCCTCCGGCGGCCGCAGCTCCTCGGCAGAGCGCTCGGTCTCGGTGTCGCCCCCCTCCTCCTCATCCTCCTCAGCCTCCTCGATGGGGGGCGCCTCGCCGGGGGCCGGGGAGCGGCGCGGCTTCTGCTTCCCCTTCTTGGGGGGCCCCTTCTTGCGGCGGGCGGCGGGGGGGAGATGGGTGGAGAGCGGGTGGTGGATGTGGTGGGACGACTGACGGTGGTCTGGGGGGACAGGGGGTCGGCATTCACCCCGACGGCCATCCCGCTGCCCATCCCTCCTCCCATCCCACCATCCCCACCCTCATCCCGCCCCCATTACGCTCTCCCACCCCTCTCCCTCGCTCTCCCGTCCCTCTCCCACCCCGTTCCCGCCCCGTTCCCATCCCTCTCTCATCCTTTTCCCACCCCCTTCCCGCCCCTCTCCCGCCCCGTTCCCCCCATTCCCGCCCCTCTCCCGCCCCGCTCACACTCGAAGTCCTCCTCCCCGTAGCTCCTCCCGCCCTCCTCGCCGCTCCTTGGCCGCGCCTCGCTCAGGATCTCCTCGAAGCGCTCCACCCCCAGCGCCTTGTTCAGGTCCTTCTCCTCCTCCTCCTCCTCCGCCGGGAACACGGGCGAGACGGTGCCCGGCACCTCCTGCTCGGGCTGGGGTGACACCGGGGCTCAGCGCGGCGCCGGGAACGCTGGTGCCGCGCTTACCCCGTGTATCCCAGTATCCCAGTGCCGCGCTTCCCAGTGCCATCATGCCCTGGCATCCCTGGTGCTGCGCTCCCACCATGTATGCTAGTATCCCAGTGCCGCAATTCCCACTGCCAGCATCCCTGGTACTGTGCTTCCCCGGTGTATCCCAGTATCCCAGTGCTGTGCTTCTCGGCGCCACCATCCCCAGTGCTGCGATCCAGCCATGTATCCCAGTATTCCAGTGCCAACTTCCCAGTGCCACCATCTCTGGTGCTGCAGTTCCCAGTGCCAGCATCCCCAGTGCCTTGCTTCCCAGCGCCATCCTGACTCGGCATCCCTGGTACTGCTCTTCCCCAGTGTATCCCAGTGCTATGCTTCCCAGTGCCACCATCCCTGGTATTGCACTTCCCAGTTCCATCCTGCCCTGGCATCCCTGGTGCTGTGATCCAGCCACGTATCCCAGTATCCCAGTGCCACACTTCCCAGTGCCAGCATCCCTGGTACCACGTGTCCCAGTGTATCCCAGTGCCATCTTCCCAGTGCCACCATCCCTGGCACCATGCATCCCAGTGCCAGCAGCCCCAGTGCTGTGATCCAGCCATGTATACCAGTGCCACACTTCCCAGTTCCACTCTGACTTCTCATCCCTGGTGCTGTGCTTCCCCAGTGTATCCCAGTGACAACTTCCCAGTGACACTATTCCTGGTACCGTGCATCCCAGTGCCAGCATCCCCAGTGCTGTGATCCAATCAGTGTATCCCAGTTCATCCCAGTGTCAGCATCACTGGTGCCGGGCTTCCCAGTGCACACCCATTCCTGAACCCCAGTGCCCCCCACTCACCCCGCACCCCCATTCCCACACCCCAGTACCCCTCTTATCCCATACCCCCGGTTCTGTGCCTGGTACCCCTATTCCCGCACCCCCCACTCACCCCACACCCCCATTCCTGCACCCCAGTGCCCGCCCCCTCATTCCCACCCCCCCATTCCCATAACCTGGTGCCCCTCCACTCACCCTAGACATGAACCCCCAGTTCCCACACCCCGGTGGCCCCTGCTCACCCTGCACCCCTATTCCCACACCCCCCTCCGCTCTGGAATTGGGGGGTGCAAGGGGGTGCGGGAGGTTTAGGGTGGCAGGAGGGGGGTTGAGGGGTGCAGCGGTGGTCTGGGCCTGGAGGGGGCTAGGGGGGTTGTGGTGCTGGAATTGGGGTGGGGGGCTGAAGGAGGGTGTGGTGCTGGATTGGGGGGTGCTTCGTGAGGTGTGTTGGGGAGGGGGGGCTGTGCAATGCTGGGATTGGAATGGGGGGGCTCCCGGGGGTCCTGGGTGGGGCATGCCAAGGGGATGTTGAGGTGGGGGGTGCAGGGGGTGCTGTGCTGGGATCAGGATGGGGGATGGGTGTCCGGTGTCGGAATGGGGTGGGGTGGGGGGGGCTCCCAGGGGTGCTGAGGGGAAGTGCTGGGAGGTGTGCTGGGATTGGGGGGGGAAAGTGCGGGGGGCTGCTGGGGCGGATGGGGATGCTGGGAGGGGGGAAGGTCCCAGGGATGGATGCTGGGGGCAGCAGGCAGTGCTGGGATTGGGAGAGGAAATGCTGGCACGGGGGATGCTGGGGGGTCTCCCCCTGAGGGATGCTGGGTGGGGAGTGCAGTGTCAGGATTGGGGGGGGATTTTGGGGGGGGCATGCTGGGCTCTTAGGGGTGCGGGGGGGGGGGGGGGGGGTGATGCTGGGGGACTTCCCCGATAGGTGCTGGGGGAGGTGCAGTACCGGGATTGGGGGGGGGGACGCCGGGTTCCCAGGGATGCTGGGGGGGATGAGGATGCTGAGGGGGCGGGGGGGAAGTCCCGGGGACAGATGCTGGGGGGGGCAGTGCTGGGATTAGAGAGGGATGCTGGGAGGGGGGGGGGGGGCTGCAGTGTCGGTATTAAAGGGGGGTGTAGATGCTGGGGGGGGGCGCTGCTGGGCTCCCAGGGGTGCTGGGGGGGTATGCTGGGAGGGGTGCAGTGTCGGGATTCGGGGGGAGGATGATGGGGGGGGCTGCTGGGCTCCCAGGGGTGCTGGAGGGGGGGGTGTCACCCTGATGGACGCTGGCGGGGGGGTGCACTGCCGGTTGGCATGCTGAGGGTGAGGGGGATGGGGTGCCGGGGGGGATGCTGGGGTGGGGATGCCGGGCTCCCAAGGGTGCTGGGGGAGCTGCGGGGGGGGGGGTTTCAGTCCAGCCCCGCCCCCCCCTACCTGGTCCATGTCGGAGCCGTTGCCTCCGCCGCTGCCGCCGTGCTTTATCGGGGCGGCTGGGCCGGGAGGGGGTGCGGGGGGGGTGAGGGTGAGAGGGGGGGGTACAAGGGGAGGGCCGGGGGGGGGCGGGGGGGGGCAGCGGCTCCGTCCCCAGCGTCGCCAAATATTGACTGAGCGGCGCCGCAAGGTGAGAGCGGCCCCGCAGAGGGCGCGGGGGGGGGCGGGCGGGGGGACGGAACGAGGATGGTGGGGGACACCGAGGGGAGGCGTCACTGAGATGGGAGAGGGGCACCGGGATGGGAGGGGACACTGGAAGGGAGATATCGGGATGGGGGGACTGGGGAAATTTGGAATGGGGGGGGAGGGTGACAGCGATGGGGACACCGCGAGGGGGACACCGCGAGGGGGACACCCCGAAATGCAGGGGACACTGGGAAGGGGAGTGGGACATCGGGATGCAGGGGACACCCCCCGGGATGAAGGAGGGACACTGGGATGGGGGGGGAGGACGGGACACTGAGATGGAGAGAGGGACTCCCGGGATGAAAGGGAACCCCTAGGATGGGGTCGGGGACACTGGGATGGAGTTGGGGTGTGGGGCTGGGGGCTCTGGGAGAAGCAGGATGGGGGAGGGGGGACAGAGAGGCCTCCCCCTCCCTGGGGACCCCCCCCGCACCCAGAGACCCCGCCGTGGTGCCCCCAAATCTGCCGGGATGGGACCTCCCCTCCCCTTGCACTCCTGCGCCAGCTCCGCATCCCACTCCCCACCACGGCCCCCCCTTCGGGTCCCCCAGTGCCCCCAGACCCCTCCCTCCCCACCATGGCCCCCCTAGTGCAGTGCGACGCCCCCCAGCACCCCAGGACCCCCTTGAAACCCTCCATCCCCACCATGCCCCCCCCTCCCCCCCGCAGTGCAACCCCTTCAGACTCCCCAGCACCCCAGGCCCCCAAGTACCCCCTTAACCTCCCCCCGCCCCCGCCACAGCACCCCCAGACACCCCTCCTCCTCACCCTGACCCCCCCGCAGTGCAACCCCTTCGGACCCCCTGGTACCCCCAAACCCCCCATTCCCACCACAGCATGACCCCCTGGCACCCCCAGCCCCACGGTGGCCTTGAAGCCCCCTCCTCACCTCTCCTGCCCCCCCCCCCCCCCCCCCCCCCCAGGTGCCACCAGGACCCCCTGACTAGGTGCTGGGGGCATGTGGCCACTAGGATGGGGGAACTGGGAGCCGCTGGTATGGGGGAGGCTGGGAGCTGTGGGGATGTGGCCACCAGGAAGCAACACTGGGAGCTATGGCCAGTGTGGGGAGGGGATGTGGCTACCAGGACACAGGGTGGCCACAGCCCGTTCCAGGGCCACTGGGACACGGGGCTGGGAGCCGTGGGGATGTGGCCACCAGCAAGTGGGTCTGGGAGCCAGGGTCAGTGCTGGGCTGGGAGATGGATGTGGCCACTGGGAAGTGGGGCTGGTGGCCACAGCCTGCGAGGGGGCTGTGGCTACCAGGATACAGGGCTGGTGGCCACAGCCTGTACCCATGGTGCCACGGCCACTGGGGCAGGGGAATGGGAGCTGTGGGGATGTGGCCACTGGAAAGAGGAACTGGGAGCCATGGCCAGTGCCATGGGGATGTGTCCATGGGGACACGGGGCTGGTGGCCACGGCCAGTGCTATGGCCACCGGGGCACAGGGCCGGGAGCTGTGGGGATGTGGCCACCGGGAAGCGGCGCTGGTGGCCGCAGCCTGGGGTGGGGAGGGGGGAAACGTGGCTACCAGGAAGCGGCGCTGGTGGCCAGGGCTGGTGCCACGGTGCCATGACCACCGGGACGTGGGGCTGGTGGCCACAACCTGAGCCACGGCGACCGGGTCACGGGGCCGGGAGCCGTGGGGATGTGGCCACCGGGAAGCGGGGCCGGGAGCCAGGGCCAGTGCTGGGAGGGGATGTGGCCACCGGGACACAGGGCTGGTGGCCACGGCCCGTGCCAGGGACAGCGGGACACGGCGGTCACCGGTGCCACGGGGCCGGTGGCCGGGCTTACCCGCGGTGCCCACAGGAGATCCATGGTGGCCGCGGGGGGCGGGGCCCGGTGCCACCGCGAGTCACGTGAGGGGGGGGGGGGCACCGGCACCGGGCACCGCGGGGCAATCATTAACGAGCGGCGGCACCGGGGACGGCGCGGGGAGAGCGGGCGGGGCCGGGACGGGTGAGGGGCACCCGCGGCACCCCCACGGCTCTGCGGGCACCGGTTCTGCCCCACGGCTCTGCCCCTCGGCACTGCTGCCCCACGGCTCTGCGGGCACCCCACGGCTCTGCCCCAGGGCTCTGCAGCTCCCCACGGCTCTGCCCCACAGCCCTGCCCCACAGCCATCCAACAGGGTGGGCACCCCACAGTCCTGCCCCACGGCTGTGCCATGGGGTGGTAGCCCCCCAGCCCTGCCATGGGGCACCACCTCACAGTGCACCATGTCGGGAGTGCTGGGCTGGTGCCCCCCCCCCCCAACCCCTCATGCCCGTGGGTGTGTGTCCCCACCGCACGTGGCCCCCAACCACATCCATGGGTCCATTTCCCCCACATCTGTGGGTTCATTCCCCCCCCCAGCTGCCCCCCCATGGTCCCCCCTCCGTGGGTCTGTGCCCCCAACTGCTCCTCCTTGCCCCTTGTCACCTCCTGTGCCCCTCACCCACATCCATGTGTCTGTGCCCCCCCACCTGGCCCTTTGGGCTCCCCATTACCCCACATATGTGAGTCTGTGCACCCAATATCCATGGTTCTGTGCCCCCTCAGCTGCTCCCCCCATCCATGAGTCTGTGCGTCTCCTGCTGCTGCCCCTGTGCCCCCCACATCTATGGGTCTGTGCCCCCCAGCTGCCCCTCCCGGGCCCCCTATATCCATGGGTCTGTGCCCCCACCGTGCCCCAAACCCATATCCATGGGTCTGTGCCCACCCCAGTCACCCCCTGTGCCCCCCCACATCCCTGGGTCTGTGCCCTCCTAGCTGCCCCCCCATACCCACCACATCCATGGGTCCATGGCCCTCCTGTTGCCCCTCCTCATGCCCCCCACATCTATGTGTCTGTGCCCCCCTATGCCCCTAATCCACATCCATGGGTCTATGCCCCCTGCCAACCCCCCCATACCGCCCACATCCATGGCTCTGTGCCCCCCCAACTGCCCCTTTGGGCCCCCTGTTACACCACATATGTGGGTGTGTGCCCCCCCAACTGCCCCTTTGGGCCCCCTGTTACACCACATATGTGGGTGTGTGCCCCCCCTACATCCCTGGGACTGCACCCCCCCAGCTTCCCCCCACTCCCGTGCCCCCCACATCAATAGGTCTGCGCCCCCCAGCCACCCCCTGTACCCCCCACATCTCTAGGACTGCGCCCCCAGCTGCCACCCCCTCCATGCCCCCCCATGCCCTCAACCCACATCCATAGGTCTGTGCCCCCTCTGTGCCACCCCTCATCCCTGGGTCTGTGCCCCCCCAGCTGCCCCCTCTGTGCCACCCTTCATCCCTGGGTCTGTGCCCCCCAGCTGCCCCCTGTGCCCCCCATATCCATGAGTCTGTGCCCCCCGCCAACCCTCCATGTCCCAAAATCCATGGGTCCATGCCCCCCAAATCAACAGATTCATTCCCCCCACACCCGTGGGTCTGTGCCCCCCCCCCACCCACGGGTGCCCATGCCCCCCTCTGCGGTACCACTCACGGTGCCGGTGCCGTGGGTGCGGTGGGGACGGGCCATGGCGGAGCCGTCTCAGCCCTTCTCGTGCTCCGTCCCGCGGGGGCTCAAGGACCGCATAACCTGTGGGCAGGTGAGGGAGGTGGTGGAGGCTGGGGTGGGTGCTGGGCAGGGTCAGGATGTGCCACTCACCCCCAGGCCAGTACCCAAAGTCAACGCCAACAGCAACGCTGGGAGGGGAGGGGGGGAAAGGGGAATGGGACCCCCCCACAGCTGCACCTGTGGCTGCACACCTGGCCCTGAGGTGAACTGGGGGAGGTTATGGGCACGGCGGTGGCTGCGTATGATGGGAGGGATGGTGCTGGTGACGGCGGCCACAGGGGGCCCGGCCTCACTGGCACCATCACTGCCAACCGCACCCCCCTCATCCTCATCCTCACCCCCAACCCCACCATCACCCTCATCCTCATCATCACCCCCTCATCATCACCATCACTGCCAACCTCATCATCACCTTCACCATCAACCTCACCCCCACCATCACTCTTATCATCACCATCACTGCCAACCTCACCCACACCCTCATCTCTACCATCATCAGCATCACCACCATCAACCTCATCCTCATCATCACCTTCATCCTCACCATCACCATCATCATCACTCTCATCATCACCATCGCCCACCCCACTGTTCCAGACGGGAGCACATGGTGATGGTGACAGCAGCTCACATGGGTGTCTCACCATCACCCCCACCCTCACCATCACCATCGCTATCACTCTCATCCTCACCATCACTATCAACCTCACCTCCACCCTCATCCTCACTCTCATCCTCACAATTACACCCACCATCACCCTTATTCTCATCCTCACCATCAATTTCATCTTCATCCTCATCACTACCATCAATCTCATCCTCATCACCAATCTAATCCTCACCATCATCATCACCCTCACCCACCCCACTATTCCAGGTGGGATCCAGAACCTCATTGGAAGCCACAGCTCCTTGAGCACAGCCACAGCATCACCTCGTGGTGCCCCACTCTGCCCACCCCAGGGAATGTGGCACCAGGAGCGGTGGAAAGGGTGACTGTGGCACCCACGGAGGGGACACTTCTGCTTTCCATGGAGGGTGGTGGGGGCTGAGTCACCCGGGGGATGGCTCAGCGGCGCGTGCCAGCCCGGCATACCGGGACCCATGAGGGACCAGGGCTAGAATCAGCAGCATCTGGGCATGGGGATACCACCTCGGGGCTCCAGGCATGGGCACGGCCACGGTGCCACCACCTCAGGGCTCCAGGCATGGCCATGGTGCCATCACCTTGGGGCATCGTCACCGGCACGGGTCATAGTGCCACCACCTTGGGGCTCTGGGCACGGCCACAGTGCCACCACGTTGTGGTTCCAACGTGCCGCCACAGGTTGATCACGGTGCCGCCACATTGGAGCTCCAGGCACTGGCACGGCCACGGTGCCCCTACCCGGGGGCTCTGGGCACTGCCATGACCGCGGTACCACCGCCTGTGCCCGCTCGGTGTGGGTGGCACAGGACAAAGGCCCCCTGTGGCACTGGGCCAGAGTGGTGGCACGGGGGTAGCTGCCAACGCTGCGGCTCCCGGGGCCGCATTCCCGGGGCCGCATTCCCGGGGCCGAGGCCCCCCCTGAGCCGATTACAGCGCCCGGCGCCAAGGGGCACCCACTGGCATTGCCCTCGGGTCTGCCCACGGGGTCTGGGGACCAGTGCTGCCACCCGCTGGCACCGCGCCGTGGGGCTGCCCCACAGGGCCCACTGAGCCCAAGATCCGGCACTGACCTCCACTGACACCCGATATGTGGGGTTGCCCTACAGAGCCCCCCCAGGACCCCCGATGCCCCCCTGTGAGGTGTGCGTGGCAGCACTGACTGCTCCATTCCCACCTCTACGGGTAGTTCCAGAGACCGCCCCCCCAGGTCCCTCAGATCAGCCCCACCCAGGACCCGGACATGGCACCATCGGCTACCCCATTCCCACCTCTCCCAGCAGCTCCGGAGCCCCCCCCGGGACCCCCGATACCCCCCCCGTGGGGTGCGCATGACACGACCGGCTGCCCCATTCCCACCTCTCCCAGCAGCTCCGGAGCCCCTCGTGGACCCGCACACCAGGTCTCCCCAAATGGCACCACCAGCTGCCCCAATCCCACCTCTCCCAGCAGCTCCGGAGCCCCTGAAGACCCCCACATTAGCCCCCCCACCGTGGGGTTCACGTGGCACGACCGGCTTGCCCCATTCCCACCTCTCCCGGCAGATCCGGAGCCCCCCGGAATCCCCACACCGGGGACCCCCACCTGGCACCACCGGATGCCCCACTGCCACCTCTGCTGGCAGATCTGGAGCCCCCCGGTGCCCCCCGCCCCCACAGGGCTGGGGTCCCGGCGCCCGCGGTCCCGCTCCCTCCCAGCCGAGCTTTTCCAGCGGCTCCAGCCTCCGCCGCCAAACACCAAAACCATCCCAAAATATCCTCGCCCGGAGCGCGACCCCAGCGCCCGCCGAACCGTGGGGCCGGGCCGGGGGTGCCCCACGCACCCCGCGGGATGCGGGCGCCGCTCAGCTCCCTCCCGCCCCGCCGCCACGGACCCCACCCACCCCCGGCTCAGCCCCAGGGGGAGACCAGGACACCCCTGTGCCGGAATGGAACCCCCACTCAACACCAGACCACCCCTGTGCTGGAATGGATCCCCCCATGTGGCACCGGACACCCCCATCCAGCACTGGACCCCACTGTGTGGCACCAGATCCCGTGTGCCCCACTGGACACCCCCACTCAGCCCTGGATCCCCCAGTGCTGTAAGGGAACCCCCAGCGGGGGGCTCAGCCCCCCTCACCCCACTGCCCTGACACGGGGGGCTCAGCCCTACTCACCCCATTGCCCCCCCAGCCCTGGCATGGGGGGGTTCAGCATCACCCTGACACGGGAGACTCAGCTGCCTTCACCCCATTGCCCATCATCTCGACACAGGGGCCTCAGCCCCACTCCTCCCATTGCCCCCCAGCCCTGGCACAGGGGGCCCAGCCCCACTCCCCCAATCGTTCCCCAGCCCTGGCACAGGGGGTTCAGCCCCATTTCCCCATTGCCCCCCCCCCGAATGGGGTTCAGCCCCACTCCCCCCATCGCCCTCCCCCTCCATGGGGCTCAGCCCCACTCCCCCCATTGCCCCCAAGCCCTGGCACAGGGTGTTCATTCCCAATCCCCCCCATCGTCCCCCACCACTCCCCCATCGCCCCCCGGCCCTGGCACAGGGGGCTCAGTCTCGCTCCCCCCAGCGCCCCCCAGCGCTGGCACAGGGGGTTCAGCCCCTCTCCCCCCGTCGCCCTCCCTACCCAGGGGGCTCAGACCCACTCACCCCATCTCCCACGGCCCCAGTGCGGCTCCGGCTGCTCCCAGCTCCCCGCGGGAGCCCGGCGGGCGCTTGGGGGACACGTTTGGGGGTCCCTGCGTGTCCACCCGCCGTCGCCACCGAGGGCTGCGCTGTGCCGCGCGGTGCCGGGAGCTGCCGAGCGCCGGGAGCTGCCGGGAGGATTTATACCAGGAAAAAAATAATAATAAAAAAAAACCCAACCCCAAATCGCTGGGCAGCAGCGCGAGGCTTTGTCTCGGCAAGTCCAGACCAGGCCACCCTGTCCAAACACCGCGGTCGTGCCAAGGCTCCGCGGGCAGCCCCACCTCTGAGCGGGGGAGGCAGCCCCACGGAGCCACGGGGCAGGATTGGGCCCTGGAGGCTTTGCTGGAGTGAGGATGGTGCTGAGCATCTCATAGGGATAAGTGGACAGTGGACCAGGGAACACAGCCCCATGGATCCATGGGGCAGAATTAGGCCCTGGTGGCTTTGCTAGAGTGAGGATGGTGCTGAGCATCTCATAGGGATGAGGGAATGCAAGATCAGGGACACAGCCCCATGGATCCATGGGGCAGGATTGGGTGCTGGAGGCTTTGGAATCGCTGGATACAATGTCCCTCACTGGGTTGGGAGGGAATGTCAGCCCCGCTCTGTACTCCCCTCATCCCACGGGAAGCTGAATTCATCCGGATTGGACCCGCGGCTCTGGGCTCGGAGCCAGCCCCTGCATTCCTGCCCCCCCCCCCCTTTTTCCCCCGCTCCCGGGGAGCCGGTGCCGGCGGCATCGTTAAAGGCGATCAACGTCCCGGCGGTGCAGCGACCCCGAAGGGGCAGGGGTCGGGCGCGGTTGGCATCCCGCTGGCATTCTCCCGATGCAATTCCCTGCTCAGTTCCCGGGTGGAGCGGGGCCCGCGGGGCAGCACCAGCCGCACTTGGGCATCGGCTCTGCCCACACCCCTGCCTGCATCCCACTCCCCTGCCCGCATCCAACAGCTCCACCTGCACCTGGGCATCGGCTCTGCCCACATCCAAAACCCCTGCCTCCACCTGGGCATCAGTTCCACCTCCACCTGGGCATCAGCTCTGCCCACATCCACCAGCTCTGCCTGCACCTGGGCATCAGCTCTGCCTGCACCTGGGCATCAGCTCTGCATGCATTCACCAGCTTTGCCTGCATCTGGGCATCAGCTCTGCCTGCACACCTGGGCATCGGCTCTGCCCTCATCCACCAGCTCCACCATGCATCTGGGCATCAGTTCTACCTGCACCTGGGCATCAGCTCTGCCTGCACCTGGGCACTGGCTCTGCCCACATCCCTGCCCTCATTCCTTGGCTATGCTGATATCCCTGCCTGCATCCATCAGCTCTGCCCATACCCCTTGCCCGCATCCTGCATCCCCTAGCTCTTCCCGCATCCCTGCCCACTTCCTCCAGCTCTGCCCACACCCCTGCCCACCCCAAGTGATGGGGCCCTGGGATCCAGCTCTGGGCAGTACAATCTCCACTCAGGACCCTGGGGTCCAGTTCAGGACCCTGGGATCAAGCTCAGGGCAGCATGATCCCCGCTCTGGGACCCTAGGATCCAGCTCAGGACCCTGGAATCAAGCTTAGGGCAGTGCAATCCCCACTCAGGACCCTGGGATCCAGCTCAGGGCAGTGTGATCCCTGCTCTGGGACCCATGGATCCAACTCAGGGACCCTGGGATCCAGCTCAGGGCAGCTCAGCCCCCACTCAGGACCCCGGGATTCAGCTCAGGGCACTGGGATCCAGCTCAGGGCAGCACGATCCCCAGTTGGAGCCGTGGGATCCCCCGCCCGCGCACTGGGAGAGCAGTGGTGCTGGATCTGTGCCCGGCGTTGCTTAACCCCTGGCAGCGTTTCGCAAGCGGGCAGCGCCGCTCAGCATCCGCGTGGGCACGGGGTGGGCGCAGGGTGGGCACAGGGTGGGAGCACTGCTCACCTGGAGAGGGGCACCGTAGGGATCAGGATCCGGCCAGGACGGGCATTGAGCTAGGAAACAGCAAGGGCTGAGTGTGGGAGCATCATCCCCGTTCTCCCACCCTCCACGGTGTCCTGGGATACAGGAACACCGGGACCAGTGGGATGTGATGGGACCCAGGTGTGATGCTCCGGCCGGGAGAACCCTGGGAGCAGGGGGTGGGTGGGCAGGCAGCAGGGGGGCCCTGAGGGTCCCAGGGGAGGCTTCTGGGGCTGCTGGTGGTCCCAGGGTGGGGGCAGGAATTCCAGAGGGGATCTTGGGCGTCTTAAAGGGGGGGTTCCTGAAAGGGTCACAGGAGGTTCTGGGCAGGATGTTTGAGTTCCCAGGGGTCCTAGGAGGGTTTTTGAGGGGAGTCCTGGGGTATCCAGGGGGGTCCTGGGGGGTCTGGGCAAGAGTGCTGGGCATCACAGGGGTCTCGAGGGAGGAATCCCGAGGAAGCATGAGGGGGTCACAGGGGGGTTTGGAGGGGTTCAGGGGGGTCCTGTGGGGGTCCCGAGAGGTCCAGGGGAGGGCGCTTGGGTTCCTGGGGCTTCCGGGGAATCCTATGGGGGTCTTGGGAGGGGAGTCCTGGGGGAACCTGGGGGTCCTGAGGGGCATCTGGGGGGACCCAGGGTTTCCAGGGGAGGGTACTGGAGCTCCCAGGGGTCCCAGGGGGTCCTGGGGGGGTCAGAGAGGAAGTCCTGGGGCTTCCGGGGGGAATCCTAGGGTCCTGAGGGGGCGTCCCGGGGAGTCCTGAGGGGGTCGTGGAGGGTTCGGGGGGCTCCAGGGGAGGGCGTTGAGACTCTCGGGAATTCCAGGGATCCTGGTGGGGGTTCTGGGGCGGGGGAAGGCGGGGGGGGCAAGGGGTGTCTGCTGCCTCCCCGGGGGGAGGGATTCTGAAGGGTCCTGGGGGTTCCAAAGGAGCTGGGGGTATCGGGGGGGGGATGGGGGTCCTAGGGGGTCCAGGAGATTCCGGAGGTCCGAAGGGTCCCGGGGATGGGGGTTATGGGGGTCCAGGCGACCTCGGGGGGTCCCAGGAGGCGGAGACCGGAAGGGAGAGGGAGCTCTGAGGGCAGCCCCGGACGCATCCCGGTCCCCGCCACTTACCGGGGCGTGCGGGCGGGCGCGGCCCCACTGGGCGTGGCGGCAGCGGGAGGCGCGGGGCGGGACGCACCGGTTCCGGCACCGATACCAGTCCCGGCGGTTCCGATCGCCCCGAAGGAACCCGGCGCGACCCGTGTGGGGGGGCGGGACGGGGCGGGTGGAGCCGGGACTCGAACCCGGAACCGAGGGGGGAGGAAAGACGAGGGGCGGGGGTGAGGGGGGCGCGGCCGGGGCGGGGCCAACGGGGGCGCAGGGTGGGCAGTGCGTGGGGCGTGGCTTGGGGAGGCGGGGTTTGGGATGGAGGCGTGGCTTGTAGGAGGGGCGGGGTTTGGGGAGGTGTGGGAGGGGACAGCGCGCGGGGCGCGGCTTGGGGAGGCGGTGCCGCCAGCGAGGGCTTAGGGTGAGGGGGCGTGGTCAGGGCTGGGGAGGGGTCGGGGGCAGGATGGGAGGAGCTTGGGGTGCGGTTTGGGGCCGGGGGAGGAGCCTGGACGGTGGGCGTGGCTAAGGGAGGCGGGGGGTGATCAGCGCCTGGGGCGGGGCTTGAGGGTACTGGAGTTCCCAGGTGTCCCGGGGGGGCCTGGGGGGGTCAGAGAGGAGGTCCTGAGGTTTCCGGGGGGAATCCTGGGGTCCCGGGGGAGGTGTCCCGGGGGGTCCTGAAGGGGTCGTGGGGGGTTCCAAGGGGGCTAAGGGGGGCTGAGGGCGTGGCTTTGGGGAAGGGCGTGGTTTGTAGAGACGGGGGAGTGGCTAAGGGAGGTGGTGCGGCAAGCGGATGCTTGGGGGTTCGGGGTGTGGTCTGACCTGGGGGCGTGGCCAAGCGGGCCAGTTAAGGAAAAGGGGCGTGGTCTGGTCTGGGGGCGTGGCTAAACACCACAGGGTTGGCTGGTTGCAGGGCGGGGCTTAGAGGGACTGGAGGCGTGGTTTACACGGGGGCGTGGCCTGAAGCGCGGGGGCTGCCGGGCCCGGGGGGCGGGGTCGGTGCGGGGTCGGGGCCCGGGACGCGGGGGCTGCCGGGAGCGGCGGTGCCGGTACCGGTAGCGGGGCTCGCTCTGGGCGCGATGCAGAAATACGAGAAACTGGAGAAGATCGGGGAAGGTGCGGGGGGCGGGGCATGCGGGCGGGGCGGGGCCGTCTCGGTCCCGGTGTCGTTTTCGTTCCGGTTCCCATTTCCGATGCCGTTCCCGTTCCCGTTCTCGTTCCCGTTCTGGTCCCCAGTGCCCTCTCCTTCATTCCCGTTCCCAATTCCGTTCCTGTTCCAGTCCTCAGTGTGTGTCCCCGCGTTCCCATTCCCTGTGCCATTCCCGGTGCTGTTCCCATTCCCAGGGCCATTCCCCGTTCCCATCCGAGTCCCCGTTCCCATTCTGGTGTGCAACGTCCCCTGCCCCCGCATTCCCGTTCCCAGGGCCGTTCCCGATACTGTTCCCATTCCTGATCTCTGGTTCCCTCTCACAGTTTCCATTCTTGGTGCCGTTCCTGCTCCCATTCCCAGTGCCATTCCCAGTTGCCATCCCTGTCCCTGTTCCTGTTCCAATCCACAATGCCCGCCCCCCCCCTCAATTCCCATTCCCAGTGCCATTCCCAGTTGCTATCCCACTGCCATTCCTGGTGCCGTTCCCATTCCTGGCTCTCGCTCCCAGTGCTATTCCAGGTGCTGTTCCCATTCCTGATGCTTGGTTCCTGTTCACAGTGCCGTTCCCAGTTCCATTCCCAGTTCTGTTTGCGTTCCTGGTGCTGGTCCCATTCCCCCAGTTCCCATTCCCAGTTCCCATCCCCCACCAGGTACCTACGGGACGGTGTTCAAGGCCAAGAACCGGGAGACTCACGAGATCGTGGCCCTCAAACGGGTGCGTCTGGACGATGACGATGAGGTGAGGGGGTGCTGGGGACGGGAACAGGACCCCCTGAACGCCCCCACAACCCCTCCAAGTTCCCCAGACCCCCTCGATCCCTCTGACCTCTCTGGGTCCCCCCGAGTTCCTCAACCCTCCAGATACCCCTGAATCTCCTGAGGCCTCCCCCCACCCCCCTGGGCTCCCCTGGGCCCCTCTGAGTCCCCTGGGTGCCTTCTGAGTCCCCCACATCCCCCTGGACCCTATCAGTGTCCCCTGATACTCTGACCCCCACCCCAAGTCCCCCAGGTTCCCCCAAGGCCCTCCCCCCACCCCAGTCCTCCTAGGGTCCCCTGATCCCTCTGACAAACCCCCCAAGCTCCCTTGACTCCCCCCAACACCCCCAGGTTGTCCCTGAGCCACCCAGATCCCCCAGGACCCTCTCTAACCCTCCTGGGCCAACTCGATCCCTCTGAGCCCGCCCCTCCTCCCCCCCAGTCCCTCTGCCACCCCCTCTCGGGTCCCTTTGGGGCCCCCTCAATCCCTTTGTTCCCCCCATGACCCCCCCGATCTTTCTGATGCCCCTGGGACCCCCCAACCCCTCTGGCCCTTTGACCTCCCCCAATGTCCCTTGACTCCCTAGATCCCCCCGAGCCCCCCAAAAGCCTCTGCGTCCCCCTGGACCCTCCTGACCCCATCCTGATCCCTTTTACCCCCCCTCTCACCAACTTCCCTGTTCCCCCCCGCCTCAAGTCCCTTCAGTTCCCCCAAGTCCCTTCAGGCCTCTCCCCAAGCCCCCCCTGGTCTTCCCTGGTGCCCCTGAGACACCAACCCTCCTGGGTTCACCCTGAGATCCCGGGACCCCCCCTGTGCCCCCGAGTCCCCCCAGACCTCCCCCCACCCCTTCTCTGGCAGGGCGTTCCCAGCTCGGCTCTGCGGGAGATTTGCCTCCTGAAGGAGCTGAAGCACAAGAACATCGTCAGGTAGGGGTGGTGGATGGGGGACTGGGACCCCTGGAGCTCAGCCGGGCGCTCAGCATCCCCCGTGTTCCCCACACAGGCTCCACGATGTCCTGCACAGCGACAAGAAGCTCACCTTGGTCTTCGAGTTCTGCGACCAGGTTGGTGCCGCCGGCGGCTCCAGGGTCGCAGTGGCAGCTGTGGGGTGGCGGTGGCAGCATCCAGGCTCGTGGTGACAGCTCTGGGGTTGCGGTGGCAGCTCCAGCAAAGGAGCAGCTCTGGGGTACCGGGGTACCATTGGCAGCTCCGGGTTCGTGGTGGCGGCTCCGGGCTCCCCGTGGCAGCTCTGGTGTCGCCGCTCCCGGACGCTGCCCCAGCCCCGCTCGACTTTCCCCAGGACCTGAAGAAATACTTCGATAGCTGCAACGGCGACCTGGACCCAGAGATCGTCAAGGTGCTTTGGGGAGGGTCTGGGGGGGTCTTTTTGGGGGTGGCGGTGCTCGTGGTGCTGCGGGATCCGGGCGCGGGGTCTGACGGGCACCGCGCTCTCCCCGCAGTCGTTCATGTACCAACTGCTGAAGGGCCTGGCCTTCTGCCACAGCCGCAACGTCCTGCACCGTGACCTCAAGCCCCAGAACCTGCTCATCAACAGGGTGAGGGTCCCTCTGTCCGTCCGTCCCTCCCTCTGTCCGCCCCTCCTCTGCCCCTGGGGGTCCTGGGAGAGGGCAAAGGGCCCACAGTTGGGATGGGCAGCCGAACGTGGTGTTCCCGGTTCCCCTGGTGTCCACACGGAGCTCTGGAGCTGGGACATGGTGTTCCCATTCTGTGATGCCCATGTGGTGCTCCAGAACTGGGATGACCAGTGGGATGTGACATTCCCGTCCCGTGGTGCCCACGAGGAGCTCCAGAGCTGGGATGGGCAATGGGAGGTGATGTTTCCATTCTGTGGTGCCCACGTGCAGCTCTGGAGCCGGGATGGGCAGTGGGATGTGACATTCCCATTCTGTGGTGCCCTCAGCTCTCTGGAGCCAGGATGGTCCATGGGTCATAGCGTTCCCATTTCATGGTGCCCGTGAGGAGCTCCAGAGCCGGGATGGGCAATGGGAGGTGATGTTCCCATTCCATGGTGCCCGCATGGATCTCCGGAGCCGGGATGAGCCATAGGACACGGTGTTCCCATTCCGTGGTGCCCACATCTCTCTCTCTCTGCAGAACGGGGAGCTCAAACTCGCCGACTTCGGGCTGGCGCGTGCCTTCGGCATCCCTGTGCGCTGCTACTCAGCCGAGGTGAGCCGGGGGCACCGCGTGGGCACCACTGGCACCAGGCGGCTCCGAGTCCCTCCCCGGGGGGCTCAGCGCCCTCTGCCCCTGCACAGGTCGTCACCCTCTGGTATCGGCCCCCGGATGTGCTCTTCGGCGCCAAGCTCTACTCCACCTCCATCGATATGTGGTCGGCTGGGTGCATCTTCGCAGGTAACGCCGCGTGGCGAACGCGGCACCGGGGGGGACACTGGCACTGGAAGATGCTGGGGTAGGGAGGTCACAGCTCTGCCACCATCAGCACTGGGAGCTGCTGGCACTGGGAGTTGCTGGTGTGGGGATCTCAGAGCTCTGGCGCTGCCTGCGCTGGGAGCTGCTGGCACTGGCACCCCCAGCACTGGTACCCCCTGGGCACTGGTACCCATTGTGACTGGTACCCACTGGTATCCACTGGCACTGGTACCTAGTGGCAGTGGTACCCACTGGTATTCCCTGGGCAGTGGTATCCCCTGGGCACTGTTACTCCCTGGGCACTGGTACCCCCGGCACTGGTACCCATTGGCACCCCCAGCACCGGTACCCTCTGGTACCCCCTGCTCTCTCCCCCTGGCAGAGCTGGCGAACGCGGGGCGGCCGCTGTTTCCAGGGAATGATGTGGACGATCAGCTGAAGCGGATCTTCCGATATCCTTGGGAGGGGGGGGTGCTGCACCCCCTGGGGCTGGGAGAGTTGGGGGGGGGGTCGCCCAGGTGCCCCGTGGTGGCCCTTGACCGTGCCCACCCTGCTGGGAACCCCGACCGAGGAGCAGTGGCCGGCGATGGCCAAGCTACCTGACTACAAGGTGGGGTTGGGGGGGCACTGGGGGGCACTGAGGGGGGGCACTAGGGGACGGGAGAAATTCCCCTGCCCCCCACCCCAATCCCCTAATTCTCCCCCCCCAATCCAAAAATTCTTTCCCCCCAATTCCCCCTTCCCAATCCCCAAATTCTTTCCCCCCAGTCCCCAAATTCTCTTACCCCATCCCCATACCCTCCCCAACCCCCGAATTCCGCCCCCAATCCCCAATTTCTCCCCCAACTCCCAAGTGCCCCCCAAGTCTGGGGGTTCCCCCAGCACCCCAGAGGTGGGGTTGGAATGGAGGGTTCTCATCACTGGGATGGATCCATGGGGATGGGAGTGGAGCTGGGGGAAAGGGGGGGCGGGTGTCCCCACTGTGGGGGTGATGCCGGGAAAAGCCTAGGATTGAGAGATGGGGGGGTCCTTGGCCAAGGAGGGGGGGGGGGTGCCTCTGCCCAGGGAGGAGGGGGGATTCCTGCCCAGGCAGGGGGAGCCCTGTGCTGGTTGGGGGGGTCCCTGCCCAAGGTGGGGGTGGTCTCTGCCCAGTGGTGGGGGGAGGGTCCTTGCCCACGGTGGAGGTGGGAGGTTCCTGCCCAGGGAGGAAGGGGGTCCTTGGCCAAGGTGTGGGGGGGTTCCCTGTGCAGATTTGGGGGGGTCTCTGCCCAAAGTGTGGGTCCTTGCCCAGAGTGGAGGTCCCTGCTCTGGGTTGGGGGGGGTCTCTGCCCAAGGTGGGGGGGTCTCTGCCCAGGGGTGGGCAGAGGGGGTCCCTGCCCAGGGAGGAGGGAGGTCCTTGGCTAAGGTTGGGGGGTTTCTGTGCAGGTTTGGGGGGTCTCTGCCCAGGGTGGGTGGATCCCTGCCTGACTACAAGGTGTGTTTGGGGGTCTGGGCCTTGGAGGGTCCCTGGGGGTTCTGGGGGGTCCCTGGGGGGGCTGGCACTGACCACCCCCCCCAGCCGTACCCCATGTACCCTGCCACCACCTCCCTGGTGAACGTGGTGCCCAAGCTCAACGCCACTGGGCGGGACCTGCTCCAGGTGAGCCCGGGAGCTCCAGGTGGGCTCGGAGGGGGGAGGATGGGGTGGGGGAGTGTCCACATCATCCCCCCTCCTCATCCTTCTCCTCCTCATCCCCAAACCCTCCCCCTTTCCAGAACCTGCTGAAGTGCAACCCCGTGCAGCGGATCTCGGCTGAGGAGGCTCTGCAGCACCCCTACTTCAGCGACTTCTGCCCCCCCTGAACAGCCCCCCAGCCCCATACTGGTCCGGGGGGTGGGCAGCACCCCAACCCCTCCCAGTATCGGGGGTGGGAGGAAGCACCCCAGTTCCTGGCAGTGAGGGGGGATGGCAGCACCCCAGCCCTTCCCTGGTCTGGGGCCGAGGGGGCAGCACCCAGAATCGCACTTGTTTGGGGTGGGGGGAGCAACCCAGTCCCCGGCAGTGGGGGCAATGGGGGGGAGGGGGGCAGCACCCCAGCCCCACATTAGTCTGGAGTGGGGAGGGCAGCACCCCAGAACCGCAGCCCCACCCCCACCCCCTATTTATTAGCTTTTTAACCCAATGCTGCTCGGTTCTGCGGTGGCGCCGCCCCCCCTGACCCCACCCCCCATGCCCCCAACATCCCCCTCCAAAACCCAACCAGGGAGCCGGATAGGGACCAAGTTATGGGGACCCCCCCTCTCCCTGCTTCCCCCACCCCAACCCGTTCCCCAAATGTGTAGGGGGGCGCCCTAGGTGCCCCCTCCCCAGAACAAGGGGGTCCTGGGTCTCCCAGAGATGAGAGATCCTGGGTCGCCACTTCCAGGAATTGGGGAACTGTCCTGAGTGCCCCTCTCCCAGGGATTTGGGGAGGGGTTTTGGGTCTCCCAGGGATGGAGGGTCCTGGGTGCCCACTTTCAGGAATTGTGGGGAGTGGGGTGAGGTCCTTGGTGCCCCCCCCCCCCAATTGGAGGGGGGGTCACCCCGTTTCTGTTCCGTACGTGTTTGTTACCCCATAAATCGCTTTCCCCTCCCCATTTCTGCCTCCTCCATTACCCCCCCAGCCCTAAACACACAGAGCCGGGGCCTGGGTCAGGTTTTAATGGGTCTGAGGGCCGCAGGGCGGGGTGGAGGGGCGCAGGCAGCGCATGCAGGAGGAGGGGAGGAGCAGGGCTGGGGGGAGGTCCCTGCCACCCCCAGCCCCATGGTGGGGGGGGACCCTGCCACCCCCAGCCCTGCTGTGGGCCCCCCCCTCCCCCAGAACCCCCCGTTCCGGCCGGGGTTGTAGGGTGGGGAGGGCAGGGGGGGACCCTCAGCAGGTGAATTCCTCGGGAGGGGCTAAAGGCGGGTGACGAGGTAGCAGGTTCGGGGTGAAGGCGACGCTGTCCGGGTGGGCGCGAGGGGGGGCACGGGCACCCTGGAACGGGGGGAGTCAGGGGGGCTTCCACCCCCAAATTCCTCCCCCATTCCCCAAAATCTCCTCTCATCCGCAAATTCTCCTCCCCAATCCCCAGATTCCCTCTCCCTGATCCCCAAATTCCCCCCATCCCCACATTCCCCCTCCAATTCCCAAATTCCGCCCCCAATCTCCAAATCCTCCCCCGTCTGCAAATTCTTCCCCAATCCCCAAATTCCCCCTCCAATTCCCAACTTCTCCCCCCCCAATGCCCAAATTCCCCCAGTCCCCAAATTCCCCCTCAATCCCCAAATTGTCATTGTAAAATCCCCCCTCCAATCCCCAAATTCTGCCCCCAATCCCAAAATTCTCCTCTCCCATCCCACATTCTCCCCCCAATCCCCACGTTCTTCCCCCAATCCCAAAATTCTTCCCTCCCAATCCCAAATTCCCCCCAGGTCTGGGGGCCTCCCCTGCCCCCCAGTGCCCCAGAGGGGGGGATTTGGAATGGGGGGGTCGCAGCATTGGGATCGATCCATGAGGATGGGAGCAGAGCTGGGGGAAAGGGTGGGGGTCCGCACTGTGGGGGTGATGCCAAGAAAAGCCTGGGATGGAGAAGGTGTGAGGGGTCCCTTCCCGGAGGGGATATGGGGTCCATGCCCGGAGTGTGGGGGTCCTGCCCAGGGTGTGGAGGTGCCCTTGACTAGGCTGTGGGGTCCCTGTCCAGGGTTGGGGTGAGGGGGTCCTTGCCCAAAGTGGGGGTCGCTGCCCAGGGAGTGGGGGGTCCTTGCCCATGGAAAAGGAAGGGAGGTCCCTGCCCAAGGTTGAGGTGGGGGGTCCTTTGCCCAGGGAGTGGGGGAGAACCTTGCCCAGAGTGGGGGTCCCTGCCCAGGGAAGGGGGGGTATCTGCCCAGAGTTGAGGTCCCTGCCCAGGTAGAAAGAGGGGGAGTGTCCCTGCCCAGGGGGTGGGGTCCTTGCCCAGAGGGGCGGGTCCCTGTCCGGGGGTTTGGGGGGGGGATCCTTGCCCAGAGTGGGGAGTCCCTGTCCAGGGAGGGATGGGGGGCATCTCTACCTGGGCCCCAGCGGGACCGTGGGGCTGCCCGGGACGCCTGGACGCTCCTGCCGGACAGACGGACAATGAGCCGGGGATCCCAGCAGGAGATGGGTGGGATGAGGTGCCAGGTGTGCCCCCACCCCCCACCTCCCCAAAATTCCGGCTGTGCCATGGTGGGGGTGCAGGGGGGGTGGTGCGCAGGAATGGGGGGAGGGGGTACCAGGGTGCTGGCGGTGCTCGGGGGGCTCCGCTTCTTCTCCCGGTACACGCTGAGCAGTTTATCCCGGAACACCTGGGGGGGAAGGTGGGGGGGGGACACGGGGGTCAGAGACCTCAGGAACCCCCCCTTCAGCTATGAAGGAGGGGCTCGGGAGGGCGGCGGAGGGGGCTCACCTCGTAGAGGTAGTCGAAGATCTCCAGGATGGTGAGGAGGCTGGCTCCGATGAAGAGCCCCATCTGCCCCCCGATGTCACCTGGGGTGCGCGGGATGGGGTCACGGGGGGGCTGCCCCCCAACCTGGACCCCCCCACACCCAGAGTCCCCCCCCCTCCCAGCTCACCCAGCAGCCCCGCCACCTCGTAGGCTTTCTTCTGCTCGATCATCTCGTAGTTGAGAGCCTCGAAGAAGATGTCCAGGACCAGGACATTTTCCCTGGGGACACCGGGACGGGGGGGGGATTGCGGGGGGCTGCAAGGAGAGTGGGGGACCGGGGGGGCCACCGGGATGGGGTGGAAAGGGGGGGCTGAGGGTGGACAGGGGGCTGGGAGGGCATTGGGGGGATCGGGGGGGCACACCGGGATGGGGTGCTATGGAGGGGGGCAGGGGGGGATTATGGGGGCACTGGGGACACCGAGGTGGGATGAATTGGGAAGCTGGGGGGAAACTGGGGACGGGATTGGGGGGCTGAGGGGGCTGGGGGTGATTGGGATGGACTGGGAGGGGCATCAAGGGGCTGGGGGCACGAGGGACACTGAACTGGGATGGACTGGGGAGGAATTGGGGGGCATGGGGGACACCGAGCTGGGATAGATTGGGGAGCTGGGTGGGGGGAATTAGGGGCGCTGAGGGGACAGGGGGGCTGGGGGTGACTGGGATGGACTGGGAGCTGGGAGGGGCACCAAGGGGCTGGGGGGCCACAGGGAACACCGAGTTGGGATGGACTGGGAGATGGTGGAGGCACTGGGGAGGCTGGGACTGAAGGCACCAAGAGGTGCCAGCTCATGTGGTGCCATCCTGTGCTGTGGCATTCCGCGTGGCTGTGCCATGTCACACCATGCCATCCCGTGCCGTGCTGGCGGTGCTGTGTGCCCATGCCACGTCACACCACTATTCCATGCCATTCTGGGCCATCCTGTGCCATCCCATGGGATGCTGTGTGCCCATGCCACGTCACATCACTATCCCATGCCATTCTGGGCCATCCTGCGGGATGCTGTGTGCCCACGCCACATCACATCACTATCCCATGCCATTCTGGGCCATCCTGCGGGATGCTGTGTGCCCATGCCACGTCACATCACTATCCCATGCCATTCTGGGCCATCCCATGGGATGCTGTGTGCCCACGCCACATCACATCACTATCCCATGCCATTCTGGGCCATCCTGCGGGATGCTGTGTGCCCACGCCACATCACATCACTATCCCATGCCATTCTGGGCCATCCCATGGGATGCTGTGTGCCCACGCCACATCACATCACTATCCCATGCCATTCTGGGCCATCCCGTGCCATCCCATGGGATACTGTGTGCCCATGCCACATCACATCCCATGAGATGCTGTCTGCCTGTGCCACATCACACCACCATCCCATGCCATCCTATGCCATCCCATGGGATGCTGTCTGGTCGTGCCACATCACACAATCATTCCATGCCATCCCCTGCCATTTCAAGGGATACTGTCTAGCAGTGCCATGTCACCACATGCCATTCCATGCTGTGGGATGCTGTGTGCCTGTGCCATGTCACACCACCATCCCTGTGCCATCCTATGGGATGCTGTGTACCCGTGCTGCATCACACCACCATTCCATGCCATCCCGTGCCATCCAGTGGCATCACATGGGATGCTGTCTGGCCGTGCCATGTCACATCCTCATCCCGTGCTGTGCCTATGCTGGGGATGCCGTATGCCCATGCCGCATCACACCATCATCCCGTGCCATCCCATGGGTTGCTGTCTGTCCATTCCACGCCCCCCCCCCCCCGTGCCATGTGCTGTGTCCCGGCCGTGTCGTGTCCCCCGGTGCTGTGGGGATGCTCTGTGGCTGTGCCATCCCGTGCCGTGTCCCCGCCGCCCCCGGTGGCGGTGGCAGCCCCGCGGGGGGGCACTCACGCAATGTACTGCTCGGTCTTGTTGAACTTCTTGGCCAGGTAACGCGCCGAGGCCTTGCTGGGGATCTTCACCACCGAGAGCTCTTTGCCGTAGCGCACGGTGGCGCAGGGGGTGCGGCACGCGCAGAACTCGCTGTCCCGCTGCACCAGGAAATCTGGGGGGGGGTGGGGGTGGGGGGGTGTGCACCGCACGGCCTCACCCACTGGGGGCCGCGGGTGCCAGCGGCGAAGCCCCGGGTGGCAGCGGGGGCGGGGGATGTGCGGGGGTGGGACCGATCCGGAGTGTGTGTGTGTGTGTGGGATGCTGTGGGGGAGACCAGCACCCCCAGAGCAGGATCCCAGACCCCAACAAGACCCCCAGTGCAGGATCCCAGCATCCCAAGCACCCTCAACGCAGGATCCCAGCAGCCCCAGAGCAGGAGCTCAGTAGTCCCAGCACCCTCAGGGCAGAAACCCAGTACTCCCAGCATCCACAGGGCAGGAGCCCAGCAGCCCCAGTACCCCCAGAGCAGGAACCCAGTACTCCCAGCATCGCCAGGGCAGTGCCCGAAAAGACCCCCCGGTGCAAGACCCCGGTGCCCTCCAGAGCAGGATCCCAGCGCCCTCCAGAGCAGGATCCCAGCGCCCTCCAGAATAGAATCCCAGTGACCAACAAGGCTCCCAGCACGGGATCCCAATGCCCCCCAGTACCCCCAGAGCTGCAGTGTGTGTCACCCGTGCTGTGAGTGTTGCTGGTGGCAGACGCCAGGGGATCATGGGCTGGGGGGTGTGAGATTGCAGGGACGCCAGTGCCCCCCACCCTGGGGACCACAGTGCCACGTTGGCAGCGATGGAGCCTGGTGGGATCCCAGCATCCCCAGAGCAGGACCCCAGTGCAGGATACCAGTGTCCCCCAGTGCCAGTGGGGTGCGATGCCCATGCTGTGAGTGCACGAAGGGGGAGCCCAGATCGGGGGCTCTCAGCAGGCAGGAACCCCAGCACCCCCCACCCCGGTGACCGCGGTGCCATGTGGCAGCACCAGAGCTTGGAGGGGGGGTCCCGGGGCGAGGCTGGGGGCACCGTGCTGGGGGCTCTGGTGCCCGTACGTACCCAGCGCGGGGTCGGCACACTCCTTGTACTGCTCCGGGGTACAAACGTTGGCGTTGCCTGCGGGGAGGGAGCGATGCCAGGGCCGGGGAGGCCGGGGGGGGTGCCTCCGTCGCCCCCGGCCTGGCGCTCCAGCCTGGCGCTGGGCTCACCTGGCATGTGCACCATGCGGCAGTTGCAGTTCTCGGCCAGGTAGCGCGTCTCGCAGTCCAGGCGGCACGCGGGGAGGCTGTAGGTGGCGAAGAAGTCGGACTCGATGGGGGTGGCCTTGCAGTCCCCCCACGGCGGGGGCAGGTACAGCAGCTGGCACACGAGCTAAGGAGGACGGCATCGCGGGCACCCCCCGCCACGGCATCCCCAGCACCACAACATCCCTGGCATTACTGTGTCATGGCACCTCTGGCATCACCGCTCAATGGCATCCCTTGCATCGCAGCACCACAGCATTCCTTGCCTCTCCAGCATCCCAGCACCACGGCTTTCCCGGCATCCCCGTGGCATAGCACGCCCAGCATCCCAAGCACCACGGCCTTCCGGGCACACCTGCACCACAGCATCCCAGTGCCTTGGCATCCCCGTGCCATGGCATCCCTGGCATCACCACTCAATGGCATCCCCTACATACCGGCACCACATCATTCCTCAGCATCCCAGCACCATGGCATCCCTGGCATCACCCTGCCATGGCATCGCCAGAATCGCCATGCCATGGCATCCCTGGCATCATTGCTCAATGGCATCCCTGAGCTAGAGCATCCTCAGCATCTCTGGTATTCCCGTTCCATGGCATCCCAGCACCATGGTGTTCTCAGCATCCCTGCGCCACAGCACCGCAGCATCCCTGTGCCATGCTGTCCCTGGCAACCCCACACCATGGTATCCTTGTGCCACAGTGTCCACAGTATTCCTGTTCCACAGCGTTCCCAGCATCCCTGCATCACAGTGCCCCTAGCACCCCCATACCATGACGTTCCCAATACACCAGTGCCACAGCATCTCTGGCATCCCCATGCCATGACATCCAGTGCCACAGTGTTCCTGGCATCCCCACACCACAGCATCTCTGTACCACGGTGTCTGTTTACCGTGGTGCCCCTGGCGTTGCTGTAACACAGCAAGCCAAACATTCCCGTGCCATAGTGTCCCTGACATGCCTGCTCCACAGTATCCCTGTGCCATAGCATCCTGGCATCCCTGCACCACGGTGCCCCCAGCAATTCCCCCCCAAACACACTGCCCCCAGCATCCCTGGCATCCCTGCACCATGGTGTTCCCAGTGTCCCCATGCCATGGTGCCCTAGGCATCCTCGTGCAATCATGCTCCCGGCACCCACACCCCATGGTCTCCCTGGCATCCCCTCACCATGGTGCCCACCCCTGCAGCAGCTCTGGCCCCGTGCTGCTGGTCCTGGAGGTTTCCCACCCCCCTGAACCCTCCCATTCTCACCACTTGTCCCTGGACACACGGATGGGCATTGGTGCCAGCCGCCGGTGGAATGGGGCTGGGTGACAGCCATGTGGCACCATCTGGAAACAGGTGGCACGTGGACATGATGGGGAGGGATGGGCTTGGCACGGAGCCAAGGTGGGCAGTGCCAGGTGGGAACACGCCTGGGGATGGAGCCAAGTGGGTGCCAGGGCTGCGCTCCCTGCACGGTGTTGGCACACGGAGCCGCCCACACCTGATCCTATATTTGGGTGCCTGGTTGTGCCAGCTGGAGCCGCCCTCGCCTGCGGGCTGTTCCGCAGTGGCTGCTGGTGCCAGTGCCCACAGTGGGGCCAAGGGGGTGCCAGCGCCTGCAGTGGGGCTGAGCGGTGCTGGCGTGGGGCTGCCCCACACCGCGGGTACCATGATAGGGTACCCGTGATGCTGTCCCCACAATGTGGTACCCATGATGCCATGCCCGTGATCCATTGTCCATGAAGCTATCCCCGTGATGCCATCCCCATGATGTGCTACCAGTGATGCAGTACCGGTGATGCCATCACCACTATGTGGTACCCCTGATGCTGTGCCCTTCATGCCACCCCCGTGATGCTGTACCTGTGATGTGGTACCAGTGATGCCATCCCCGTGATGCTGTAGCAGTGATACCATCCCTGTGTTGCCACCCCCGTGATGCCCCCACTCCGATGTCCCCCACCATGAAGTGGCCCCCATGCCGTGGTGCCCAGCGGGCGCAGGGCTGGCACGGGATACACGCTGCTGCTGGCACGACACGAAGGTCTGGAAGCCGGGGGCCACCCCAAAGCCCAGTTGGTCGATGGCCGGGGGCTCCTCCTGGCTGTGGATCTGCACCTTCACCCCCGCCTCGAACGACGTCTCGTCTGGGGCAGAGGGACCAGCCCGGGGGGGGGGGGGGGGCTCAGCACCCCCAGTGCAGGAGCCCAACACCCCCAAGAGCAGCAGTCCAGCACCCCCAGAGCACGAGCCCAGCACCCCCAGTACAAGATCCCAGCATCCCTGGAGCAGGATTCACCCCCCCCCAGGTCAGGATCCCAGCACCCCCCAGGTGCCATTGCAGGACCCCAGACCCCAGTGCCTGCTCCCCACTCCCCAGTTCAGGACCCCATCCCCCCAGTATCCACACTCAGCTCCCCAGTGCCCGCTCCCAGCCCCCACGTCAGGAGGACCCCAGCTCCCCAGTGCCAGGCCCAGCTCCCCAGTGCCTGCTCACAGCTCCCCAGTTCGGGACCCCAGTCCCCCAGTGCAGGACCCCAGCCCCCCAGCCGAGGGTACCCAGCACCGCAGTTCAGGACTCCAGCCCCCCAATGCTCCCTCCCAGCCCCAGTTCAGGACCCCACCCCCCGCCCCATGGCGCCGCAGGGTGCGGGGGTGCCTCACCCGTGTCCCCCCAGACGGGCAGGTACTCCTCCTGCTGCACGTTGAGCATCAGCTCGAGCCCGTTGCCCGCTCCGCCCTGCAGCGTGGTCAGGACCTCCCGGCCAGGGCCCCCCGAGTTGAACGTGTAGCACTTGCCCAGGCGCGTGAAGATCTGGGGGGGACGGGGACCCTCAGCCACGGGGGGGGGACGACAGAGGCGGACGGGGACCCTCAGACACGGCGGGGGGGGGGGGAACAGAGAGGGGGAGAGGGACCCCCAGACACCGGGGGGGAGGAAGAGACCCTTGGGGGGGGTGGGACGGACAGAGAGGGGGAGAGGGACCCTCGGGGGGGGGGGGATAGAGAGGGGGATAGGGATCCTCAGCCACGCGGGGGGGGGACGGAACTGAGGGATGGGGTTTGGGGAGATGGAGTTGAGGGAACGGCGCTGGGGGACAGAGTTGGGGCGTGGAATCGGGAGGACCGAGCTGAGGGGATGGAGCAGGCAGAGACAGTGTTGGGGGGCTGGGGGACAGAAATGGGGGACAGGGTGGGGGGATGGAGTGGCGTGACTGGAGGAATGGAACTGGGGGACAGGTCTGGGTGGCTCTGAGGAGTGGGGGGACAGAGCGGGGGGGTGGGGGGTGGGTCCCCTCCTGCCTCACAGCATTGGGTAGGGATGGGGGAGCAGTTGAACCCAGGAATCCAGTGCAGAGTCCCAGTGCCCCCAGTGCAGGGTCCCTGTGCCACCAGTGTGGGTTCCCAGTGCCTCACAGCACCCCAAGAGCAGGATCCCAGCACCCATAGCACCCTAGTGCAAGGTCCCAGTGCCCCAAGTGAAGGATCCCAGCACCCATAGCACCCCAGTGCGGGGTCCCAGCTCCCATAGCACGCCAATGCCCCCAATGCGGTGTCCCAGTGCCCCATAGCACCCCAGTGCAAGGTCCTAGTGCCCCACAGTACCCCAGTGTAGGGTCCCAGTGTCCCCAGTGCCCCACCTGTTCACGCACAGGGAAGGGTCTTTTGCATCCATCCCTTTCCCTTAGGGGGGGACCCCGGGGGGGCTGCGCAGGGGTCTGTGGGGAGGCTGCTGTGCCCCTGCCCCACCGGGGTGTCCTGCACCCCACCACTGCCCCGTAACCTGGGCACCCTACGGCCCCAACTTGTTCAACCCTGGGGGTCCTACCTGGTGCAGTGCCCGGGGAGCCCGATGTACCCAGAGCCCCCAGGGACCCCAATGCACCGAGGGGCTCCCAGGGTCCCCCAGTGCACCCAGGGACCTCAAGGACCCCAGCACCCACAGCCCCATGGGGTCATCCCCCCCGCCTCGATTGAGTGTCCCCTCCCCCCGAGTTTGCTGTGCCCCCATGGGGGGGCGGGGGGCGCTGCTATGGCAACGGGGCTGCTCCCAAAAGGGGAGCTGTCACCATGGCAACGCGCTGCCCAAAGAGGAAGGGGGGGGGCGGCTGCCTTGGCAACGGCTGCCCGGCACAGGGATGCGCTGGGGCCTGGTGGCTGGCGGGGCGAGGGGGGGCTGGGATTGAGGGGCAGGGACTGGGGGGGCAGAGATGGGCACACGGCTCTGGCACTGCCAGTCCTCCTGGACCCCACATTTGGGGGTGGGGTGGGCTCAACTTCGGGTCCCCCCAGCTCGGCACCTCGAGCACCCTGCGTTCCTGCACCCAGTACCCTCCTGTCCTTGCATCCAGCACCCCGTCCCTGCATCCTGCACCACCTATCCCTGCACCCTCAGCATCTCCTGCACCCGCACCCAGCACTCCCTGTCTCTGCACCCAGCACCCTCCAACCCTCAGCACTCCCTGTCTCTGCACCCACCACCCCTTGTCCCTGCACCCAGCACCTCCTTTCCCCGCACTCAGCACCCCCGTCCCTGCCGTGCCCAGGGGGACATAACGGGGGGCACAGCCTCCTCCGGGCTGGCTCTGGCCCCGCCCGGTGCCCGGTGGCTGCCGGGATGGGGCTGGGACGTGGTGCTGAGCTCAGACGGCCCCTCACCCCCCGGCACAGGATGGGACCCTCGGAGTCCCCCCCGGGGCGTCCGGGATCCTGATCCAGCCCTAAGCCTGGCATTAGCTCGGTATTTTTAGCTGGCAAAGTCACAGCGGGCACAGGCAGGGGCTGAGCTGGAACTGAGTTGGCACCGAGCTGGCACTGAGGGCTCACACCAAACTCTCCAAGGAGCAGTGGGACCAGCTGGGGGGGCACAACTGTGCGAGGCTGCCGGTGGCATTGGCGAGCCCGGGGGGGGGAACAGCGGGAGCAGTGCAGCACGGAGCCAGACAGGCACCGCATCCTGGGGATGCCACCAGCACACGAGGATGCTGGTGGCACACAGGGTTGCCGGTAGCACATTAGGATGCCAGTGGCACACTGGAATGCCAGTGGCACAGTGGGATGCTGTTGGCACAGTGGGATGCTGTTGGCACACAGGGACGCCAGCGGCACAGCGGGATGCTGGCAGCACACCAGGATGCTGGTGGCAAAGGGGAATGCTGGTGGCACACAGGGATGCTGTGGGCACACTGGGACAGTGGCAGCACACCAGAATGCCAGTGGCACACAGCGATGCTGTTGGCACACCAGGATGCTGTTGGCAAACCAGGATGCTGGTAGCACAGTGGGATGCTGTTGGCATATCAAGATGCCAGTGGCAGAGCAGGATGTAGGTGTCACGCAGGGATGCTGTTGGCACACAGAGGTGCCAACAGCACACTGGGATGCCATTGGCACATTGGGGTGCTGTTGGCACACAGGGACACCGGTGGCAGAGAGGGATGCTGTTGGCACCCCAAGGTGCTGTTGGCACAGGCATGCTCCCTGGGGTGGCACCATCTTTCAGGCTGTTGTGAGCCAGCGCCACATGTGCCACCTCAGACCCTGCCCAGGGACCCTCATCCCACCCCACCAGCCCTGGATGCCAACAACTGCCACTGCTGCCTTAGCACTGTAGAGCTGCCCTGGTGCAGGAGCACAAAGGGATCCCAAGTGAACTTGCAAAGCAAAGGGATTTGGTGCACAAAGAGCCTGGAGCTAGCGGTGATGGGGATGGGGCAGGGATGTGCCCACCCTGCCGGTGCCACCACGGCAGAGCCACCAGGACGCAGTGCCCACTGCCACGGCCCAGGTTTGCCCCATGTGCCCCCAGGGCTGCCCCACTGCACTCATGGGTAACTGATCTGGTACTGGGATTCCTGCGGAGACCATGGGGATAGGGGTGCCCCAGCCAGCACCCAGCACTGGGAATGGTGGGAAGGGACCAATGGGTGGTGGGATGCACCCGTGGGACATGAGAGGGGACCCACCCACAGGTGCCACAGTGACCCTGGTGGGACAGAAGGGACCAAACCATGGGTGCTGCAGTGACCCCAGTGGGACAGAAGAGTCTCACCCACGGATGCCTGTTGCCTTCATTTTCCGAAGCCACAGCACCCTCAGCACGGTGTCAACCCCGGTGGGACAGAAGGCACCCACCCATAGGTACCATAGTGACCCCAATGGCAAAGAAGGGACCCACCCACGGGTACCACAGCATCCTCAGCACTGGTGCCAACCCCAGAGGGACAGAAAGGGCTCACCCAGGGATTCCACAGTATCCCCAATGGCACAGAAGGATTGACCCATGGGTTCCACAACAGCCCCAGATGGACAGAAGGGTCTCACCCACGGGTGCGACAGCATCCCCAGTGCTGGTGCCAACACCATGGGGGTGCCACAGTGACCCTGGTGGGACAGAAGAGTCTCACCCATGGGTGCCACAGCACCCCTGATGGCTCAGAAGGGTCTCACCCAGGGGTTGCACAGCATCCCCAGCACCGGTTCCTGACTGCTGGTGCTACCTGGGCACACAGAGCCCACCCCATTCCAGTCCCATCCTCATCCCATCCCATTCCCACCCCATCCCATCATCATCCCATCCCCACCCCACCCCATCCCCATCCCGTCCCTCACCACGGTGAAGTTGCGGGCGCTGCAGCCGGTGCCGCGGAAGGAGCACTGCAGGAGCATCTCGGCCAGGTCATGCCCGGTGCGGTTGTAGAACTCGGCCATGCTGAAGGGCTTGGCCTTGAAGTTCTTGAAGTTGGCTTTGTCCCGCAGTGCTGCCAGGACGTGGGGCTCGGCCAGCCGGGGGTTGCTGATCTCGTAGCGCTCGTCCAGCAGCGCCAGGAGCTCCCCAACGTGGTAGAGGTCATTGCGGGTGATCTTGGAGAAGCGGAACTCGTTGAGGTTGCAGATGGTGATGGCCGGGAAAGTGAGGTTGCGGGCGGCCACCTCGTCCAGCTTGGTGACATGGGGGTAGGTGAGGAAGTAGGCGACGCGCTCGCCACACGCCAGGAGCAGCAGCCCCAGGGAGCCCAGGAAAAAGGCCCCCCAGAGCCCGCGGCGCAGCGAGGCCGCGCCGTAGGCGAAGACGTGGCTGATGCCGTGCAGGGAGGAGCTGTGTGCGAAGGCCCGAAGGCTCGACGGGCCCTCGGCCTCTCCGCTGCCCTCCGAGCCCGGCCTCATCCTCCCTGGCTGCCAACAGGCACGGCTGGCACCGTGCTGACCGATGCCCTCAGCCGCCCTGTGCCCGGCACCGCCACCCCTGGCACATTGGGGGGTGCACGGAGATTCGGGGGGGCTGCGGGTGCTCAAGTGGGGTGCACAGGGGGCTGTGGGTGCTTGGGGGGGTGCACGGAAATTCGGGGGGTTGTGGGTGCTCGGGGCTGCAGGTGCTCAGGGGGGGTGCACGGAGATTCAGGGGGGCTGCGGGTGCTGCATGGAGCTTCAAGGTGCTGCGGGTGCTCAGAGGGCTACGGGCAGTCAGGGTGCTGCACCGAGTTTCAGGGGGCTGCGGGCACTCAGGGAGCTGTGGGCACTCAGGGAGCTGCACAGACCTTCAGGGTTCTGTGGGCAGTCAGGGGGCTGCGGGTGCTCTGGGTGCTGCACGGAGATTTGGGGGGCTGCAGGTAGGCAGGAGGCTGCAGGCAGTCGGGGTGCTCTGGGTGCTCAGGGTTCTGCATGGAGCTTCAGAGTGCTGCAGGTGCTCAGGGGGCTGCAAGGAGCTCCAGGGCGCTGCAGGTGCTCAGGGTGCTGCGTCGAGCTCAGGGTGCTGCGTTGAGCATGCGGTGCTGCAGGTGATCAGGGTGCTGCGTGGAGCTTCAGGGTGCTGCAGGTGCTCAGGGTGCAGCGCTGATCTTCATGGTGCTGTGCCGAGCTGAGGGTGCTGCAAATGCTGCGCCGAACCTCATGGTGCTGTGCTGCACCCAGGGTGCTGTGTTGAGCTTCAGGGTGCTGCAGGTGCTCGGGGTGCTGCGGGCAGTCAGGGTGCTGCTGCACTGAGTTTGGTGCTGCAGGCACTTAGGGTGCTGTGGGTCCTGCACTGAGCTTGGTGCTGCAGGTGCTCAGGGTGCTGCAGGCTCTGTGCTTGAGCTCAGGGTGCTGGGGTCAGGGTGCTGCACTGAGCTGGGGGTGCTGTGAGTGGTCAGGGTGCTGCATCGAGCTTGGGGTGCTGCAGGTGGGCAGGTGATGAAGGGAGAGATGGGGGAGATGGGGGGAGAGGGATGGGCAGGGGAAGCTGGGGAAGAAGCAGAAGCAGCAGGGGATGAAGGGGAGGGAGAGGAGGAAGGGGATGAAGGGAGAGATGGGAGTGAGCAGAGGTGGGGGCAGGGGGGGAAAAAGAGAGGCGGGGGGATGGGGGGATGGGGAGGGATGGGGCGTCAAGGAAAGAAAAAAGGGAGGCGGGGAGATGGGGGGATGGGAGACAGGGATGGGCGGGGGAAGAAGGAGGAGAAGCAGGGGCTGAGGAAGATGAGGAGGATGGAGAGGAAGCAGGGGATGGGAGAGGATGGAGGGGAAGAAGAGGATGAAGGTGAAGCAGGTGATGGAGGAGGAGAAGGAGGGGATGGAGGGGTGGAAGAGGAGGAGAAGCAGGGGATGGAGGGGTGGAAGAGGAAGCAGGGGAAGGAGGAGGAGAAGCAGAGGATGAAGAGGAAGCAGGGGATGAAGGGGAAGAAGCAGGGGATGGAGAGTGTGGAGGGGAGGAAGGGGATGAAGGTGAAGCAGGCGATGGAGGACGAGAAAGAAGGGATGGAGGGGAGGAGGAGAAGCAGGAGATGAAGGAAGAGAAGCAGGGGATGAAGAGGAGGAGGAAGGGGAGGAAGGGGAAGCAGGGGATGAAGGGGAAGCAGGGCAGGACCAGCCACTCCGCTCCCGGTGCCGCTCCCGGCGCAGCCGCTCCCGGTGCCACCGCCCCCGGGCACCGCCCCACGCCCCGCCCCCCGGGGGCCGCACCTGGCGGGGGGAGGGGGGCACAGACGGTGTGCTGGGGGCGAAACAGAGAAACCCCCCCCATCCCAGCATTCTCTGGACACACAAGGACCCCCCCCATCCCAGGGAGCACAGGAACCCCCACAAGGTCACATAGAGAGCCCCTCATCCCAGGGGGCACAGGGACCCCCACATCCCAGAAATAACGCAGGGACCCATGATCCTGAGGATACACAGGGACCACTCACCCATCCCAGGGGGTGACACAGGAAACCCCATCCTTGGGACACACAAGGACTCCCCCATCCCAGGGGGCACAGGGACCCTCACCCTGGAGGTGAGACAAGGACCCCCATCCCAAGGGGTAACCCAAGGACCCTCCACTCCCTGCAGGCGCAGCTCCCCCAGCACCACGGAGCCCCTGGATCCACATCCTTCCCGGTTTATTGGGGCACAGTAGGTGGGTCCCCAGCGCAGACAACCCCCCTTCATCTCCGGTCCATGTTCTGGCGGCGAACGAGCTCCGCGTAGAGACCCCCTCGTCGGAGCAGCTCCTCGTGGGTCCCCATCTGCGGAGGGGGGGGGAGGGGGGGGCGTGGTGAGAGGGAGTGAGGGTGGAGGGGACAGAGAGGACAGTGGGGATCATGGGGATGGAAAGGGACAGAGGGGACGGGAATGATGGGGAAGGTGGGGATGGAGGAGACAAAAAGGACTGAGGGGATGGAAGCGACGGTGGGGACAGAGGGGATGGATGGGATGGGGAAGGTGGGGATAGGGGGGACAGAGGGGACAAGGGGACAGGAGGGGATCAAGCGGATGGAAGGGACGGAGGGGACTGAGGGGGTGGAGGGGACGGTGGGGATGATGGGACAGAGGGGGCTGAGGAGGTGGTGGGGGACAAAGGGGGCTGAGGAGGTGGTGGGGGACAAAGGGGAGGGAGAGGATGGAAGGGACCAAGGGGATGGTGGGAACAGAAGGGGTGCAGGGGGTGGAGGGAGACAGAGGGGATGGAGGTGATGGGGATGGAGGAGATGGTGGGATGGAGATAATGGGGAATGGAGGGGATGTGGAAGGTGGGGATGGAAGGGACAGTGGGAACGGAGATGATGGAAAAGGTGGGGGTGTGGGGACGCAGGGGATGTGAGGACAGGACCCCCGTGCTCCCCTTGCCTGCACCACCCCCCCACCTCGGCCACGCGGCCCTGCGCCAGCACCACAATGAGGTCAGCATGGCGGATGGTGCTGAGGCGGTGGGCGATGACCAGGACAGTGCGGCCGGCGGCCGCGCGCTCCAGCGCCTCCTGCACTGCCCGCTCCGACTCCGAGTCCAGGGCACTGGTGGCTTCGTCCAGGATGAGCACAGCCGGGTCCTTCAGGAGGGCGCGGGCGATGGCGATCCGCTGCTTCTGCCCTCCCGAGAGCGCCACGCCGCGCTCACCTGAGAGGGGGACGGCCGTGGGGGTCCACCAGGGGCACCAACACCCAATCACATCCTTTCATGGAGATCCCCCAGGAACACCAACACCCAACTACATCCAAGGGGATCCCCCAGGAACACCAACACCCAACTACATCCAAGGGGATCCCCCAGGAACACCAACACCCAACCGCATCCATCCATGGGTGTTCCTGGAGGATCCCAATGGATGTGGCTTGGTGTTGGGATCCCCCAGGAACACCCATGGACAGTGTTTTAACACCCAACCACGTCCTTTCAAGGGGATCCTCCAGGAGGTCCCCTCCCCTCACCGTACCCACGATGGTTCTGTATCCGTCGGGGAAGCCCCGGATGAAGCCGTCGGCGTTGGCACGTTCGGCCGCCGCCCGCACCGCGGCCTCACTGGCCCCGGGGCTCCCGCACCGGATGTTCTCCAGGATGGTGGTGCCAAACAGCACTGGCTCCTGCGGGACCAGCACCGCCGCTTCAGCACGACGGACAGCGCTGGCCCCTCGGCTGCTCCACGGCCACCCCACACCCCATGGCTGACCCATGGATGACCCACAGTGGCCCCACGGTTGCGCCAACCCCCACGGCCACTTCACACCCCACGGCTGACCCACACCCCATAGCTGACCCACTGCAGCCCCTTGGCCCATAATAGCCTGGTACCCCACAGCAGTTCCCTGGCACACCGGAGCCCAGTGACCCACAGCCACCCCACAGCAGCCCCACGGCACACAGGAGCCCAGTGGCCGCCTGTAGCCCCACAGCAGCCCCCTGGCTGCTCCCCAGCCGCCCCCTGGCACACACCTGGCTGATGAAGCCGAGGACATGCCCGCGCAGCCAGGATGGGTCCAGCGAGGCGATGTCGTGCCCATCCAGGCAGATGCTGCCCCGCGAGGGCTCATAGAAACGCTCCAGCAGCGCCGCCACCGTCGACTTCCCTGGGGGGGGGTGGGAATGGAACGATGACACACGGGACCCTCAGTCCCCACGGCCCACCCCGACCACCCCCAGTATGGTGGGGACTTCCCCGCCCCGCTCTCATCCCACTGTGTTCCCTGCTGGAACTGACCTGGGGGGCTCCTGGACAGTGGGTCTGGGTGGTCCCTGGGTGCCTGGGAAGGGCTGGGGGTCCCAAGGGGCTGAGCTGGGGGTCCCAGGAGGCTCCTGCCCCTCCAGCCAGGATGCACCTGGCAGGGGGTGTAGGGTTTCCCTGGGTGCCTGGGAAGGGCTGGGTGTCCTGGGTGACCCAGGGGGTCTCTGGGTGTCGCAGGGATCCCAAGAGGCTCTCTGAGAGTTCCTGGCAAGGCTCTGGGGGTGCCAGGTGGGGCTCTCTCGGGGTGCTGGGGGGGATGTCCATGCCAGTACCTGCCCCCGAGGGTCCCACGATGGCCACGGTCTTGCCAGGTGGCAGCTCGAGGCTGAAATCCTGCAGCACTGGGAATCCGGGACGGGAGGGGTAACTGTGGGGAGAGGGAGGTGAGGCGGGGGGTAACTGTGGGGAGAGGGGGGGCAGGACCCCCACGAGGGGATAGGGGGGTCTGTGGGAGGGTTTGTGGGTCCTGTGGGAGGTTTGGGATGGTGAGATCCAGGTTGGGATGGTGAGATCCAGGGGGGCTGTGGAATGAGTTTGGGGGTCCCAGGGTGGGGGTGGTTTGGGGTGAGTTTGTGAGTCTGAGGGTCTCCGGAGGGGGGAGGCTGTGGGATGGTTTTGGGGGTCTGGGGGTTCCCAGTGTGTCTGGGAGTGGGTCAGGGGGACCCAGGGGTATTTTGGAAGGGGGTCCCAGGGAGGATGTGGGATTGGAGTCCGGGGGGGAGTTTGGGGTGAGTCTGGGGGCTCCTGGGGGGGGATTTGGGATGGGGGTCCCTGTGGGTCTGGAGGTGGATCAGGGAGTCCAGTGCAGATTTGAGATGGGGGTCCCAGGAGGGGCTGTGGGGGGACTGTGGGTGGATTTGGGGGGTGTTTAGGATCAGTTTAGGGGCTTGTGGGTGGGTCAGTGGATCCTGGGGTGGGTCTGGGGCCCCAGGGGGTCTGTGGTGGGTCTGGAGATTCCGGGGTGGGTCTGGGGGTCTATGGGTGGGATCTGTGGGTCCCGGAACAGGGTCTGGGGGTGTGTTTGGAGTTCCCGAGGTGGGTCTGGGGTCCTGGGGAGGTCCCAAGGTGGGCTTGGGGGCCCCAGGGGGGCACCTGAAACAGACGCCGTGGAAAGCCAGGTGCCCGCGCAGGGCGTGGGAGGGCACGGAGCCCCCCCCCCGCAGCGCCACGTGGGGCTCCAGCGCCAGCAGCTCCAGCACCCGGGCCCCAGCACCCAACCCCCGCACCACCTGCGGGACAGGCACACCTGAGCCCCACCCCCACCCCCCCGAGCACCCACAGCCCGGGGAGGGGGGGGCAGGGGTGTCCCTGCATACCTGACCCAGCAGGATGGAGATGTTGGCCAAAGACCTGTGGGCCAAAGGGGGGTGTCAGGGGTGGGGGTGTCAGGGGTGGGGGTGTCAGGGGTGGGGGTGTCAGGGGTGGGGGTGTCAGGGAGGTACTGGGTGGGTGAGGGAACAGGAAGCTTTGGGGTGCCAGGAAGAAAGTTGCCAGAGATGCTGAGGTGCTGGGAAGGTGCCAGAGGTGTTGGGGGTGCCAGGAAGATGCCAGAGATGCTGGGGGTACCAGGAAGATTTTTGGGGTACCAGGAAGGATCTGGTGCCCAGGAATGCCAGGAAAGATCTGGGGGTGCCAGGAAGGTTTGGGGGTGCAAGGGATTCTGGGAAGGATCTGGGCGTACTGGGAAGGGTTTGGGGGTGCTGGGGATGATTGGGGGTGCCCAGGAATGCCAGGAAGACTCCAGGTTGCCAGGAGTGCTGGGAAGGATCTGGGGATGCCAGGGGTGCCAGGAAAGTTTGGGGGTGCCCAGGGCGCCCTGACCTCTGCACGCTCTGCGCAGCCACCAGGAAGGCCATGAGGTCCCCGGGGGAGAGCTCCCCCCGGGCCAGCAAGGAGCCGCCTGCCAGGAGGGTCCCCAGCACCACACCTGGGGGGTACCGGGGGGGGGCCTGACCCACAGCTTCCCCCAGTCCCCACCATGGCCGTCCCACAGACCCCCCCCGGCACCCCTCCATGGCCGTCCCCACAGACTCCCCCGGCCCCCCACATCCCCCACCCCCCCCCCATGGCCAACCCACAGACTCTCCCGGCCCCACCCATGCCTGTTCCCCTCCAGCCCCCCCATGGCCACCCCACAGACCCCCCCGGCCCCCCCCCTCCCCCAGCTCCCCCCAAGCCCGCGACCCACCCCCCCCCATGTTTCCCCCCATGTCCCCCCCTAAGCCCTCCCTCCCCAGCCCCCCCTCATGGCCACCCCACAGCCCCCCCCCCGCAGCTGTCCCATGGCTGCCACACACCCGTCCCCCGCACCCCACCCCACACCTGCCCCACAGCCCCCCGAAAGCTGCCCCACAGCCCCCCCCCCAACCCTCCCCCCACGGTCCCCCAGGCCCCCCGCACCATTCAGGGCCAGGTTGGAGAGGCCCTGGAAGGCCGCGATGCCCAGGCCCAGGCGCTCGCTCAGGTGCCCAGCGTGGCCCAGCTCGGAGCCGAACAGCCTATGGGGACCCCAACCCTCCGTGGGGACCGACCCCAACCCACCCCATTGTGGGGGAGAACCCAACCCTCCAGAGCGGACCCCAACCCATCTCACTATGGGGGAGACCCCAACCCATTGGGGGGGACCCCAACCCACCCCACTGTGGGGGATCTCAACCCATCCCACTGTGGGGGAGACCTCAACCCATCGTGGGAGACCCCAATCCACTGTGGGGGATCCCACCCACCGTGGAGACCCCAACCCACAATGGGGGACCCCAACCCAATCCTCCGTGAGGACCCCAACCCAACCCACCATAGGGGACCCCAACTCTCTGTGAGGAGACCCCAGCCCATCCCACCATGAGTGAGTCCCCAACACACCATGGGAAGACCCCCATAACACCATCCCCATGGTGGAGATCCCGCCCACCACGGGACCAGACCCCCCTCACTGTGCCTGCTGGTCCTCCATGGCGAAGGCGCGCACCGTACGGATGTTTCCCAGAGCCTCGTCAGCCACCCCGGTGGCCTTGGCGACCTGCGGGGAGAGGGACAGGAACGGGGGTGGCCACAGACCCAAGGTCCCATGGTCCCAAAGTTCTGAAGTCCCAAGGTTCCATGATCCCAAGATCCCATGGTCCCACGTTTCCAAGGTCCCAAGACCCCATGGTCCCCAGGTCCCATGAGTCTGTGTTTCCAAAGTCCCAAGATCCCCAGGTCCCATGGTCCTATGGTTCCCTGACTTCAATGTTCCAAAGTTCCATGGTTCCACGGACCCAAGGTTCTATGTTTCCAAGATTCCAAGATTCCAAGGTGCTACGATTCAAAGATCCCATGGTTCCAAGGTCCCAAGATTCAATGATTCCAAGGTCCCATCTTCTTATGGTTCCAAGGGCCCATGATTCCGTTTCCAAGATTCCAAATTTCCAAGGTCCCAAGATCCCAAGCTCCCAAGGTTCCACGGTCCCAAGTTTCCAAGGTCCCATGGTTCTATGATTCTAAGATCCCGTGTTGCCATGTTCCCAATGTTCCATGATTCCATGATCCCAAGGTTCCAAGGTCCCATGTTTCCAAGATCCCAAGGTTCCAAGGTCCCATGTTTCTGAGGTCCCATCTTCCCACGGTTCCAAGGTCACAAGGTCCCAAGATCCCACAGTTCCAAGGTTCCATGGTTCTAAGATTCCAAAATCCCATGTTCCCAAGATCCGAAGGTTCCATGCTCCCAACGTCCCAAGATCCCATCTTCCCATGGCTCCAAGTTCCGAAGGTTCCATGCTCCCAACGTCCCAAGATCCCATCTTCCCATGGCTCCAAGATCCGAAGGTTCCATGCTCCCAACCTCCCAAGATCCCATCTTCCCATGGCTCCAAGATCCAAAGGTTCCATGCTCCCAACGTCCCAAGTGTCCCAAGATCCCATGTTCCCATGATCCCAAGGTCCCAAGATCCCATGTTCCCATGATCCCAAGGTTCCATCATTGCACAGTCCCATGTTCCCATGATCCCAAGGTTCCATCATTGCACAGTCCCATGTTCCCAAGATCCCGTTCTCCCATTTTCCCAAGGTTCCCTGACTCCCACATTCCCAAGACCCCCACCTGCTCCTGTGCCCGCCGGGAGAGGCTGCGGAGAGCGGTGCCCAGGAGGGTCCCGGTGCCCACCAGTGCCGGCAGAGCCAGGAGCAGGAGCAGCGTCAGCCGCGGCGAGAGCAGCGAGAGGGAGAGGAGGGACCCGGCCACCTGGGCAGCGCTGCGCACACCCTGGGGGGCAACAGCGTGCTGGGGGGCACCGGGACCCCAACCGGGGGCTCCGGGGCACACCTTGAGGGGGATCAGGACACACTGGAGGGGGAGGGGGTGGGATTGGGGCTCCACCTTGGTGGGGGGAGATCAGGGCCCCACCTTAGGGGTGGCGGGGATCAGGGCACACCTAGGGATGATTGGACCCCACTTGGGGGATGGTTGGGGCCCACCCGGGGGATCAGAGCCCACCTGGGGGATGGTCAGGGCCCACCTGGGGGATGAGAGCCCACCTGGGGGACGGTCGGGACCCCACCTGGGGGATCAGAGCCCACCTGGGAGATGGTCAGCTTGAAGGAGGACTTCAGCTCCTGGATGTCGGTGGTGAGACAGCTCAGCAGGTGCCCCGTGCGGGCGGCGTCGAAGAATGCAATGTCCTGTCTGGGGTGGGGGAAGATGGTGGGGTGGGTGGGGGCTGGGGGTGTCGGGAGGGTGGAGGGGCTGGGGGCGTCACCAGGTGTCCCATCCAAGTGGCATCAAAGAATGTGTGTCCTGGCTGGGAGGGGTAGACTGGGCAGGGGGGGAACTGGGGGTGTGTGGGAGGTAAAGGGAGGGGCTGGGGGTATCGGGGGGGGGGGTGAAGGGGGTGTGGGGGGGGGCTGGTGGGGCTGGGGGTCACCAGGTGCCCTATCCAGGTGGCATTGAAGGATGTGTGTCCTGACTGGGGGAGGCTGCGGGGGGTGTTTGGGGTTGGATTATGGTGTGGGTTGGGGGTCTCAGTGGGGATTGGGTTGGGACTGGGTTGGGGTAATTGGGGTGTCAGTTCGGGGTGGGTTGGAGGTCTCAGCTGGGAGGTGGGTTTGGCGACTCAACTGGGAGCTGGGTTGGGGGGGTTGGGTGTCAGTTGGGGGGTGGATTGGGGGTCTCAGTGGGGACTGGGTTGGGGGATTGGGAGTCTCAGCTGGAGGTGGGTTGGGGGTGTTGAGCGGGGGGTCTTAGCTGGGGGTGGGTTGGGGGAGTCTCAACTGGAGGCTGGGTTGGGGGGGTCAGTCAGGGGGGTTGAATTGGGGGGGTCAGTCAGGGGGGTTGAATTGGGGGGGTTGGGGGTCTTAGCTGGGGAGGACTGGGGGTCTCAGTCAGGGGTCCCAGTCGGGGGTCCTGGACAGGGTCTTTACCTGAGCAGGGCCTCGAAGAGCGCCCCCCGCAGGGCCCCCGCCAGGCGCTCGCCCACACGTGACAGCAGTGCCAGGTACCCCATGGTCAGCAGCGCCTGGGGGAGAAGGCACCCTGGGACCCCCCACCCACCTGCAGGCAGCCCCAGAACCACCATCCACCTGATGGCACCACCGCACCCACCTGCGGGGACCCCCAGACCCATCTGCAGCTCCCCCAGACCCACCTGCAGAGACCAGAGAACCCCTCCCACCCTCCTGCAGGTATGCTCAGGCCCACCAGTGGGTACCCCTAACTCACCTTCAGGCACCCCCAGACCCACCTGCAGGGACTCTTGAGACTCCCCCCCTCCCTTCACCTACCTGCAGCCCCCCCTCACCCCAGGACACCCACCCACCTGTAGCCCCCCCCCCCGCACCTGCAGGGACCCCTAGAACCCCCTCACCCACCTGTGGATTCCCCTAACCCACCTGCAGGGACACCTAGGACCCCCCCACCCACCTGCAGGGACTCGAGACCCCCCCACACCTAGCTGCAGCAACCCCCCCCACCCACCTGCAGTGCCCCCCCCCACCACCTGCAGGGACTCCTAGAACCCCTCCACCCACCTGCAGGTACCCCCAGACCCACCTGCAGATCCCCTAGAACCCCTCCACGCGCCTGCAGGTACCCCCAGACACACCTGTGGGTACCCCCCCACACCTGCAGCCCCCCCAAACTCACCTGCAGGCAGTAGGCACCCAGCAGGCGCAGGGCCGGGGGCCGCACAAGGTGCAGGTACTGGCTCAGGTGCCCACGGGCACACTGGGCCACCACGTTCACCAGTTGGCCCAGTAAGACCGGGATGCGCGCGTTGAGCAGGGCTGTGCCCAGTGCCAGCTGGGGGGAAAGGTCGGGGGTCCATGGGTGCCCCTCCGCTCCCCCACCCACTGCCCCCGTCACCTAGACCTCCTGGAAGGGCCCGGTGATGCCACCACCAGCCACCAGGTTCACCAGTTGGACCAGTAGGACTAGGATGGGGATGCTGAGCCCAGCGCCATGGGATGGGATGGGGGGGGTGGCACCAGCCCTGGGTAGAGGGAATGGGGGTCTCCCCAACTCACCATGACAGCGGCCGAGAGCGCCAGGAGGTGGGGGCGCAGGAAGGCCCAGAATAGCCCCCAGTTGAAGGGGGGGTCCGGGTGGGATGGTGGCGGCGGCGCCTCTGTGGGGGTCACGGCCTCCTGGCAGCGCGTGGGGGTCCCCAGGAGGAGGCTGGGGGTCCCCAAGAGGCTGGTGGCCCCCAGCAGGGCCAGTGCGGTGCAGCGAGAGGCGCCCAAGAACAGCAGTCGGGGGGCCCGGGGGGGTCCAGGGCGGGGGGGCGCCGCAAGGCGCCCCCCATACCTGAAACTGGGGAAGGGAGGAGTTGGGGCAGCCCCGGAAAGTGGAGAGGGGGGGGGGGTGCAGCCCCAGAACCCCTCTCCTGGTGCTCCCGGGGTCCCCAGATTCTGGATTCTGGGTGTCAGGAACTGGATTCCCCCAAACACACCCCCCATCCCAGCGTTTGGGACCCCAGTGTCCCACTCCATCCAAGGCCCCCCACCCCAACGCCCCTTATCCAGCATTTGGGACCCCAACTCCCCCACCCCAACATTTGGGAACCCAACATCCCTCCCCCATCCCAGCCCCCCATCTCCCCTGCACCTCCAGGCCCTCCAACTCCTGTCCCCGCCCTCCCCCACCCCTCCCCCCGGGAACTGCAACCACCTTCACCTCCAAGGACCCCAACCCTCCCCGACTTCCCCCCAAAGGACCCCTTCCACTCCCTCCCCCTCACCCCCCGAGGACACCAACCCCTCCGCACCCCCATCTGCACTCCCAGGACTATCAATTCCTGCACCCCACCAGGCACCCCCCAAGGACACCCACCCTTGCCACCCTGGCACCCCCCAAGGACCCCATCACCCCGCACCCCTCCTCGTGCACCTCTCGAGGACATCAACCCCCCCTCCGCACTCCCTCTGCACCCCAGGACCCTCAATTCTGTACCACCCCCGCATCCCTCCAGGACCCCCACCCCTGCAACGCCGAGACCCCCCCAAAGACTCCCCCATCATCCCTCATCCCCTGAGGGTCCCCATCCCGTTCTGGGGGTCCCGCCCTCCCCTGTGTCCGGTACCTGCGGGCGGGGGCAGGGGTCGCTCTGAGTGCAGGGGGTACCGAGCGGACCCCAGCCCGGGCACCGAGCGCCCGCAGCAGCAGCATCGCCGGCACTCGGGCGGGAGGAGGGGGAGAAGGGGGCGGCACCGGACACCGAGGGGCGGGAGGGGGCGGCACCGGACACCGGGGGGCGGCACCCGTAACCGGAGACCGGGGGGGCGGCACCAGGCACGGGGTCCGGGGGAGGGCAGGGGGCGGCACCGGGCACGGGGAAGGGCGGCACCAGGACAGGGGGGCGGGCAGGGGGCGGCACCGGGACCGGGGAAGGCACTGGGGGTAGGGGGAGGGACCGGGACCGGGACGCGAGCAGGGGGCGGCACCGGGGGCGGCACCGGGCACTGGGAAGTGGCACCGGGACCGCGGGCGAGCGGGAGTGGTCGGGGGGTGGCACCGGGGGGTCGGCACCGGGCTGGGGTCGGCACTGGGACCGGGGGGCGGGCAGGAGTGGTCTGGGGGCGGTACCGGGCAGGGGGCGGCACCGGTAAGCGGGGGCCGGGCAGAGGTGGCACTGGGGGGCGACACCGGGGGCGGCAGCGGGCACTGGGAGGTGGCACCGGCAATCGGGGCGCGGGGGCGGTACTGGGACCCGGGGTGCTGGCGGGAGGGCGGCACCGGGAACTGGGTACCGGGGAGCGGCACCGGGGATGCGGTGTTGGGCTCGGGTGGCGGGAGGGGGGCGGCACCGGGATCCAGAGGGAGGCACCGGGGTCAGCACCGGGAGAGTTCGGTGCCTCATCCCTGCATCCCCTCATCCCTACATCCCTGCCTTACCCCTGTATCCTTGCCCTCATCCTGCATCATCACTGCATCCGTCCTGTGGGGTCCCTGCTGTGGGATCCCTGGTTTGGGGGTTCCTGGTTTCAGGGTCCTTGATTTTGGGGTCCCTTGTTTCGGGGTTCCCGCTGCGGGGTCCCTTGTTTCAGGGTCCCTGATTTTGGAATGCCTTGTTTTGGGGTTCCCACCGTGGGGTCCCTGCTGTGGGATCCCTGGTTTTGGGATCCCTGCTTTCTGAGTCCTTGATTTTGGGGTCCCTGTGTTTTGGATCCCTGGTTTAGGGATCCTTGGTTTTGGGGTCTCTGCTGGGGGGTCCCTGATTTTGGGGTCCCTGATCTCAGGGTCCCTGATTTTGGGGTCTCTGCTGTGAGGCCCCTGTTTCTGGCATCCCCACTGTGGGGTCTCTGGTTTTGGGGTCCCTGTTGGGGGGTCCCTGGTTTTGCAGTCCCTGTTTTCGGAGTGCCTGATTTTGGGGTCCCTGTTGTGGGGTCTCTGCTGTGGGGTCCCTGGTTTTGGGGTCCCTGGTCTCAGGGTCCCTGATTTTGGTATTTCTGTTGTGATATCCCCTGTTTTGGGGTCCCTATTTTCGGGGTGCCTTATTTTGGGGTCTGCTGTGGGGTTCCTGGTTTTGGGGTCTTTTTTTGGGGAGTCCCTGGTGTTGGGGTCCCTGGTGTTGGGGCCCCTGCTCTGGGGTCCCCACTGTCGGGTCTCTGGTTTGGGGGTCCCTGATGTCGGGGTGCCCCCTGATGCCCCCCTTCCCGCAGGTCCTGGGTGCACCAAGCACTGGCCTCACTGGGGGCACGAGGTGTGTGTGGGGGTTCTCGGCCGTGACGCAGGGTTTGGGGGACAGCCGGGTGCTCCCAGAGGTGCTCAGGCTATGGGGGGGCTGCCCCCTCTCCCCCTGCCCCCGCGGGATCGAGCGGGAAAAAAAAAGGGCTAAGGGAAGGGGGGGCTGAGACTGCGGTGATTGCGCCCCCAAAAATGGGGGGTGCGGGGGGTGGGGGATCCTGGGGGGTTGGGGGGGGGGGCGATGTTGGGTGGGCGGTGCCGTGGGGAGTCTGCCTCACACCTGCCCCCTCCCACCCCTCTCCCTCTGCCCCACACCTCCCATCCCACACCCCATCCCTCTGCCCCACATCTTCCCCCATCCCACCTCTCACCCCCCCGCCACCCCTCTGCCCCACCCCTGCCCCACCCCACCCACTACCCCCGCCCCCCCCCCCGCCCCATCCTTGGCCAGGTGACCCCGGCCCCCCTATTGCCCACGCTCACTCGCGGTGCCGGCGCACGGGAGCCCCCCCGGAGCAGGGTTATCAAAACTAAACCTTTACTGGGGGGCGTAGTGGGGAGGGTGGGCGCTGCCTGCAGCGGGGCGGAGGGGGGCGGGGTGCAGCCCCTCCCGTGCCCCCCCCCCCCACCCCGGCTCAGGGCGCGGGGCTGGGCTGGGGGCGCTCCAGAGCCGAGAAGGACTGGGAGCGGATCCTCAGCGCCACCTCCCGCGTGCGCAGCGTCAGCCCGAAGATGTCTTCGTGGTACCGGTTCTTGTCCTGCGGGAACGGGGAACGGGGAGCGGGGTGAGGGCGGGGCCGCGGGGCACATGGCACTTGCCATATGCCCCATAACCCGTCCTTCATGCCCCATGCCACTTGCCACCTCCCACATGTCCCATGTCACTTGCCACCTGCTATGTGCCATATGCCACTAGCCACGTGTCCCATGGCACCTGCCACTTGTCACTTTCCACATGCCTCACGCCACATGGCACTTGCCACCTTCCACATGTCCCATGCCCCATGCCACACACTACTTGCCACATGCCCCATGGCTCATTTCACATGCCACATGCCCCATGTCCTGTGCTTCATGCCCCATGCCACTTCCCACCTCCCACATGTCCCATGCCACTTGCCACTCATCGTTTGTCACATGCCACATACCACTTGCCACATTTCACTTGCCATGTCCCATATGCCATTTGCCACATGCCTCACGCCACATGGCACCTGCCATATGCCACTTGCCACCTTCCACATGCCCCATGCCACTTGCCACATGCTGCACATCATGTGCCACATGCCACTTTCCACCCACCCCGCAAGCGCCACCCGTACCCTCAGCTCTCCGATGAGGTCCCCGGCCTCCGTCAGTGCCATGCCCGCGCGCTGTGCCAGCACCTGCTGCACGGTCTGCAGCACCTCAGTGGCCATGGTGACGTCCCCGCACACGTACAGGTGCCCCGCGCCCTCGCACAGCACCTGCGCCACCTCGGCTGCCAGCTGGCTCCGCACCACGTCCTGCACGTAGGTCTGGGGGCACCATGGCCCCGCTGGTACCGCTGCACAGGTGGGGACTCCCCATCCCATCCCATCCCATCCCATCCCATCCCCACCCTATCCCCACCCTATCCCCATCCCCATCCACATCCCCATCCCCTTTCCCATCTTCATCCCCATCCCCTTCCCCATCCCCTTTCCCATCTTTAATCCCCATCCCCATCCCACCCCACCCCATCCCATCCCCATCCCCATCCCATCCCCATCCCATCCCATCCCATCCCCATCCCCATCCCATCCCATCCCATCCCATCCCATCCCATCCCCATCCCCATCCCCATCCCCATCCCCATCCCCATCCCCATTCCCATCCCATCCCATCCCCATCCCCTTTCCCATCTTCATCTTCATCCCCATCCCCTTCCCCTTCCCCTTCCCCATCCCCTTTCCCATCTTCAATCCCCACCCCACCCCATCCCACCCCACCCCCACCCCCTCCCCTCCCGTCCCGTTCCCACCTTGGGGGTCCCCGGTTCCCTGGAGAAGGCTGTCAGGACCCTGCTGAGCGCCCCCTGCTCCTGCGCCTCCCTCATCTCCTCCCGGTAGATCTGATCCAGCGCCGAGGAGCGGCACCCGAACACCAGCACCATCGTGCCCAGGGGGCCACCTGCCGGGAACGGTGCCCACACCTGTCCCCGTGCCCCGGGTACCGGGACCACTCCTCCCCATGGCCCTGGACCCCCGTATCCCGCATCCCTGCTCCCCTGTCCCTACGTCCCCCATCCATCCATGCCCTTGTCCCCTCTATGTCCCCAGGTCCCCACCATGTCCCCCATCCCCGTGTCCCTATGTTCCTCCCATGTGCCCCCAACCCTTTGTCCCCATGTCCCCCCCCGCCCTCCTCTGTGACCCCCATATCCCCATCCCTGTGCCCCCCATCCCCCCATGTCCCCCCATGCCTGTGTCCCCACGTCCCTGCCATGTTCTCATTTGCCCTCATGTCCCCCCATCCCTGTCTCCCCCCTCCCCGTCCCCTGTGCCCCCCCTCACCCCCGCAGCGCAGGAGGTGCAGCCGGTGGCGCCAGAAGCTCCGGAAGGGGGCGACGCCGGTGCCAGGTCCCACCAGGATGCAGGGGGTCTGGGGGTCGGGGGGCAGCCGGAACGAGGGGGCCCTGTGATGGGGTGGGAGGTGGTTGGGGGGAATCATCAGGGGCCAAGGGGACCCCAGAACAGTGCCCAGTGGGGGTGGGGGGGTGGGGGCGGGAGAGAAACAGAGCCCTGGGTGACTCCTGGTGGGGGTCACCGAGGCCTGGGGGAAATAGGGGCAGGGGGCAACAGGGGGGTAAAAGGGGGGCAAAAGGGGGGGGGCAAAGGGGGGAGCAGCCTCTTACCCCCGGATGAAGGCTGGCACCGTGTCCCCTGGCTGCAGCCGCGCCAACCACGTGGAGCAGACGCCGTAGTGCAGGGGGCCCTGACCATCTAGGGGGGGTGAGGGGCGCATGGCCAGCAGCACCCCAACACGCGGCACCCCAAGAAGAGCCACCCAACACTCAGACCCCCATCACACAGACCCCCAAAATGCAGCCCCCCCAACATGCAGCCCCTCAACACACAGCCCCCACAAACACAGCCCCCCAACACACAGGCCCCCAAGACGCAGGCCCCCTCAACATGCAGCTCCCCCAACACGCAGCCCCCCTCAACGTGCAACCCCCCCCAACACAGAATCCCCCCCTTCCCTGCCCTCCATCCCAGGCCCCCCCATCACACAGCACCCCCCGGAATTGCCCTTGGGGATCCTGGAGATGCCCTGGAGACCCTGCAAATTCTCTGAGGGACCCTGGAGATGCCCTGGGGGACCCTGAAGATGCCCTGGACACCCTGGAGACACCCTGGGGACCTGGAGATGCTCTCAGGGACCTTGAAGATGCCCTGGGGACCCTGAGGATGCCCGGGGGACCTCACCCTCGCTGTGGTAGGTGACGACGGCCACGGTGAGGTGGATCTCCCCGGGCTCGAGGCCGGGGGCGGAGCTGATGGAGTAATAACGGGGCTGGAGCAGCGGGAGCTGGGTGAGGAGCAGCGCGGCCGGGAGCTCCACCGAGGGGAACTCCTCGAGCACCTCCAGAAGCGTGGGGCACCGGAACCACTTCCAGTCCTCGTACAGACGGGCGTCCTGTGGGGCCAGTGTCCCACTATCCCAGCATCCCAATATCCCAGCCAGGGAGGGGGTAGCAGCCCACTGTCCCAGTATCCCAGCATCCCAGTATCCCAGCATCCCCATATCCCGACATCCCAGCCAGGGAGGCAGCAGCAGCCCAGTATCCCAGCATTCCAATATTCCAGCCAGGGAGGGGGTAGCAGCTCACTGTCCCAGCAGCCCAGCATCCCATAACCCCAGTATGTTCCAGCATCCCAATGTCCAAGCAGGGAGGGAGCAAGAGCCCAGTGTCCCAGTATCCCATCATCCCAGTCAGCAGGAACCCAGTATCCCAGCATCTCAGCATCCCAGTCAGCAGGGACTGAGCACCCCACCATCCCAGTCAGCATGGGCCCAGTTTCCCAGTATCCCAGCACCCCAGTGGCAGGGTTCCCCCCCATGCCCCGTGCCCTCACCTGGCTCAGGTGCTGCAGGCGCTGCCGCTGGTCGGGCTCTCGCGCCAGCGCCGCCAAGAGCTGCAGGAACCGCGGGCTCGGGGGGGACGCCAGGTCCAGGAAGTAGGTGAGGGCTTGGGAGAAGGTGCAGGGGGGGAGGCGGCTCTGGGGGGAGCCGGGGGAGGGCGGGGGGACTTCTCCTGTGGGGTGGGAGGGAATGGGATGGGATAGGGATACCCAACTCTTTCCCTTTTCCCCCACCCCAGTCTCTGTCCCAATGCAGTCTCCCTCCCCATCCCTTCCCCCCCTCCATTCCTACTCCTGGGGTCTCCTTGTCCCCCTGTCCCCCTCCCCATCGCCTTGTGTCCCCCTCCCCATGCTGTGTCCCCCTCGCCCCATCCATAACTTTGGGCTCCCACTGTCCCATTTTACCCTTGTCCCCACATCCCCCTCCCCACTCTGTCCTCCCCCCAGGGTTCCTTCTGCTGGGGTCCCCCTGCTGTCCCCCCGGGGGAGTCGGTACCTGCGGGGTCCCCCTCTGTGCTCTGCACGAGGAGGGGCTGCCCGTGCGGGGGGGGGGTCCCTCACGCGCCCCAGGACCCCCTGCACGAGGTCGTCCCGATTGGCGGGGAAGACCCCCAGGTGGTCCCCAGGCTCGTAGCGCAGCTCCCCCTGCCCCCCAGTGTCCAACCGCACCAGGAGCGTGGCCCGGCTGAGAGGGGGAGCAATGGGGGGGTGTCAGTGAGGGGGGGTCAGTGGTGAAGAGAGGGTCCCCTGGTGCTCCCCCCACCCAGCCACACTGGCACTGGGGGGGGGGGGGGGGGGGGGGGCAATGGGGATGGGGAGTCTGGGGGTCCAGTGAGGATGGAGGGAGTCAGTGGTAGTGGGGGGGCAATGGGGATGGGGGGGGGCAGTGAGGATGTGGGGGGCAGTGAAGGGGGGTGGCAATCGGACTGGGAGGTAAGAGGGCTCGGGGGGCCAGTGAGGATGGGGGCGGAAAGGAGGTGAGGGGGTGATAGGGATGGGGGACTGGGGGGTCAGTGAGGAGGGGGGGGCAGTAGGAGTGGGGGTGCAATGGGGATGGGGGGGCAATAGGGATGGGGGGACTGGGTGGGCCAATGAGGATGGGGGGGTCAGTGGGAATGGGGGGCGATGGGAGGCAGTGCTTTGGGGGGGCTGAGAGGGCAATAAGGGGGTTGGGTCTTGGGGGGCAATGGGGGTGAAGGGTGCAATGAGGCTGGGGAGGGAGTCTGGGGGGGGCAAAGGGAATGGGGGGGTCCCGGTGTCACAGAGTCAGTGGGGCTGGGGGGGCTGGAGAGGCTGCGAGGGTGAGTGGAGCAGTGGGGGTGGGGGATAAGGTTGGGGGGTTGGGAGTGGCAGTGGGGGGGTTCATTGAGGCTGGGGTGTGCAGTGGGGATGGGGGGTGGTCCTGGAATGGGTTCAGGGAGGGGGGGAGTCCCAGGGTTGGGGGGGTCTTGAGTGGGGTCCCAGATGAAGGGGGGGGGTTCCACGTATTGGGGGGGGGTGTCATGCTTTGGGAGGCCCCGGTTTGGGGTTGTCCTGGGGAGGGGTCCTGGGTTTGGGGCGGATCCCGGGGAGCCGTGTTTGGGGGTGGGGGTCCTGTGGTGGGTCATGGGGTAGAGGGGTGCCAATGTGTGTCCTGCTTTTTGGGGGTCCCAGCTCGGAGGCATCCTGGGTGGGGTTAAGGGGGGGTCCCTGGGGGGGGTATCTTAGGGTCGGGGGGGTTGGGGGGGGATTCAGGGGGGTCCCAGGGGGGGGCTCACCTGGAGTCAGGGCTCTGCAGGTTCTCCACGGAGAGCAGGGTGCAGGGCAGCACCCGGCGCTTGTGCAGCTGTGACAGACCTAGGGGGGCAGCGGGGGGGGGGCAGGGGGGAGTCAGGGGGATCAGAGGGTGGCATGGGTGTCGAGGGAGGAATGGGTGGGCTTAAGGGGTTATGGGGGGGCAGTTGTAGGGGGGCACAAGGCAGCCCCAGGCACTTGTGCAGCTGGAACAGACCGGGGGGCAATGGGGGGGGGGGGGGGGCACGGGAGGGTCAGGGGGGTCGGGGAGGGGCATGGGGGGTATGGGGATCGTGGAGGTTCATGGGGGGGTCATGGAGGGCAGCTGTATGTGGGGCACAGGGCAGCCCCTGGGTGCTTGTGCAGTTGGGACAGACCTGGGGTGGGAGTCGGGTGGGGTACGGGGAGGGGGGGGCATGGGAGGGGTGAAGTGGGATTTGGCCATGGCGGAGTGGGTCAGCCCTGGGGGTGCACAAAGAGGGTCATGGGGGGTATAAAGGGGCTATGGGGTGCACGGGGGGGAATGGGGGGGGTAATGGGGGTCTGGGGGGACGGAAAAACGGGGGAGTCATGGGGTGTCATGGGGGTGGCTGAGAGGGGACAACCTTGAAAGGGTTCATGGGGGGGTTGGGGGGGTGAAAGGTCACGGGGGTTTCGGTGGGAGTCAAGGGATGTTCAGGGAGGGGTGGAGGGGTCTGGGGGTGTCCCGGGGGGCCTGGGAGCATCCCGGGTTGGGATCTGTACCAGCCAGCGTCTCCATGGCCTGGGGGTGCTCCACGAGCCGGTGCTGCTGGTGCTGCCAACCCTGGGGGGGGCTGAAGAGCTCGGGGGGCCCCCCCGCCCCCACACAGAACGTCTCGCAGGCGGCCTGGGGGGTGTGTGTGTGAGGTGGGTGACCCCCCTTCCCAGGGCCCCCCTTAACCAGGAACACCACCCCGCTCCAAGTGCCTTCCCTGACCTGGAATTCCCAGGCCCCTGCCCCCCCCACACACTCAGTGCCCCCTGCAACCTGGAACTCACATCCCTACCCCCACCCTCAGAGACCCCCCTGACCTGGAAGATAAGGTGGGTCCGTGGGTGCCCCCCTACGCACACCTGGAATCCCCCCCCCAGCCCCCCCATCCGCCTGGAACACGAGATGGCTTGGTGGGTGCCCCCCCTTCACCCCAGACCCCACCCATGGCTCACCCACCTGGCAGCCCCCCTGAGACCCCCACCTCACCTGGAAGACCCCCCGTGCCCAGGAGCCGAAGGCCTCCTCCTGGGCGCAGAGCTCATCGCCCTCGCCCAGGGGGGCCAAGCGCTCGCCCCCCAACTCCTCCAGCCGCGTGTCCACCGCCCGCGCGAAGGCGCAGAAGTGGGGGTACGCGCGGGACCCCAACCCGAACACCGCGAACCTGGGGGGGGGAGGGGATGGGGGGAATGAGAGGGGAATGAGAGGGGGACCCCAACGTAGGACCCCAATATAGGACCCTAAGTTGGGACCCCAAAATGGGACCCTAGCCAGAACACTGCGAACGGGGGGGGGGGGGGGGGGGGAGATGGGGGAGGTGAGTAGGGGGACCCCAACATGGGTCTCCCTCAGAGGGAGTGAGTAGGAGGACCTCAATAAGGGACCCCAACGTGGAACCCCAACTCAAACACCACAAACCTGGGGGGGGGGGGGGGGGGAGCAGGGGGACCCTAACATGGGACCCCACAGGCACAATCCCAATGCCTGTGGCCACCATTCCCATGACTGTAGCCACCATCCCCATCCCAGTGGCTACTATCCCCTCCCAATGGCCATCATCCCCGTGTCTGTGGCCACCACCCCTACCCTGGTGGCCACCATGCCCATGGCCACCATCCCCATCCCAATGGTCACCATCCCCATCCCAATGGCCATCATCCCCTTCCCAATGGCCATGGACACCATCCCCATCCTGGTGGCCACCATCCTCATCCAGGTGGCCACCATCCCCATCCCTAGTACCAACGGCCACCATCCCAATGCCCGTGGCCACCACTGCCACCCTAGTGGCCACCATCCCCATCCCAATGGCCACCATCCCCATCCCAATGCCATCCGTCACCCTCCCCCGTACCCACGGCCACCATCCCGATGCCCGTGGCCACTTCCTCCCCACCTCCCGGTGGCCATTCCGCCCCCTTCCCCGGTGGCTACCCCCGCCCGGTGGCCACCCCCCTCCCTGGTGGCCACGCCCCCCCCCCCCCCGCCGGTGGCCGCACCGCAGGGCCCCCAGGGCTCCCGCACTGTCCGTGTTGCTCAGCTGCCGCCGCTTCTTCTTCCAGGAGGCCACGAGGGGTTCGGACTGGGAGATGGAGTTGAACCGCAGTTTGTAGCTCCTGGGGGGGGGCGGAGCGCGGGGGGTGGGCGAGGGGTGCGAGGGGTGAGGGAGGAGAGGACCTCCTTCCCCAGCCCCCGCCCCGTCCCTCCCTCCCCGGTCCCCCCCCCGAGCTCACATGGGCGGCTCGGGCTGGGAGCTGCTGCAGTACGGGGAGGTCATCTCCATCAGCGCCTTGGAGAAGCTCTGCGGGGGACAGCGGGACACTGACCACACCCCATTGCCCTCACCCATCCCACCCATCCCCATCTCCATTCCATCCCCATCCCCATCCCATCCCCATCTCCATTCCATCCCCATCCCCATCCCCATCCCATCCCATCCCCATCTCCATCCCATCCCCATCCCCATCCCCATCCCATCCCCATCTCCATCCCATCCCCATCCCCATCTCCATCTCCATCCCATCCCATCCCCATCTCCATTCCATCCCCATCCCCATCCCCATCCCCATCCCATCCCCATCCCCATCTCCATTCCATCCCCATCCCCATCTCCATTCCATTCCCATCCCCATCTCCATTCCATCCCCATCCCATCCCCATCCCCATCTCCATTCCATCCCCATCCCATCCCATCCCCATCCCATCCCATCCCCATCTCCATTCCATCCCCATCTCCATTCCATCCCCATCCCATCCCCATCTCCATCCCCATCTCCATCCCCATCTCCATCCCCATCTCCATTCCATTCCATTCCATCCCCATCCCCATTCCATCCCCATCCCCATCCCAATCCCCTCCCCATCCCCATCCCGATCCCATTCCCATCCCAATCCCATCCCCATCCCAATCCCATTCCCATCCCCATCCCCACCCCCTCCTCCCCCCCACCTCAGCACACTCGGGGGGGGTCCCCATTCCCGAAGGTGCTGGTCACCACCAGCACCAGGGTCTCGTGCTCCAGGGACACCACGTCGTATTCATCCATGCACAGCACCTGCGTCAGGTAAGGTCAGGTGAGGTGGGGTGCGGTGGGACCACCAACCAGTGACCCCCCCCCCGTGGGGCTCTGGTGGTGGTGGGAGACACACGGCGCCCCTTGCAGCCCCCACCCCCCCACACACACCTTGGGATCGAAGGCGTGACGGAAGAGCTGGCACAGGTTCCAGGCGTAGGTGCGGGACCTCCCAGTCTCGGTCCCATACAGGATGGTGGCCTTGACCCTCCGGGCCATCACGTGTCCCATCAGCTTGGCCGAGATCTTCACCGCGCTGGGGGGAGGGATTATGGGGGGAGAGGGAGGATTATGGGGGTCACCATCCACTGGAGACCCATAGGAACCTCCCCCAAGGAACCCCCACCCCACCTGCAAGGTGAGCACTTACTTGGCCACCTCCTTGAAGGTCTTTCTCCTGGTGACAGTGGTGCCTTTGGAGACGTAAACCTTCCAGGCTTCAGGCTGGGGGTGGGCAAGGGGGGGGATCAGCTGAGTGGCTGGGGGGGGCAGGGGGATGTGGGGCAGGGGGGGCCATAGGTCTGGGGGGGGGTGGTAGGACCTGGGGGCTGAGGGAACCAGGGGTTGTGGGGCAGAGGGATCAGTAGGGTGAGGGGTGATGGGACCAGGGGGCTGAGGGGGCCAGGGAGGGGGATGTGGGGCCGGGGGGCATGAGTCCAGCAGGCTGTGGGTGCAGGGGGCTGGTGGGTGATGGGACCAAGGGGCTGGGGGGAGGTGGGGACCCAAGGGATATGGGATGGGGGGGGGGGCTTGAGGTGGTGGGACTGGGGGGCTGGGAGGTTGCGGAACTGGGGGTCTCTGGAGGGGTGGGACCAGGTGGGTGTAGGGGAATGGGACCGAGGGTGGTGTCGGGTGATGGGACCAGGGGTAAGGGGGGGGGTGGGGGTGACAACAGTGGAGCTGGGGGGGGGGGTGGGACCAGGGGGTGTGGGGTGGTGGGACCAGGAGTTTCTGGGGTGATGGGACTGGAGGGCTGAGGCTGGTGGGACCAAGAGGGTGGGGGTGAGACCAGGGGGCTGGGAGGGGTAGGACAGGACCCACCTGGTACCGGAAGGTGGGGCAGAGCTGGTAGTTGACCATCTCCTGGTGGAAGACGGGGGTGAGGCTGCCAGAGATGGGGGGCACAATCCAGACCCAGTCGGCCGGGCACCCCCCCCGTGTCCGCAGCTCGTTCTCCATGTGCTTCACGAAGGACTCAGTGGCCGCGTGGTGGTCCACGATGGTCACTTTGGCCACCTGCATGGGTGGGGGGATGGTGGGGTTTGGGAGTGGCCAGAACCCTCCCCAGCTTCGTGGTGGTGTTGGGGTCACCATGGAATGATGGTGTTGGGGTCACCGTGAGGTGGAGGTGTTGGGGGTCACAGTGATGTGGTGTTGGGGTCACCATTAGGTGGTGGTGCCTGTGTCCCCATCCCAGCCACACATCCCACCTGGAAGCTGTGGAGCACAGCAATGTTGATCTCCACGGCTGCCTTGTCCTTCCAGAGAGACGATGTCGTCCCTGTGTCCAGCCCCATGCGCTGGGCAACCTCCTGGGGGGGCATTGGGGGTTCAGTGTGGGGCACGGGGGGGGCAAGGGGTGGGATGGGATGGGATGGGGTGGGATGGGGATGAAGATGGGATTGGGAAGGGGATTGGGATGGGGAAGGGGAAGGGCATGGGGAAGGGCATGGGGATAGGATGGGGATAGGGGTGGGATGGGGATGAAGATGGGATTGGGAAGGGGATGGGGATGGGGATGGGGATGGGATGGGGAAGGGGAAGGGCATGAGGATGGGATGGGGATGGGGATGGGGATGGGGATGGGGATGGGGATGGGGATGGGGATGGGGATGAGGTGGGATGAGGAAGGGCATGGGGATGGGGAAGGGCATGGGGATGGGGAAGGGCATGGGGATGGGGATAGGGATGGGATGGGGATGAAGATGGGGAAGGGAAGGGAATGGGAATGGGAATGGGGAATGGGGATGGGGATGGGGATGGGGATGGGGATGGGGATGGGGATGGGGATGGGGATGGGGATGGGGATGAGGATGGGGATGGGGATGAGGATGGGGATGAGGATGGGGATGAGGATGAGGATGAGGATGAGGATGAGGATGAGGATGAGGATGAGGATGAGGATGGATGGGGATGGGGATGGGGATGGGGATGGGGATGGGGATGGGGATGGGGATGGGGATGGGGATGGGGATGGGGATGGGGATGGGGATGGGGATGGGGATGGGGATGGGGATGGGGATGGGGATGGGGATGGGGATGGGGATGGGGATGGGGATGGGATGGGATGGGGATGGAATGGAGATGGGATGGGATGAGATGGGGAGGGGGAGGGGGATGGAGATGGGGATGGAGATGAGGATGAGGATGAGGATGGAGGTGGGAATGGGGATGGGATGGGATGGGATGGGATGGGATGGGATGGAATGGGATGGGGATGGAGTGGGTGGGTGGGTGGGTGTCTCACCGGCAGCAGGTTGTAGCGGTGGCTGTCGCAGAGGTTCCTGGTGCCGATCTCGCTGCTCATGTACCACCCGTTGAAAGGGGCGGCAGGGAAGTCGAGCCCCCCCACCTCCAGCAGCATGTTGGAGACAGCCGGCAGCGCGTACCAGCGCAGCCCCAGCTCCGAGAACCACTCCAGCCTGGGGGGGACTCTGCTCAGGACACACATCTGCCCCAGGTGGCCCCATCCCACCCTATCTCCATCCCATCCACATCCCCATCCCCATCCCTGTTCCCATCCCATCTCCATCCTCATCCCATCCCATCCCCATCCCCACCCCTATCCCATCCAGGGGAGCAGAAAGAGCTCAGGGGGCTACTCAGGGTCCCACAGCAGCATCTTGTCCCACCCCCATCCCATCTCCATTCTGATCCCAACTCCATCCACATCTGCACCTCCATCTCCATTCCCACCTCCACTTCCATCCCCATCCCCACCGACCCCCTCCCACCCCACAGCAACCAGGGTTGCCCATTGGGCCATTGTGGTCCCCTCGGTGTTGAGGGGGGGAAGGGGAGGGAAGGTGGGTTGCATTGGGGGTGTCCCCCCCCACTCACGTTGGGTGCTGGAGAGGCACCTCGAGCACCAGCTCTGGGGGGATCGGGAAGAGCTCGGGGGGCTCCTCGGGGCCCTGCAGGAGCAGGGGCAGAACATCAAAGCGCCCCCCGCCCGCGCTCCACCCGTGCTGGACACAGAGCTGGGGGGGAAAGGGGCAGCGTTAGCGAGGAGGGGCAGTGCCTGGGGGGGGTGTGAAGGTGCAGGGGGTCAAGGGGGTTCCCCAACCTCGGTGATGTCCACGCTGGCCGGGTCCCCCCGCACGGAGCCATCGGGCTGGCGGTACCCGGCGTAACGGATCAGCTGAGCGTTCCAGATGCGGAAATCGCCCCGGCCGGGCGCCCGCGGCGGGAAGATGGTGATGGCCGACCTGGGGACACAGGGTGAGGGGTCACCAGCACCCCCTGACTCGGGGTCACGGACCCATAGAATCGTGGAATCACTCGGGGGAAGATGGTGATGGCTGGCCTGGGGACACCCCCAACTCCCCCTTGGCCGGGGATCATGGAACCAATCCCCTGGGGGAAGAAGGTGATGGTTGACCTGGGGACATGGGGTGAGGGGTCACCAACTCCCCCTTGGCCAGGGGGTCAAGGAACCACTTGAGGGAAGACGGTGATGGCCAACCTGGGAATGTGGGATGAAGGGTCACCAGCACCCCCTTAGCTGAGGGTCATAGAACTATAGAATCCCTTGACTGGATAAGACCTTGGAGATCATCGAGTCCAACCGTCCCTCTCCATCACTAAAGCAGATCCCTGAGCACCTCATCCACCTGGCTTTTGAACTCTTCCAGGGGTGGGGACTCCATCACTGCCCTGAGAGTTTCCAGTGCCTGAGAACCCTTTCCATGAAGGAATATTTCCCAGTATCCAATCCGAACCCCCCTGGTGAAACTTTTCCTCTCATTCAATCTCCTGTCCCTAGGGAGCAGAGCCCAACCCCCACCTCACCACAACCTCGTCTCCAGGAGCTGCAGAGAGCCAGGAGGTCTCCCCTCAGCCTCCTCTTCTCCAGACCAAACCCCCCCAGATCCCTCAGCTCCTCTCACAACCCCTGTTCTCCAGCCCTTTCCTCTGCTCCGTTCCCTTCTCCGGATGCGCTCCAGCTCCTCCAGGGCCTTCTTGGAGGGAGGGGCCCAACCCTGAGCCCAGATTTGAAGTGCTGAGTGTAGGGGACAATCCCTACCCTGCTCCTGCTGCCACACCAGGGCTGAGCCAAGCCAGGGTGCTGGGGGCGTTCTTGGCCCCCTGGGCCACTCCTGCCTCCTGTTCAGCCGCTGTTGACCAACACCCCCAGGACCTTCTCCTCCAGGGCCTTTCCAGCCCCTCTTCCCCAGGCCTGGAGCTGCCTGGGGTTGCTGTGACCCAAGGGCAGGACCTGGCACTTGGTCTAGTTGAACCCCATCTCGTTGGTCTCAGTCCATGGATCCAGGTTCTCCAGATCCCTCTGCACACCCTTCCTGCCCTCCAGCCCATGGATCCAGGTTCTCCATGTCCCTTTGCAGATCCTCCCTGCCCTTGGCCCATGGATCCAGGTTCTCCAGGTCCCCCTGCACTGCTCTTTGAGCCTGGCCATCCAGGCAGGGGGTTTTATCCATTTTTGGGAGTTCAGTTGTCCAAAAAGAACCTGTTCTCACCGGATGTTGCCGCGGTTGGTCGCGTATTGGATGTGGGTGCAGAGGAAGCCAAACATCTCCGCAACGTTGGCGCAGTCCCGTGCATCGAACACCTATGGGATGGGGTCGGGGGGGCTGGGGGGAGTCCCTCTGATCCCCCTACCCCATGGAGCACCTTCCCTGGGGGGGCCACCTGGCCTTGGGACAAGGGGGAAACATGGGGGGGGGGGTGTCCCTGCTCCCCCTCCCACCACCCCATGGAGGACCTGCCCCGGGGGGGCAGTGGGGCAAGGGGGGGGACATGAGGGATGGGGGGGTCCCTCTGCTCCCTTCCCACCACCCCATGGAGGACCTGCCCCAGGGGGGCAGTGGGTCAGTCATGGGGGAGGTCCCCAGGGATTCTGTGGGTCAGGGATTGGGCTTCAGCCATGGGTTCCCCAGGTGCCGTGGGTCAGTGATGGGCATTCCCCAGGTGCCTTGGGTGTTCCCCAGGTGCCACGGGTGGGCGCTGGGGCCCGGACCCCACCTGCAGCTTGTTCCACTGGATGCGCCCCACGCAGCGCCCCCGCGTTGCGCCATGCCTGCTTCGCCCCGAACACGAGCTCGGGGGGCTGCAGCTCATAGGTGCCCGTGGCCCTCACGGCCGCCTCCACCTCCCGCAGCCGCTGCGTGTGCGCCCCGCTGTTCTCCCTGGGGGGGGCGGCGTCAGCACCCCGGGACACCCCACGGCGTGGGGGCGCGAGGTGCGGGGAGGGGGTGGGAGGAGGAAGGGGGATGGGGGAGGTGGAGCAGGGGTGGGGATGGGGGTGCTCGAGGCGGGGGAGATGGGGCTCTGGGTTGCTCGGCGGAGGGAGGATGGGGGGTGATTGGGGGAGGAGATGGGGCTGTGGCATGCACTGGGGGGGATATGGGGGCTCTTTGGGGCATGGATGGGGATGGGAAGTGCTCGAGGGTAGGGATGGGGATGGGGGGTGATTTGGGGAGGAGATGGGAATGTGGGGGTACTCTGGGGTAGAGATGGGGATGGGGGAAGGTGAGGTAGAAGTTGGGATGGGGTGCGGAGGAGCAGGTATGGGGGGTGTGGGGTATTTTGGGGCAGGGATGGGGATGGGGGTGCTCTGGGGCAGGGGTGGGGTGTGGGGGTACTCTGGGCAAGGATGGGGATGGGGGGGTGATTTGGGAGGAGATGGGGCTCTGAGGTGCTCTGGGGCAGGGGTGGGGCTGGGGGATGCCCTGAGGGACAAGGTGGGGCTGAGGGTCTCTGGGGCAGGGCTGAAGCTAGGGGGTGCCCTGAGGTGCAAAGGTCCTCGCTCACTGCCGCAGGGACTGGGAGTACTGGGTGATGACTGGGAGGTGCAATGGGGTGCTTTGGGGCTATGGGGTGCCATGGGGCTGAGGGGCACTGTGGGTGCCGTGCCCCCACTCACCTCCGCAGGGACTGGTAGTACTGGGTGATGAAGTCCCTCGCCAGCCCCAGCAGCTCCTCGGGGGGCCGCACCCCCTCGGGGAGGGGTGGGGGCAGCGGCCGCGGCAGCACCAGAGACCCCAAACAGCGCTGGCCCGAGCAGGGCAGCTCCTGGGGGGGGGCGCAGTGGGGGGCACCCCGAGATACAGTCAGGAATCCCCAACCCACCTCTGCACCCCTTCTGCAACCCCAAACCCAGACCCTGCAACACCCCCCTCCGCACCTCCACTGCGCCCCCCAACTCTGCACCCCTCTGCACCCCTCCCACATCCCCCTACACCCCCTCACCCTGCAACCCCCTACTCTGCACCCCCTTGCACCCCCACCCTGCACCCTCAAACCCACCCCTGCCCCTCCAACTCTGCCCCCCCAATTTTTCACCCCCCACCCCTGCACTCCCCCCTGCATCCCCCAACCCTGCACCCAGTCCTGAACCCTCAACCCCCTGCACACCCCGCCCCCCCCCCCCCTCCACGGTCTGGGCACAGAGGGTGTCGTAGCCGATGCTCCCCCTTTCCCATGATCCCCCCAGCCCTTCTCATTCTCATGCCCTCCCAGCCCCCCCCATTCCCAATGTCCCCCCCATTTCCATGCCCCCCCCCATTCCCACGACAACCCAATCTCCCCCAGCCCCCTCCCTTTCCCACGCCCCCCCAGACCCCTTTCTGCCCACCCCAGGCTCCTCCATTCCCATGCCCCCCCCCCCTAGTCCCATGACACCCCAGTGTCCCTCAGCCTCTCACATTCCCATGCCCCCCCCCCAGCCCCCCCCACCTCCACGGCCTGAGCGCAGAGGGTGTCGTAGCCGATGGTCCCCGTCTCCCAGTTCTTGAGCCGAGCGAATCGAGGGGGCTCCGCGGGGCGAGGGGGTGCAGGGCTGGGGAGGGGGAAGATACCCTGAGCCCCCCAACCCACGCTTGGGGTGGGGGGGTCAGCGCAGCCCTCAAAGTGCCCTTCGTGTGGGGCTAGAGCTGCGAGAACAGCCTGGGGGGGGAACTGGGACACGCCCCCCCGGGGACCGGGACCCCTGGGATGGGGGTGGGGGGCACTGGGGTGTGTATGTGGGGCACTGGGGGTAGCACTGGGGTGAGGAGGGCAGTGGAGGTGGGTTGTGGGGCTAGGGGGGTGGACATGGGGGGGACTGGGGATCCCCCCTGCTCGCTCTCCAACATCTCCCTCCAGCAAGGTGAAGCTGAGCTGAGGGGGGTTGAGCAGAGGGGGTTGGGGATATGGGAATGACTGGGCCCCCCCTTAGGTCACCGCGGGGGGATATGTTGGGGTGGGAGGGGACATATAGAGGTGGAGGGGGTACATTTCGTGGGGGGGCATCTCGGGAGGGGGACTGGATGGGCTTTGAGGTCCCTTCCAACCCAACCCGTTCCATGGACGGGTGGGGACGCATCTCCAGCCCCGCGGGGGGCACCTCCACAGGCCAAGGTGGGGCCAGGCAGGGGGGGACCAAGCTGTGGGAGGCGGGGGGGGGGGTGTCCCCATTGGGGCACCAGGGGGTGAGCAGCACCCGTGTGCCATTGTGGCACGATGGGTGCCAATGCCGTGTCCCCACCCCACCCCATCCTTCCCATCCCACCCCATCCTGCCCCACCCACCCATCCCATCCGCTCCACCCATCCCACCCCATCCACCCATCCTGCCCTATCCCACGTCATCCATCCATCCATCCATCCATCCATCCATCCATCCATCCATCCATCCATCCATCCATCCATCCATCCCACCCTATCCTTCCCATCCTGCCCATCAACCCTTCCCAAACCACCCTATCCCATTTGCCCCATCCACCCATCCTGCCTCATCCCACCTCATCCATCCATCTATCCATGCATCCAACCTCATTCACATACACCATCTGCCCCATCCCATCCAATCCACCCTTTCCCCATCCTACCTCATCCACCCACCACACCCCATCCATCCCACCTCACTCACCCCACACCATCCATCTAACCCACTTCATCCATCCCATCCCATCCCATCCCATCCCATCCCATCCCATCCCATCCCATCCCATCCCATCCCATCCCATCCCATCCCATCCCATCCCAGTCCATCCACTCCAATTACCCAACCACCCCATCCACCCATCCCACCCCATCTATCCCAAATTCTCCATCCCACATCATCCATCCCAACTTCCCTATCCCACCCCATCCATCCTATCCCACCTCACTTCATCCGCCCCATCCACCCCATCCATCCAATCCACCCATCCACCCATTCTACCTCATCCATCTAAACTTCCCCATCCCACCCCATCCATCCCAACTGTCCCATCCATTCCACCTCATCCACCCCATCCATCCATGCTGCCCCATCCCACGCCACCCATCCCAACTGCCCCATCCACTCCACCTCATCCACCCCATCCATCCATGCTGCCCCATCCCACGCCACCCATCCCAACTGCCCCATCCACCACCTCCACCCATCCCACAACATCCTCCCATCCCACCTCATCCATCCCAACTGCCCCATCCACCCCACCCTCCCCACCTGCCCCCCCCCCCACCTGCCCCTCTCGATGCCGGCGCAGTCCTCGGGGGCGGCGCTGGCCTGGCGGGAGCAGAGGCCGAGGCCGCAGGAGCGCGCGGGGCCGTGCAGCACCCCCGGAACGTTCCCCATCGCGCGGGCACTGAGCGGGAGCGGCCGCTTCCTCCGCCTGTGCGGCTGGGGAAGTGCTGACCTCGGCCCGGCCTCCGCCCCGCGCACAATGGGCGCCCCACCAACAGCAACAACAGCAACACCACCGACAGCAACAACACCGACAACACCGACACCAGCAACAACAGCAACACCACCAACAGCAATAACACTGACAGCGACAACACCGACAGCAACACCAATAACAACACTGACAGCAACAACACCAACACCAGCAACACCAACAATGGCAACACCAACAGCGACAACAGCGACAGCAGCAACACCACTGACACCAACAGCGACAACACCGATACCAGCACCGACACCAACAGCAACACCTGCAACAACACCACCACCGACGGCAGCAGCACCACCATCAACAGCAACACCAACATCACCAATATGAACAAGAACACCACCACCACCACCACCACCAATACCACCAACACCATCACCACAACCAATATCAGCACGAACACCACCATCACCACTGCCACCGCCCGCCGTGAAGTGTCCAAGGACCCAACGCGGGCTGCGAGAGGGGCATTGACTCCGCTGGGCCCCACCCTGCGCCCCCCCCGTGATGGTGGTGTCAGGGCTTGGCATGTGCAGGACCCCCAGAGTGGGCATGGGACCCCTCAAAGTGGCCACAGGGCCCTAGCACAGCCAGGGACCCCTAGAATGGCCATGGGACCCCCAGTGTGGCCATGGGACCTTCAACATAGCCATTGACCCCCAGCACAGCTAGGGGACTCCTGGAATGGCCATGGGACCTTCAAAGTGACCATGGACCCCCAGGACAGCAATGGGTCACCTACAATGACCATGGGACACCCAGTGTGGCCATGGGACCCCCAACATGGCCATGGACCCCCCCAGTGTGGACAAGGACTCCCAAAGTGGCCATGGGACCCCCCAGGGTTGGGGGCCAAGAGCCATGATCTGGGGTCTGTCACCCCATGTTCCCCTCAGACACTCCCCCTTTGGGGGTCCCTTGTCTGCACCAGGAGGGTGGGGGCACAGGGGCTTCCCCACAGGACCCCCCCACTGGGACCTACAGTGCAGGGGAGCACCCTGGGGAGGTGGGATGGGACTGGGGGGGCACTGAGCTATGGGCAGGGCTGGGGGGGGAGCCCTCAGGGGCACCCAGAGTAGGGGGAAGGATTGTGGGGGGCACTTGTGCTATGGGCAGGGCTGGGGGGGGGCTCACAGTGAATCCCCAGAGTGGGTTGGGGGGGTTCCCAGAGGAGGGGGGGCACCCTGGGGGGGTGGGACGGGACTGCGGGGGGGCACCAGGTAATGGGCAGGGCTGGGGGGAGAGGGCACATGGACCCTCAGAGTGGGGAGGGGAGGTGTCCCTGGGGAAAGGGGGGCCCTGGGGGGTGCAGGGTCCCTCGGGTCTTGGCTGGAGGGATCCGGAGGAGGAGTTGATCCGGGGGGGAGGGGGCGGCCACTGCTCCCCACTCCCGCAGCGAAGGGAAACCGCGCCCGGGACCGGTTCCTTCCTGAGGGTGGGGGGGGGAGGAAAGGGGGAGGGGGGGCGCAGCAAGAGGGGGGGTGGGAAAAAGGGGAGAGGCAGAGGAAGGGGCGGCACCGGGCAGTTGGGATGGTCTGGGGACGGGGTGGGGACGGGGTGGCACCGGGGGGGGGGGGGGGGGGCACGGTTGGGAATTGGGGGGGCTCATAGAGGAGGGGGGGGCAGCGGGGGGAGGGTGGTCTGGGGATGGGTTGGGCACCGGGGGGGCACCGGGAGGCGAGGGGGGGGGACCGGTTGGGGATTGGGAGGGGTTCATAGAGAAGGGGGGGGGGAGGGGGCAGCGGGGCCAGGGGGATCGGGGCGGACGGGACAGAGTAGGGTAAGGATCTGGGGGGGCACTGGAGGAGCAATCCCGGGGTGTGCGGGGGGAGTGGGCAGGAGACGGGGGGCTCCGGGGCGGCGGGGGTCAGAGGATGGGGAGCACAGGAAAGTGGGGGAACTGGGGTGGGCACAGGAGGGGGGATCCGGGGTGGGGGACAAAGGAGGGGGGGCATCAAGTGAGGGCAGAGAAAGGGGGGGACATCCCGGGGGAGCAGAGGGGGCAAATCCAGGTGGGCAGAGGAAGGAAATCCGGGGGGGACAGGTGTGTGGGGTTATCCGGGAATGGCAGAGGAGGGGTGGATCGGGGAGGGGGGAAAGGGAGAAGGGGCAGTGGGGCTGGGGAGCGGCACTGGGGGGGGATTTGGGGGGGGGGGGGGGCGGGCAGAGGAGGGAAGGAGCCAGGGGGGCAGAAGGGGGGGGGCATTGGGGGACAATCCCGGGAGGGGGATGGGGGGGGGGGGGCAGAGGAGCGGGAGGGATCTACGGAGGAGGGGCAGGAGAGGGGGGGTGCGGGGGGGGGGTCGAGGGGGGGCACACCAAGTACCCCCAGGTGGGACACGGGGCTGGGTGTGAGGGGATGGGGCAGCCTCTTTGGGGTGGGGAGGATCCCAGATTGCCTCCCTCCCACAGCCCCCTTGGAGCTGGGCTGGGCTGGGCTGAGCTGAGCTGAGCTGGGCGGAGCTGGGCTGAACTGGGCTGAGCTGGGCTGAACTGGGCGGATTGCCCACTGAGCACTGATCTGGTGGGTTCTTCCACCCCCATCCAGAGCTTCCCAAGCCTGGAAGGCGCTGGGTTTGCTGGGGCCACGCTGCCAGTGGAGGTGCTCCCTGGGAGTTTCTAGTGCCTGAGAACCCTTTCCATGGAGGAATATTTCCCAATATCCAAGCTGAACACCTGCTGGTGCAACTTTTCCTCTCAT